>JARHVA010002299.1:1817500-2417500 GCA_037957365.1 Torreya grandis
CAACCCAAATGAGACTAATCTACCAACTTGAGATTATTTTCTCACTAAAACAACAAGAAGCCTAAAAAAATCATGGAGGGTATCTAATAAGAGATCCAAAATCTTATGGATTCAACATCACTAATTAATTCATATGGACTTGCCCAAATTGGAGAAAAGCCTATAGGGTGCATGAAATAACAAGTATAAAAGCACAACCAACTTCATGAAGATGGTTCATAAAGAACAAGAAACCATTAATAAAAATATTATTATGTAAATTAATATCTCTAATTTTAATATCACCTCCCAAAATCATTCAAACTGAAACCTCTTCAAAAGTCTATACTAAGCAAAAACTTGCTAGTCACTTTTATATGTCTAGAAAGACAAAGAAGGAGAAGAAATATTTTGGATAAAAAATGGAACTTATATAGAATTTAAAGCATTTATATGAGTTTTAATAATATTAATATTTATTCCATGACCTTACCCCATGTGGCACACTTCTCCATGAGGTGTACAAGAGCCAAAATCACCATTTTCAATTAGTTTCTTGAATTTTAGTTAGATAACCTACAAGATTCTGATTGAACCAACATTAATAACAATTAATATAACCTATAGGATTATTTAATGGAAAAATGGACATCTGGACGCTTTATGATCTATGCCACGTTCATTTATGACCCCTAAAAACCCACTAAATGACCCAAAATGACAAATTGACTAATATGACTAAGACCAAGGCTAATATGACATTAAATTCCATCAAATAACTTATAATACACCCCATGAAAATATATTATACCCCCAAAAACATCTAAAAGTCAATTTTTTACCTATACGGGCCCTAATTTGACTTGTAGTGTCAAATTTGGTCAATAGGTACCATAATCCATACTCCATAGTTCCTTTGAGATACCTAATTATCCTCTTGACTAGTTTTATATTAATTTCCTTAATATATACTTTAAATATTCCCACAAGACCTACTCCTTGCATGATATTAGGTCTAGAGGCAATAGTATATAACAAACTCCTAGTCATTGATCTATATTTTATCTGATTGACTCTTGAAGATTCATCCTCCTTGCTTAGATTACATCTTGTAACCATATTTGTATGTATATCCTTGAAATATTCCATTTCAAAATTACTTAACATCTCTTTTATATACTTGACCTGTGAAATGAACATACAATTTTTAGATTGACTTATTTGAAGTCTAAGAAAGAAGGATAGCTTTCCAAGCATAGAGATTTCAAATTTTGATTTCATCACCTCTATAAAGGCCTTGGTCATGTTCTCATTAGTTCCACCAAAGTTTATATCATCCACATACACCACCACTATCAACTGATGGTCATTTTCAGTCTTGATATATAGGTTACTATCTACAACTCCTCTCTTGAAACCTTAGTCTAGAAGATACCTGTCTAGTCTAGGATACCAAGTTCTAGGGGCTTGTTTTAGACCATAGAGGGCCTTATTCAACCTACATACATATTCCTTGTTATCATTCAATAGGAAACCCTTAGGTTTCTCAATTTATACTTCTTCCTCCAAGTTCCCATTTAGGAAAGCTAACTTGAAATCCATTTGGTATATCTTTAAGCCTTTAAAAACTACATAGGCAATAAACATCCTAATAGCCTTTAAAATTGTTATAGGAGAAAGGGTTCTTCAAATTCCACTCCTTATACTTAATTATATCCTTTCATACTAGTCTATCCTTGTTTCTAGTGACTTATCCATTCTCATTCAACTTGGTTTTGAACACCCATTTTGTACCAATGATATTTTTCTCTTTAGGCATAGGTACTAACTCCCAAGTTTCATTATTATCAATTGGATTTAATTCCTCATTCATGGAATTCATACAAAACTCATCTTCACTTTCTTCTATATAGCTTTTAGGTTCAAATTTGGACAGTAGGGTAGTATTCTCTTGATTAACATCACTCACAATTATTTTCCTTATTTGTATACCTACACTTTTATTTCCAATGATCTAAGATTCAAGGTGATCCTTTTGAATATACCTAGAAGGACCTTTTGAGTCATTTCTCTCCTCAATTTGTTATTCATTCTCATCTATCTCTATTGATCCTTCATCATTTTTTAACTGAGAATATGATTTCTTTATCTCATCAACCTTCACATTTGTACTCTCTAATATCTTTTACAACCTCTTGTTGTAACATATATAAGTAGAATTTAGTGATGAATATACCAAGAAAATATGTTCATAAAACCTTGAGTTAAACTTTCTATGTCATCATCATCTCTCTTAATATAA
Organism: Torreya grandis; assembly: GCA_037957365.1. Lineage (NCBI taxonomy): Eukaryota > Viridiplantae > Streptophyta > Pinopsida > Cupressales > Taxaceae > Torreya > Torreya grandis. The sequence continues at coordinate 1,819,782 of JARHVA010002299.1, forward strand.
CATTTACTCCCAAATACATTACAATTTTCAACACTTACAGGTCTACCATTCCATAATTCATATGGAGTCTTATCACCATCGATCTTAATCTATGCTCTATTCAAAGTGTAAACTATAGTACCCATAACTTCTCTCTAGTATCCATCAAACAAATTTTATTCATACAACATGGTCATTGTCATTTTTTGAATCATTTTGTTCTTTCTTTCAACCACCCCATTCTGTTGAGGTGTTCTAGTAGCTAAGAATTGTCTTCTTATTCCATTGATATTAAAAAACTCATTAGACTCATTTGAACAAAAATCTCCTCCTTTGTTAGACCTAAGACACTTTATATTCACATTCATCTCTTTTCAACCAAAGCCTTGAACATTTTGAACTTACCTAGAGCTTCTGACTTCTCTTTCAAGAATGCTACTGAATTCATTCTTTTAAAGTCATCTATAAACAACATGAAGTAACTATCACCTTGAATGCCTTAAATCCTTGTAGGATGACATAGATCAGTATGAATTAGTTCTAAAGGTCTAGTAGTAGTATATTATTTAGACTTGAATCTCTTCCTAGTCTTCTTACCATGTTAACATGCCTTGTAAAAATCATCTATAGGTTTTTAAATTTTGGGCATGTTCTTCATGGATCCCTTGGAGCTAATCTTGACTAGATTGTCAAAGTTTGTATGACCTAATCTCCTATTCCATATCCAAATTTCATCATACTTGCTCATTAATCACTTCTCTTTTGTGATATCATTCAATAAATATAGATTTTAATCAGTTCTCTTGGATTTGGAAACTAACCTTCCTAATTTTGATCTCCTTATCTCACATCTTTTTTCATGAAAAGTTAGGGTATGTCCTTGGGTGCATATTTGAATTACACTCAACAAGTTGTGTTTCAATACATCTACATACAATACATTTTCTCTCTTGGTATTCCCATTATCTAAGATCAAAGCACCTTTGACAAGTATATTAGTAGATGTGTTATCTCCAAACCTCACTAAACCTATGGCATTATTATTCAAGGTGATGAATTTGATCTTATCTCCTCTCATGTAACTTGAATATCCATTATCTTTGTACCACTTCAAATCTTCATTCTGAGTATGAAAGGCAATTTGGGCTATCAAATTATTCTCCTATAGATTCTTTCTTCTTTTTCATCTTACCTATAAGGTCTACTTTCTTGATCCATTCTTTAGTATCATGACTATATGTATTCTTAAGATGACTTATTTTAATTATAGATCTTGTCTTACACTCTCTTGTAATGTGTCATATTTGGTTTTAGTTATAACATATGATTCTACTTCTCCATCTATATTCAATAGTTTTGTGTTCAAATTTACCACAAGAGAAACAATAACTAATGAAAAAATACACATACTATGATGGTTTAACATTATTTTTATTTTGATGATTATTGGATGATGCACTACTACCTTTGAATCTTTTGATGGAGCAAAACCCTTCTTGGCTTGTTGATGATTGACTTCAAACTTGACCACTTCTATATAGGTCTTGATTATACTAGCTTTATCACTCCTTGACTAATCAATGAATTTTGGGAAGTGAATCTCATTGAACTCCTTTTGTTATTATTTTAATCCAATACATATAATATCATAAAAGGACCTCTAACTATCCAAAATAATGTTAATCTTTCTATTACTCTCCTCAAATTTTTTATAAGTACTTATCTTGATTGTAACTTGTTCAACTTGTGCCTTTAAATTATTTACTTTCATTCTAAGATGGGTGAATTATTACATATTATTCTTCTATTTTGAATAACATTCACAAGATATTTCAATGACTTTGGATAGATCTTCATTGTAATTATAAAAAACACTTTCATTATCAAAATCCATACATGTGTTCCAATTATCTCCCTTAGATTACTAGGCTTGCATAAAGGACCTTGCTCTGATACCAATTATTGGAAGAAAAACCACTAGGGTGGATGGATCAATGTGTAAATTATTATTTTAATTCCATATACCATTCATTAATCATTCAAACAAATCTAGAGATATAACAATACATGATCAATCATTCATATGATCATAAAGTAGGAACATAACACATAAACATAAGATCTATATGGAAAACCCTCATGGGGGATAAAACCCACTGACACATATATTAGACTATAGTCATATAAGTAATGAATAAAAATTTAGTTAGGAACTAACCCCACAAGGATCACTAACCCCTCACTAGTCAAGCACCAACTCAACTAGTCCTTAAGCAAGCACCAACTTGCAAGGAGGCACCACCAAATTAACACCAAATCCTAGGTAAATCAGTACCAAATTAAGTACCTTAAACCTATAATTAAATCTTTACACCTATTTCTCACTCAACTTAATATGACCACCTTATTTTTATCTTCTCACTCTTTTATCTATCTCAAACAACCTATTAAGCCTTCCCGTTCAACTAGCCATTTTCTTAGAAAAATTAGGTCATATGACCTTGATCATCACATATATTATCATTGTTATAACTTCATGACATGTTAACCATACCTATCTTATGGTCTTCACACCCTCTACCTAGTTTCCAAAACTTTAAATCATTCGCTCATAGCTTGGATATTCTAACTACTCAAATTAGGCCTATTAGACCTTCTCTTTATACTTGACTCTTGCTCTCACCCATATTGGTTAGAAAATAACCTATAAATATTTTTATCACCATTATAATATATTAAAAAAAAATCAAAAAGTTAAAAACCTACTACATATGTCGGTCACGAGCCATAAGGACCAACACCACCATTAGGCCTAATAGAGACCTAATGCAATTAGGCCTTTTCAAAGCACACATTTCACCTTGACTACCTTGGAACACCATAATCCTAATAAAATTGATGAAAATTTCAAAAATTATTCAATTATACCCTTGATAATCTCACCTTATGTCCCCACCACCCTTTATCTCATTTCACTCCTTGAACCACATAATCATGTTTACTTGCAATTAGGCCTTCTCTCTAGCAGAAAGTTTGTCTTGAAAATATGATGCATACACTAAAATTTGACACATAACCAATATATATATATATATATATATATATATATATATATATATATATATATATATATATATATATATATATATATATATAGAACCTAAATGACCTTATTTTCATCACCAAGTCCATTACATTTCATAATATAGATAAAAAGACCTTAAATTGATCATCTTCATATGCTCACTCAGAATTGCACACAGGCTCCAAAAACTTAGTTAAGAGTTTTTAACTTTTCACACCTTCATAAGAGTTTATCATGAATATAAATTAATTTAAAATAACATAGTATACCTATATAACAACTTAATGTTAATTTTATTCTTAAAATCTATGCAAAAAGACTCGGGAACATCATTCTCACTCACATACATAAAACTATCGATAACTCCAAAAACATAGTCATGAAAACCAAGTCTTAGAACACCTGTGGGAAAAATTTTAGTTAAGATGATCCATCATAATCACTATAAAATATTTAAATATATTACAAGGTTAAATATCAATATTGATCTTACAGACCAATCTCATGTCTTCACCCTACACAGACTTCACTGTGTTAAGCAAGTCACTTTGAGATTTTTTTTCATTGTATATGAGTCTATTCATAATTTATAATTAAATTTGATATTATATATATGTAATTAAAAATAAACCCATTCATTTTTATCCATCCCTAATACACTATAACCCATCTCTAATCTCATTCTCACTTTTGCCTAGTTTTCTCATTATTTTTCTCATTAGGCATATTTAGCAATAGGTCAACTTCCATGAATAATTTATAATATTTAAGGTCTTTAAATTTATCAAAAAAATAAATGGGAACAAAAATAAAATTTCACATATCATCCTCCAATTATTTGTATGCTTTGACATGGTCAACCCTACTTGCTACATCAAAAATGCGATAAACAAGGGGTTAACTATATATTCCACTCACTCTTCTAACATATTAATGCCACTTGGATAAAATATAGAGAGTACTATACATTATCCAATAATAAAACTAGGTCATACTATCCATTATGATCCATTTTCAATAAGATATTTTATATCAGGTCATTATTAGGGTTTTAGAAGGGTTTTAATCAGCTTTTATTTTTAGCAATTATTTATAAAGAATTATCCATGAAATACAAAATAAATGCCATAAAATTTAATATAGGACCATTAAAAAACTAACATGAATATATTAGATCCTCATGCAAAGGTTTCATGTGCCAATGAGCATAATAAATTCCTTCTCAGGTCTACAACACCCAATTTTGTGAACACAAAAAACTTCAACACCATTTTTTATGCTTTTTTATTTTGTATATCACTTAAAACTTGGTAAAAAAAATTGACACAACCTATGATTTTTTTTATAATTCTCTAATGAACTATGGAACCTTGGAAACTGATCTTGACCCATTATTAGGCCATACTATGTCTCTTTGCATATTAGGCCTTGAATTGCCAGTCACACTTAGACTTTGAACATACCTTGATACCTATTGTAATATTCTCAATACCTCATAATCATGTCATAAAACCTCATACCATTTTCACACATTTAAAAATTTATTCACACAAGTCTCATACTACTCACCTCAACATCCTACTAGGCCTCTACCTTCTCACTAGGTCTCTCAAGTACATGGCTCTTAAAATCAACTTCAAAAACAATAAAGATAACTCAGAATGACATCAATGACACTTTAATGACATCAATGATAACTTAATTCATACTTTATAACATATTCAAAACATGAATATCCAAAGATTCAAACTTTATGCAAGTTTCTCATAAGGCATCACAACTTTGAAATTCAAACAATGTGATACAAGAAATTGAGTGGTTTTGAACACATTGAAGATCCAAAGATTTAAACATTATGTGAGTTTATCATAATGCATCACAACTTTAAAATCTAAACAATGTGATATGTGAAATTGAGTGATTTTCAATGTGTTTAAGATACAAAGATTTAAACTTTATGGGCATTTCTCATAATTCATCACAACTTTAAAATTCGAACAATGTGATACATGAACTTGAGTGGTTTTGAATGCATTTAAGTTCAAAAGATTCAAAATTTATACATGTTTCTCATAATGCATCAAAAATTTAAATTTGAAAAATGTGTTACAAGAAATTGAGTGGTTTTGAATGCATTTAAGATCCAAATATTTGAACTTTATTTATGTTTCTCATAATACATTGTAACTTTGAAATTTGAACAATGTGATAAGGGAACTTAACTTATTTTAAACATGTTTAGAATCCAATATTTGAACATTATGCACATTTCTCATAATGAATCATAACTTTAAAATTCAAAAAATGTGATATGGGAACTTGAGTGGTTTTAAACACATTTAAGATCCAAAGATTCAAAATTTATGAGAATTTCTCATAATGCATCACAATTTTTAAATTTGAACAATGTGATATAGTAATTTGAGTAGTTTAGAAAGCATTTTAGATTTAAAGAATCAAAATTTACGCATATTTATCATAATACATTGCAACTTTGAAATTTGAAAATTTTGAACGAGAACTTGAGTAATTTTGAACATGTTTAATATCCAAAGATTTGAATTTTTTGCACATTTTTTGAATTTGAACAATGTGATATAGGAACTCAAACAGTTTTGAATGCATTTAAGATCCAAAAATTTGAGATTTATGCACAGTTCTCATAATGCATCATAACTCTAAAATTTGAACAATGTGATATGGGAACTTAAGTGGTTTTGAACATGTTTAAGATCCAAAAATTCAAAATTTATACACATTTCTCATAATGTATCAAAACATTAAAATTATAATTTATGAGAACTTGAGTGGTTTTAAACATGTTTAAGTTCCAAATATTCTACATTTATGCACATTTCTCATAATGAATCACAACTTTGAAATTCAAATAATGTGAAATAGGAACACGAGTGGTTTTGAACACGCTTAAGATCCAAAGATTCAAACTTTATGCATAGTTATCAAAATAAATCACAACATTGAAATTTGATCTTTTTGATATGGTAACTTGAATGGTTTTGAACATGTTGAATATCCAAAGATTTAAACTTTATGTGCATTTGTCATAATTCATCACAACTTTAAAATTTGAGGAATGTGATATAGGAACTTGAACATTTTTGAACATGTTTAAGATCTAAAGAATAAAAATTTATGTATGTTTCTCATAATGAATCACAACTTTGAAATTCAAATAATGTGATATAGGAACTTGAGAATTTTGGATGCGTTTAAGATCCCAATATTTGAAATTTATGTGCATTTCTCATAATGCATCACAACTTTGAAATTTGAACAATGTGATACAGTAACTTGAGTGGTTTTAAATTCATTTAAGATCTAAAGATTCAAACTTTATGCACATTTCTCATAATGCATCACAACTTTGAAATTTTAACAATGTGATACAAGAACTTGACTGGTTTTGAAAGAATTTAAAATCCAAAGATATGAAATTTATGTGTGTTTCTCATAATGCATCATAAATTTAAAATTCAAATAATGTAATATGGGAACTTGAGTAGTTTTTAATGTGTTTAAAACCAAATATTTAAAAATTGTGTGCATTTCTCATAATGCATCACAACTTTGAAATTTGAACAATGTGATATGGTAACTTGAGTGTTTTTAAATGCATTTAAGATCAAAAGATTCAAAATGTATGTGCATTTTTCATAATGCATCACAATTTTTAAATTTGAATAATGTGATATAGGAACTTGAGTGGTTTTAAATGAATCTAAGATCCATATATTTGAACTTATGCACGTTTCTCATATTGCATCACAAATTACAAAAAAAATGATATGACTACTTGAGTGGTTTTGAACATGTTTAATATCCAAAGATTTAAAATTTATGCATGTTACTCATAATGCATTATAAATTTTAAATATGAATAATGTGATATGGGACCTTGAGTAGTTTTGAATGATTTGAAGATCCAAAGATTCAAAATTTATGTTCATTTCTCATAATGCATCGTAACTTTGAAATTCAAACAATGTAATAAGGAACTTGAGTAGTTTTTAACATGTTTAAGATCTAAAGATTCAAAATTTATGCATGTTTCTCATAATTCATCACAAATTTAAAATTTGAACAATGTGATATGCAAACTTGAGTGACTTTGAACACATTTAAGATCAAAAGATTTTAGCTTTATGTACATTTATCATAATGCATCACAACTTTGAAATTTGAATAATGTGATACAAGAACTTGAGTGGTTTTGAACACATTGAAGATCCAAAGATTAAAACTTTATGCATGTTTCTCATAATGTATCACAACATTGAAATTAAAATAATGTGATACAAGAACTTGAGTGGTTTTGAATGTATCAAAGATTCAAAATTTATTTGCATTTATCATAATGAATCATAACTTTGAAATTTGAGCAATGTGATATGAGAATTTGAGCATGTTTAAGATCCAAAAATTAAAACTTTATGCAATTTTCTCGTAATGCATCACAACTTTGAAAATTGAACAATGTGATATGGGAACTTGAGCAGTTTTGAACTCGTTTGACATCAAAAGATTTGAAATTTATGTGTATTTCTCATAATTCATCACAAATTTGAAATTCAAACAATGTGATACAACAACATGATCAATTTTGAATGTATTTAGGATTTACATATTTAAACTTTGTGTGCATTTCTCATAATGCATGGCAACATTGAAATTCAAAAAATGTGATATGGGAACTTAAGTAGTTTTGAACATGTTTAAGATCCAAAGATTCAAACTTTATGCACATTTCTCATAATGTGTGGTAAATTTGAAATTTGAAAAATGTGATACATGAACTTGAGTAGTTTTAAATGCCTTGAAGATACAAAGATTTGAATATTATGCACATTTCCCATAATTCATCACAACTTTGAAATTCAAACAATGTGATATTGGAACTTGAGAAGTTTTGAATGTGTTTATATCTAAAGATTCAAGATTTATGTGTGTTTCTCATAATGCATCAAAAATTTGAAATTTAAATAATGTGATATGAGAACTTGAGTGGTTTTGAACAGGTTTAAGATTCAAAATTTATGCACATTTATCATAATGCATCACAACTTTGAAATTCAAACAATGTGATACAGGAAATTGAGTGTTTTTTAATGAATTTGAGGTCCAAATAACTTTAAAATTCAAACAATGAGATATGGGAACTTCAGTAATTTTGAATGCATTTAAGATCTAAAGATTCAAACTTTATGCTCATTTCTCATAATGCATCATGACTTTGAGATTCAAACAATGTGATATAGGAACTTGAGTAGTTTTAAACACATTTGAGATCTAAAGATTTGAACTTTATGTGTATTTATCATAATGCATTAGAAATTTGAAATTTAAAAAATGTGATATGGGAACTTGAATAGTTTTGAATGCATGTAAGATCCAAATATTTAAACTTTATGTGCATTTCTCATAACACATCATGACTTTGAAATTCAAACAATGTGATACAAGTACTTAGTGGTTTTATATGCATTTAAGATCCAAATATTCAAACTTTATGACATTTCTCATTATGCATCACAATTTTGAAATTTGAACAATGTGATATGGGAACTTGAGTGGTTTTGAACACGTTTAGGATCAAAAGATTCAAACTTTATGTGTGTTGCTCATAATGCATTGCAACTTTGAAATTCAAATAATGTGATATGGGAACTTGAGTGGTTTTGAATGATTTTAAGATAAAAATATTTGAACATTATTCATGTTTCTCATAATGCATCATAAATTTTGAATTTAAATAATGTGATATGGGAACTTGAGCAGTTTTGAATGCTTTTAAGATCCAAAGATTAGAACTTTGTGCATGTTTCTCATAATGCATCATAACATTGAAATTCAAATAATGTGATACAATAAGTTGAGTGGTTTTGAATTAATTTAAGATCTAAAGATTCAAAATTTATGCACATTTCCCATAATGCATCACAACTTTGAAATTCAAATAATGTGATATGGGAAGTTAAGCAGTTTTGAACACATTTAAGATCCAAATATTCAAACTTTATTGGTATTTCTCATAATGCATTACAACTTTGAAATTTGAACAATGTGATATGAGAACTTGAGTAGTTTTTAATGCATTTAAGATCCAAAGATTCAAACTTTATGTGCATTTATCATAATTCATCGTAACTTTGAGATTCAAACAATGGGATATGGTAACTTGAGCAGTTTTGAATGTGGTTCAGATCAAAAGATTTGAAATTTATATGCTTTTGTCATAATGCATCACAACTTTGAAATTTAAAAAATGTGATATGGAAACTTGAGCCATTTTGAACATGTTTAAGATCCAAAGATTTAAACTTTATGTGTGTTTATACTAATGCATTGCAACTTTGAAATTCAAACAATGTGTTAGAGGAACTTGAGTGGCTTTAAAGATGTTGAAGATCTAAAGATTCAAACTTTATGTGTGATTCTCATAATTCATCACAACATTGGAATTCAAACAATGTGATATGGAAACATGAGTAGTTTTGAACACATTAAAGATCCAAATATTCAAACCTTATGCACATTTCTCATAATGCATCGTAGCTTTGAAATTCAAACAATATGATATAAGAAATTGAGAAGTTTTGAATGCTTTGAAGATCCAAAGATTTAAACTTTATGCATGTTTCTCATAATGCATCACAAATTTGAAATTTGAATAATGTGATATGTGAACTTGAGTAGTTTTGAACATGTTTAAGATATAAAGATTAAAACTTTATGCATGCTTATCATAATGCATTGTTACTTTGAAATTTGAATAATGTGATACAAGAAGTTGAGCAATTTTGAATGTGTTTAAGACCAAATATTAGAACTTTATGCATGTTTCTTATAATGCATCAACACTTTAAAATTAAAATAATGTGATATGCGAGCATGAAAATTTTTGAACATGTTTAAGATCCAAAGATTCAAAATTTATATGCATTTCTCATAATGCATCATAACTTTGAAATTCAAACAATGTGATAGGGGAACTTAAATGGTTTTGAATGTGTTTAAGATCCAAAGATTCAAACTTTATGTGAATTTCTCATAATGAATTTCACTTTAAAATTCAAACAATGTGATATGGGAACTTGACTAATTTTGAATACATTTAAGATCCAAGGATTCAAACTTTATGCATGTTTCTCATAATGCATCACAACTTTGAAATTTGAACAATGTTCTACTAGAAATTGAGCGATTTTGAATGTGTTTAAGATCCAAAGATTTGAAATTTATGTATGTTAGTCATAATGCATCACAATTTTAAAATTTTGACAATGTGATACGATAACTTGAGTGGTTTTGAATGTGTTTAAGATCCAAAGATTCAAACTTTATGCACATTTCTCATACTGCATTGTAACTTTGAGTTTTGAATAATGTGATACATGAAATTTTACAATTTTTAATGTGTTTAAGGTATAAAGGTTTGAATTTTATGTACATTTCTCATAATGCATCACAAATTTGAAATTTAAAAATTGTGATACATGAACTTGAGAAGTTTTGAACGTGTTTAAGTTCCAATTATTTAAAATTTATACATGTTTCTCATAATTCATCATAAATTTCAAATTCTAAAAATATGATACAAGAACTTAAGTGGTTTTAAATGCATTTAAGATCTAAATATTTGAACTTTATGCATGTTTCTTACAATATAGCACAACTTTGAGATTCAAACAATGTGATACAAGAACTTGAGAAGTTTTAAATGCATTTAAGATCCAAAGATTCAAAATTTATACACATTTCACATAATGCATCACAACTTTGAAATTTAAACAATGTGATATGGGAACTTGAGTGATTTTGAATGCATTTAAGATCTAAATATTTGAACTTTATGCGTATTTATCATAATGCATCACTACTTTGAAATTCAAATAATATGATATGGGAACTTGAGAAATTTTGAATGTGTTGAAGATCCAAAGATTCAAACTTTATGCACATTTCTCATAATGCATCACAATTTTGTAATTTGAACAATGTGATATGGGAACTTGAGTGGTTTTGAATGCATTGAAGATCCAAAGATTTAAAATTTATGTGCATTTATCATAATGCATCACATCTTTATAATTAAAATAATGTGTTATGAGAATTTGAGCAGTTTTGTATGCATTGAAGATCTAAATATTTGAAATTTATGCACATTTCTCATAATGCATTGCAACTTTGAAATTTGAATAATGTGATATAGGAACTTGAGTGGTTTTGAATGGATTTAAGATCTAAAGATTAAAACTTTATGTGTGTTTGTCATAATGCATCACAACTTTAAAATTTGAAAAATGTAATATGGGAATTTGATCATTTTTAATGCATTTAAGATCCAAAGATTCAAACTTTATGCGTATTTCTCATATTTCATCACAACTTTGAAATTTTAAAAATGTGATATGAGAATTTGAGTAGTTTTGAATGAATTTAAGATCAAAATATTTGAAATTTATGTGAATTTATTATAATGCATCATAAATATAAAATTCAAACAATGTGATACATAAATTTGAGTGATTTTAAATGCACTTAAGATATAAAGATTTGAATTTATGCGTGTTTCTCATAAAGCATCATAACTTTGAAATTTGAACAATTTGATATAGTAACTTGAGTGGTTTTAAATGCATTTAAGATTTAAAGATCCAAACTTTATACACATTTCTCATAATGCATCGTAACTTTGAAATTTGAACAATGTGATATGGGAAATTGAGTGGTTGTGAATGCGTTTAAGATCTAAAGATATTAAATTTATGTGTATTTCTCATAATGCATCATAAATTTAAAATTAAAATAATGTGATATGAGAAATTGAGTAGTTTTGAATGTGTTTAAATTCCAAATATTTGAAAATTATGCATGTTTCTCATAATGCATCCTAACTTTGAAATTTGAACAATGTGATACAGGAACTTGAGTAGTTTTAAATGCATTTAATATCCAAAGATTCAAACTTTATGCACATTTATCATAATGCATCACAATTTTGAAATTTGAATAATGTGATATTAGAACTTTATTTATAATCCACATATTTGAACTTTATTTGTATTTCTCATAATGCATCACAAATTCAAAAAATGTGACACTATTACTTGAGTGGTTTTGAACATGTTTAGGATACAAATATTTGAATTTTATGTACATTGCTCATAATGCATCGTAACTTTGAAATTAAAAAAATGTGATACGAGAACTTGAGTAGTTTTGAATGCGTTAAAGATTGAAAGATTTAAAATATATTCACATTTATCATAATTTATTACAACTTTAAAATTCAAATAATGTGATAGGGAACTTGAGAAGTTTTGAATAGGTTTAATATCCAAAGATTCAAACTTTATGCGCATTTCTTATAATGCATCATAACTTTAAAATTTGAACAATGTGATATGGGAACTTAAGCAATTTTGAATGTATTTAAGATTAAAATATTTGAATTTTATGCACATTTCTCATAATGCATCACAACTTTAAAATTTTGAATAATGTGATACATGAAATACAATGGTTTTGAACACATTGAAGATCCAAAGATTCAAATTTTATGCATGTTTCTCATAATGCATCACAATGTTGAAATTCAAACAATGTGATATTGGAACTTGAGTGGTTTTGAACGTATTGAAGATATAAAGATTCAAAATTCATGCACATTTCTCATAATCCATTGTAACTTTAAAATTTAAGCAATGTGATATGAGAACTTGAGCAATTTTTAACATGTTTAAGATTCAAAGATTTGAAATTTATGCACATTTCTCATAAATCATCATAACTTTGAAATTAAAATAATGTGATACAAGAACATGAGCAATTTTGAATGTATTTAAGATTTACAGATTTAAAATTTATGTGTATTTCTCATAATGTATCACAAATTTGAAATTAAAAAAATGTGATACAAGAACTTAAGTTGTTTTGAACATGTTTAAGATCCAAAGATTCAAACTTTATGCACATTTATCATAATATATTGAAACTTTGAAAATTGAACAATGTGATATAATAACTTGAGTGGTTTTGAACGAATTGAAGATCCAAAGATTCAAACTTTATGCACATTCCCCATAATGCATCAAAAATTTGAAATACAAGCAATGTGATATGGGAAGTTGAGAAGTTTTGAATGCATTTAATATCCAAAGATTCAAGATTTATGAATATTTCTCATAATGCATTGCAACTTTAAAATTTAAACAATGTGATACGAGAACTTGAGTGGTTTTGAATAGGTTTAAGATCCAAAGATTCAAAAGTTATGTACATTTCTCATATTTCATCTCAACTTTGAAATTCAAACAATGTGATACGAGAAGTTGAGTGGTTTTGAACAAATTTGAGATCCATAGATTCAAACTTTATGTTCATTTCTCATAATGCATCACAACTTTGAAATTTGAACAATGCAATCTGGGAACTTGAGTACTTTTAAATGTATTTAAGATCCAAAGATTCAAACTTTATGCTCATGTCTCATAATGCATCACAAATTTGAAATTCAAGTAATTTGATACAAACTTGAGTAGTTTTGAAAACACTTAAGATCTAAAGTTTTGAACTTTATGCACATTTCTCATAATGCATTATAAATTTGAAAATCAAAAAATGTTATATGGGAACTTGACTAGTTTTGAACATGTTAAAGATCCAAATATTCAAAATTTATGTTGATTTCTCATAATGTATTGCACATTTAAAATTTAAACAATGTGATACAATAATTTGAGTAGTTTTGAATGCACTTAAGATCCAAAGATTTGAACTTTATGCACATATCTCGTAATGCATCACAACTTTGAAATTTAAACAATGTGATATGGGAACTTGAGAGGTTTTGAACACATTTAAGATCAAAAGATTTTAAATTTATGTGCATTTATCATAATGCATCGTAACTTTGAAATTTAAACAATGTGATACAGGAACTTGAGTGGTTTTGAATGCTTTTAAGATCTAAAGATTCAAACTTTATGCATGTTTATAATAATTCATCATAACCTTGAAATTTAAATAATGTGATATGGGAACTTGAGAATTTTTGAATGCTTTTAAGATCCAAAGATTTGAACTTTATGCATGTTTCTCATAATGCATCACAACTTTGAAATTCAAATAATGTGATATGGTAAGTTGAGCAGTTTTGAAGGCATTTAAGATCTAAAGATTCAAACTTTATGCACATTTCTCATAATGCATTGCAACTTTAAAATTAAAACAATTTGATATGGGAATTTGAGTAGATTCAAATGCATTTAAGATTTAAATATTCAAACATTATGGGCATTACTCATAATGCATTGCAACTTTAAAATTTGAACAATGTGATACATGAGCTTGAGTAGTTTTGAATGCATTTAAGATCTAAAGGTTCAAACATTATATGCATTTATCATAATTCATCGCAACTTTAAAATTCAAAAAATGTGATATGAGAACTTGGATGGTTTTGAGTTCAGTTCAGATCAAAATATTTAAGATTTATGTGTTTTTCTCATAATGCACTACAACTTTGAAAATTTAAAAATGTGATATGGGAACTTGAGTAGTTTTGATCATGTTTAAGATCAAAATATTCAAACTTTATGCATGATTATCATAATGCATTGAAATTTTTTAATTTGAATAATGTGATATGGGAACTTGAGTAGCTTTAAACACATTGAAGATCTAAAGATTTGAACTTTATGTGTGATTATCATAATGCATCACAACATTAAAAGTCAAACAATGTGATATGGAAACTTGAGTAGTTTTGAACACATTGAAGATCCAAAGATTTGGACTTTATGTACATTTCACATAATGCATCACAACTTTTAAATTGAAATAATGTGATATAGGAACTTGAGCAGTTTTAAATTCTTTTAAGATCCAAAGATTCAAACTTAATGCATGTTTCTCATAATGCATCATTATTTTAAACTATGATTAATGTGATACAGGAACTTGAGTGGTTTTGAATGTGTTTAAGATCCAAAGATTTGAACTTTATGCATGTTTATTATAATGTTCTTTGAAATTTGAACAATGTGATATGGGAACTTGAGTGGTTTTGAACATGTTTAGGATCTAAAGATTAATATTTTATACATGTTTCTCATAATGGATCATAAATTTTAAATTTAAATAATGTGATATGGAAACTTAAGTGGTTTTGTATGCATTTAAGATCTAAAGATTTAAACTTTATGTGTATTTTTCATAATGCATCACAACTTTAAAATTCAAACAATGTGATATGGGAAATTGAGCGGGTTTGAACACATTTAAGATCTAAAGATTCAAATATTATGCAAGTTTCTCATAATGCATCACAACTTTGAAATTTGAACAATCTTATATGAGAATGTTTAAGATCCAAAAATTCAAATTTTTTGTGCATTAGTCATAATGCATCATAATTTTGAAATTTGAATAATGTGATATGAAAACTTGATTGGTGTTAAATGTGTTTAAGATCCAAAGTTTTGAACTTTAACCACATTTATAATAATGGATCGTAACTTTAAAATACAAATAATGTGACACATGAATTTTTTCTATTTTAAATGTGTTGAAGATCTAAAGATTCAAACTTTATGTACATTTCTCATAATGCATCACAACTTTGAAATTTTAAAATTGTGATACATGAATTTGAATAATTTTGAATGTGTTTAAGATATAAAGATTCAAAATTTATGCATCTTTCTCATAATTCATCAAAAATTTCAAAATCCAATAATGTGATATAGGAGCTAAGTGGTTTTGAACTCATTTAAGATCCAAAGATTTGAAATTTATGTATGTTTCTCAAAAATACATCACAACTTTGAGATTCAAACAATGTGATACAATAACTTGAGTAGTTTTAAATGAATTTAAGATCCAAAGATTTAAAATTTATTCATATTTATCATCATTCATCATAACTTTGAAATTTAAACAATGTGATATGGGATCTTGAGCAATTTTGAATGTGTTTAAGATCCAAATATTTAAAGTTTATGCATATTTATCATAATGCATCACTAATTTAAAATTCAAATAGTATGATATGGGAACTTGAGTGGTTTTGAATGCGTTAAAGATCCAAATATCCAAAATTTATGCAAGTTTCTCATAATGCATCACAATTTTGTAATATGAACAATTTGATATAGGAACTTGAGTGGTTTTTAATGCATTAATGATCCAAATATTCAAACATTATGCACATTTCTCATAATGAATTGTATATTTTTAATTTAAATAATATGATATGGGAACTTGAGTAGTTTTGAATGCATTCAAGATCCAAATATTTGAACTTTATGTGCATTTCTCATAATGTATCACAACTTTGAAATTTGAATAATGTGATACAGGAACTTGAGTGGTTTTGAATGGATTTAAGATCCAAAGGTTCAAACTTTATGTGTATTTGTCATAATGCATCACAACTTTGAAATTTGAAAAATATGATATGGAACCTTGATCAGTTTTGAACGCATTTAAGATCCAAAGATTCACACTTTTATGTACTTCTCATAATACATCAAAACTTTCAAATTTGAAAAATGTGATACGAGAAATTGAGTAGTTTTGAACATGTTTAAGATTCAAAGATTCACACTTTATGTGTGTTTCATATAATACATCATAAATTTTAAATTCAAACAATGTGGTACGAGAACTTGAGCATTTTTTAATGTGTTTAAGATACAAAGATTCTAATTTTATGCACATTTTTTCTAATGCATCACAAATTTGAAATTATAACAATGTGATACAAGAACTTGAGTGTTTTTGAACACTTTTAAGATATAAAGATTTTAAATTTATGTGTGTTTCTCAAAATGCATCACAACTTTTAAATTTGAACAATATGATACATGAACTTAAGCAGTCTTGAATGCCTATAAGATCCATAGATTCAAAATTTATGCACATTTCTCATAATGCATCAAAACTTTAAAATTAAAATAATGTGATATAATAACTTGAGTAGTTTTGAATGCATTTAAGATCCAAATATTTAAAATTTATGCATATTTCTCATAATGTATCATAGCTTTAAATTTTGAATAATGTGATATGGGAAATTGAGTAATTTTGAACATGTTTAAAATCAAAATATTAGATATTTATGCACATTTATCATAATGCATCACAACTTTAAAATTGAAATAATGTGGTATGAGAACTTGAGTAGTTTTGAATGCATTTGAAATCTAAAGATTCAAAATTTATGAGTGTTTTTCATAATGCATTGTAACTTTGAAATTCAAACAATGTGATTTGAGAACTTGAGAAATTTTGAATAAATTTAAGATCCAAATATTTGAATTTATTGAGAATGGTCATTGGTGTCTTAGGTTGTCATTTATGTCAATAAGAGCATGAAGGTACTAGTGCATTAAAGACAAAGAAGTTGTGTTTGATAGCTTGGAGAGTATATGGCATATGTGTAGGTTAGTGAGGATAAAGAAGAGGTTTTTAAGTATTCATATATGTCTTGGTGAGGATATGTTACCTCATATTGACCTTTATAGAGAGAAAAATGAATCATTTTAGCTTAAGAAAAGCCAAACCATCACTGAACGTCATGGAGATATGAATAACCTAATAAGTTTGTACATTTATTGTAGGTACTCAAAAATTTAACCTTGGTAAATGGTTTTCATGGTGATGTTGTATATAGTTCCAAGAAGGTACCCTAAAAATTTTGTGTCTTGAAGTGTTTCTTAGCTGAAGTTATAAACCTTCAAAGTTGCTCTAATAGACTGTGACATGCCAAAGAGCATCAAATTTAAGCCTCAAGAAATAACTATGTTGAGGTGTTGTCAATGATGTTAAGGTATGAATTGAATTTAGGGATTACAAGTTTCAAAAAATCATTATATTAGATCAAGGATCAATGGCACATGGGTGATCACCCAAATTCAATAAATCAAAGATCTAATGATGAACACGAAGTCAAAAGGTCAAAAGATCTTGAGATTAAATGTGATGGTACCATAAATCACAATCATAGTGAATTAGTAGTAGATAAATGGTAAGCATTTCATCATGTAAATCAAATATCAATGGCACGTATTAAACTATGTAGATAGAGATAAATGGTGTGAATTGAGTCAATAAGTCAATAAGCCTAGATTGCATGCAAGGCATCCATATGGCATAAGAACGTTAATTGAATGGAGATTGATAGCAAGGTACATATAAGTCAAATGGGGACTAAAAGATTCACAATATTGGAATATTTAATAAAATATTAATGGTGAGAAAAAAGTAAAGGCCAAGAATGTTCTTGAGATGGCAAATTATGTTGAGTGAGCAGATTGATGACATCAACATTCACATGTGTAGAAGTGTCAAAAGAAGTTAGTCACATGGGTCTGAACTATTTTGTGCCAAGATCATATGGTCCATGTTTTAGGTCATGAATATGTGTGTATAAAAATTTATGGTGTTGTAAATTTGGCCTCCCAGGTAGATTTCTATGTTTTCCATACATAGCCAATTTTACATTAAACAGTGGTAGTTGGAATTCGAATTTTCAAATTAACAAAGAAAAACTTGCATTGTTTTTTTGAGATATATATTTTGATGTAAGAATAATTTGATAGTTTTATAAAAATAAAAGTTGTAAAAGACTCCAAGGGATATCTATAAAATTTTATTAGAAGGTTTGACTATCCATATAATTGTAGTTATTGAGATCTAAAGTTGATTAAGGGTTTGACCATCTTCTATAAGTGACCCATGAAGGATGTTTGTAAACATTTGTGTTGATGATATTTTGATGTTTCAAGGTGAATTATCAATTGGAAAGTGTTTTATACTTTATGATCACCATATGCATGGGTTTTGGAGGTTTGACCAATCCATAATCAATATGAACAAATTCTTGGAAGTTGATTGTTTATTTGCTCATGGTGTTCTTGTATACAAGTCTAATGTTTGAGTAGGTTTTTCATATATAGAGGTGATTAGAGATGAATTTAATCACATGGTGTCTTAGGGGTCATTTTGAGTGGATGTATACATTTTTAAGTGGTCTTGTGTTCCTAATTTTCTTGGTGAAGTTTTAAAGGGGTGAATAGGTCTCCATGAGACCTATAAGGGCTAATAAGGCCTAATTGAAAGGTGTATCTGCTTAAAGGTGACCCATGGATGCTATGGTTGACATATGAGGGTGGTATTGAGCTATGTCTTAGTGTGATAGAATACTTGAAGTTTAAGTAAGGCAAGTCTTATGGTCGACCAAGAAGATGGAAATCATGAAGACTCTATAAATAGTAAAATTAAAGGTGATGGTTTCTAGAGTAGAGATGTGAAGGATAGAGAAGTGTGAGTGTGCTTGGTGGATGGATTGAATATTAGATTAGGTTGAGGATTGTGTGAAGGACTTATATATGTCATAATTATGATGTCATATTAGAGTTTGTGTAGGTTTTTTGATTGAGTATTTTCGAAGAAGTGGAGTGATCCAAAAGGTGGCTTTGGATGCATTAAGAGGGTGTGAAGGATAAAGAGTGTGTGTAGGATTGAAGAGAGATGATATTCATTGTATCTCCATCATATTGGTATGGAATAAGATATCAAGAGATGTTCATTTCATAAGTGTTTTTATAGGTGCTCAACATCTAGGGCAAGAGGTGTTTGTCCATCCTTAGGGGCTGGTGTTCCTTATGAAGTGGGTGATTCACTAAAGTCTCATGTTTATAATCAACTTATAGGAAAATTAGTCCATGTGCTTATAGGATTAAGCATTGGTTTTATCCCCCATGAGGGTTTCCTATATAATCATTATCTTGTATGCTTAATCTTGTATTATCTTTCTTGTTTATTGTTATGAATGATGTGTATGCTTCATGAATGTATGTGTTCAATGATTAAGGGTTTGAAGAGTTTGGAATTGGATTGAATATATTGAATCATTGATTCATGACCTCCCTATCAGTGATTATAACTCTAACAATTGGTATCAGAGTAGGTCCTTTGGTGAAGGCTTGATAGCTTGAAGGTGATCCAAGGTACAATATGGGTAGTCATCAAATGTAAGAAAGATTTTCCACTAAGAAAGAACTGATGTTCAATGGGTCCAATTATGCTTTTTTGAGTGTGAGGATGAATACCTACATCATGTCACTAGGGTTTGACATTTAGAAATCTATTTTTGA
Organism: Torreya grandis; assembly: GCA_037957365.1. Classification (NCBI taxonomy): domain Eukaryota; kingdom Viridiplantae; phylum Streptophyta; class Pinopsida; order Cupressales; family Taxaceae; genus Torreya; species Torreya grandis. The sequence goes on from JARHVA010002299.1 coordinate 1,840,029, forward strand.
TGGTTATTCTTCACCCCTTGATCTTCTAACTAGTGATACAAAAAAGAAGCTATGTGAGATCAATTATAAGGAAATGAATGCCATCACTTGTGGTCTTTAAAATATTTATTTCACCATTATAAATTTGGTAAGGAGCTATTGGAAAAAATTTAGATCATTTATGAAGGGGATTAAAAGGTCAATATGGCTAAGTTGTAGACTTACTGAACATAATTTGAGAGTCTAAAGATGAAGGAAGATGATTTAGTGATATCATATCTATATAGAGTTGATGATATTTAAAACATCATAAGAGGTCTTAGAGAGGAGCTTGAATAATCTACTATTGTGAAAAAGGTATTAAGGTCTCTTACCCTCAAATTTGATTCAAAGGTTTCTTCCATAGAAGAGTGTCATGATCTCATAAAGATGAAGATGGATGAAATGCATGGTATTCTCATAGCCTATGAGATGAGAGTCAATGAAGATAAACCACCAAAGAAAGAAGTTACACTTAAGGTAGAAAAGAATCCAAATAATAAGTTACAAGGTAATAAATTTAAGGAGGATGACATATCTGATATTGATGATGATGAACTAATTGTTTTGTTTATAAGGAAATTGAAAATAGTTTGAGGCAAGTATAAGGTTAAACTACCCTTCAAATGTTTCAATTATGAAGAAGTATGACACTTTTATAATAAGAAGAGTGATGATGAAGAGCATGGTCAAGGCCAAGATGAAAGTAAGAAGACATTCAGGTTTGATAATAGAAAGAAAGGATTTATAAAGTATGACAAAAAAAATAAGTCCTTCAAGGACAAGAAGAGTCTCTACACTAAAGAAGAATGCAATACATCAAATGAGAGTGAAGGTAGTGACTCAGAGTATGATCATGAATATGATGGTCCTATTTAATATGAAGTCCTCTTCATGATAGAAAAAAGAAGTTGCTCATATTAAAAAGAGTCTACTTGGAGTGATATAGGTAATGAAGAAGATAAGGAGGATTGTGAGATTAAATTGAGGAATGATCTTGAAGAAATAAAGATTGAGAATAATATTAACAATAATACTGAGTCATAAATAAAGGACTATGAGATGCAATTTAGTGTGTTTGAGGTAAGAATGAATGAAGACACCAATGAACATAAAGTTATAGTCAATAATATTAGTTGTCAATTGGAAATCATGTCTACAATCTTGAAAGAAAAATAATATGAGTGTTCAAGGTATGTGATTGAAATTGACTCATTGAAAGATAAGTTAGAGAAGACATATAGTAAGGTGAAGTCATTTATGATATTTGAAAATATCTCAAGTGATCTAGACAATAGATTGAATAGTCAAAAGCATGATAGTGTTAGAACTAAACTTAGTTACAAATAAGAACAAAAGATTTCAACTCAAGACAAGGTGAAGACTAATGTGAAAAAGGACAATCAAAACTTGAAGGTCAAAAATCAATCATGGAATGAAGATGCTAGCATAATGAAGATAAATTAAATTAGAAAACCAAATGCCATGAGGTATGCCAAATCCAATGGTTATTGTTACACTTGCAATAAATTTGGTCATAGGGACAGAGAGTGTAAAATACATGCTAATAATGAGTGAAATCATTAGTCAAGTGGTGTGATCAAGGTTGAGTGCTTCAACTATCATAATGTGATACACTTTTCAAAATAGTGTCCAAATAAAGTAAGGAAAGTTGAGTTTCCTTCAAAGAAGAGTGTTTTGCTACAAATGTGAGAAGATTGGTCACATTGCTAGGTTCTGAAAGCAAAGCTTATCAAGTCAAAACAAGTTCTTTTAGGCTCTTAGAGTGAAAGGAAGAAGGCTAGTTAACTCATGGAAATGAAAAGTGGAAAGTGTGAGTCATGATGATTCTGTAGGTCTAAGTGGTCTATTTGCTATTATGGAGAATGCTATAGAGGTTGAAGAGTGCCAAAATATCTCATTGTTTACTCATGTTATGAATGAAGAGACCAAGATCAAGGAAAAGAACAAGGTGCTAGTTGAGGCTGGTTCTAAGGTGTGTATGGATCCAAATGAACATTCTATTGTTGTTGAGTAAGTTTCATGCAAAGAACATTAGTTGTCAATGCCTAGTGATGATGTTATTTCTTCAATTGAAAAGGTATTGCATGTATCTATGTTGTCTCCATGTGTTGTCAATTAAATCGTATAAGAGAAGGAGAATGTTGTATTGGATGAGAAAGTTATTTCTCTTAAGCCTAAGAAGAAAAAGAAGAACAATCACTCCTATAACTATAAAAGGATCAATGAAGTCATAGAGGAGATGTGGGAAAATCCTAGTTTCACATTTTTCTAGGACATTGTGGGTTAGGGTTTCTCTATCTATACTTCATAGGAGACATATTTAATTTGGAGAAGCAAGTATGTGTGCTCTTATTGTTTTAGGGTCTTTGGTCCTAAAGATAGAGTATGGAAGTTTTTATGTGTCTAATAAATGATGGTGAGTTCTTAAGATGTTATATTTGCATATAAAGATGTGTTGGCATTGTTATAGTGTGTTTCAAGTGGTTTCAAGTCTTGAAGATATTTTATGTGCCTTTTGAAGAATTTTGAGTACTCTCAATTTTTTTAGTTCTTGCATGAAGGGTTGCAGGTCAAAATCCATTTCAAGTATCTATGGCTTCCCAAAGTATTTAAACTTCAAAATATGGTCGAGAAGTGTATATCAATGACCTTTAAGTGTGAGAAAATTTTCTTAAGTGGGCATTGATTGGAAGGTGGTGTGTTGACCGAGTTTCTATTATGAATCTAGTGTTTTTGCTTGTGATGGTAAGTTGTCTTCACTAAGGAGTTGAGGTCTATGGCTACTTAAGAGGTTGAAATGGAAAAATGGGTACTCAAAAATTTCTTCACAGTGATCTAAAAGTGTGTGGTGTCTTTCATAGATGATTTTTTTCAAATTGGAGGCCTAATTAGTAGGTCAATTTGTGAAGGAGCTATGGTATAGGTAGAGTTGGATGATTATTTTTAGTATGATTGAGGGGGAAAGCAAGTGTACTTAAAATATGAAATTTCAAGTCTTGAATGTGTCTACATAGAAATATATAGGTGTTGAAAGGTTCAAGTAGGGCTACTAGGCCTCTAGGTAAGGCTAGTGAAGAAAACAATGGTTTTTGGTCATTTTCTCCAAATGAAAAAGGTATGGTTATTCCTAAATGATTTTTTTAGTTGTTTTTATGCATCTTTAATATTTTAATATTGGATTATTCATTTTTTTATGATCATAGGGTTGGCTTGTGAGAGAAAATTTGAAGGCAAGTATGAAATTTATTCATGGTTGAAGATGGTCTGAAGGTGCTCAAGGGATGTCTAAGCTAAGGTGACTTAGGGGGAGTCCCTCTTCATTTTTTCAAGGTGAGTTCAAGCATTTTATAGTGTTCATGTGTGTTTTTTCTTCATAAGAACTATGTATGGTCAAGAAAAGTGTTGTGTTTGAAGCATGCTTGAGAAACTCAAGGTAAGAAGTGGTATGCACAATATTAGGGGGAGTTTATATCATCTCTTAGAGGTGGTAATTTCCTATTATTGGTATTGAAATCCTTTTGAGGTCCTCAATATTAGAATAATATCCCACTTTTTCATTGTGTCAAAGGGGGAGCCTATTTGAGTTCTTTCAGGTTTACATGGCATGGTTTGTTGAAGAACAAGTCCAAGGATCAATTGGTAAGCTTGTAGAAGATCATTTATCATTAATGTTAAAGGGAGGTAAATATCAAAATGAAGGAGTTAAAATGGGTAAGAAGACATTTTGAGGCTGTTTTTCCATCAGTGACAAAGGGAGAATTGATGTCAAGAAGAGCATGAGGTACTAGATCATTAATGATAAAAAAAGTTATGTTTGATATCTTGGAGAGTATATGGCATATGTTTATGATAGTAAGGATAATAAAAGGTTTTGAGGAATATATATATATATATATATATATGTCTTGGTGAGGATCTAGTACCTCATATTGACCTTTAGAGAGAGAAAAATGCATCATTCTAGCTTAAGAGAAGCTAGACTGTCACTGTACATCATGGAGATATGAATAACCCCAAAAGCTTGTGCATTTATTATAGGTACTAATAAATTAAAACTTGGTAAAAAAATTTCATGGTGATTTTATCTATAGTTCCAAAAAGGTACCCTAAAAATTTGGTGTCTTGAAGTGTTTCCTAGCTCAAGTTATAAACCTCCAAAGTTGCTCTAGCAGACTATGATGTGCCAGAGACCATCAAACTTAAGCCTAAAAAAATAGATGTGTTGAGGTGTTGCCAATGATTTCAAGGTAAAAATTGAATTCATATTTTAGAAGTGTTAAAACCTCACTCGATTGGATCAAGGATCAATGGCATATGGGTGATCACTCGAAGTCAATAAATCAAAGATCTAATGATGAGCATGAAGTCAATAAGTCAAAGGATCCTAAGATTGAATGTGATGGTGCCATGTATCATAATAATGTTAAATTAGAAATAGATCAATGGTGATAAATTCATCATGTAAGTAAAATATTTATGGTACATGTTCAATTATGTAGATGGAGATCAACGGTGTAAATTAAGTCAATAAGTCAATAAGCCTAGATTGCATGCAAAGATGCCATGTGACATAAGAGTGTTAATAAAATGGAAACTAACAACAAGGTATATAAAAGGCATGTGGGGCTGCCAAGTATCACAATATATGATTCCCAAAAAAATATTAATGACGAACACAAAGTCAAGTCCAAAAATGTTCTTGAGGTGGCAAATTAGGTTGAGTGAGTAGATTGATGATTTCAACATTCGCAAATGTGGAAGTGTCAAAAGAAGTTGGTCACATGGGTTTGATCAGTTTTGTGATAAGATAATATGGTCCAAGTTTTATGTCATGAGTATGTGTGTATCAAAATTTATGGTGTTTCAAAGTTGGCCTCCCAGGCAGATTTCTATGTTTTCCATAGCCAATTTTGCATTAAACAATGATTGTTGGAATTTGAATTTTCAATTTAACAAAGGAAAAACAACATTATTTGTTTGAGATATATATTTTGATGTAAGATGAATTTTATGGTGGTATAAAAATAATTTTTTTAAAAGACTCCAAGGACTATCCATCAAAATTGATTATAATGTTTGATTTTCTTTATAATTGTAGTTATCGAGCTCCAAAGTTGATTGAGGGTTTGATCATATTTTGCAAGTGACCTGAGAAGGATGTTTGTGTTTGTATTAATGGTGTTTTAATTATTCAAGGTGAATTATCAATTAAATATTTTTATATACTCCATGAGGACCATATTTATGGATTTTTGAGGTTTGACCAATCCATCTTCAGTATGAACAAATGCTTGGAAGTTGATTGTTTGTTTGTTCATGGTGTTCTTGTGTACAAGGCTAATGTTTGAGTAGGTTTTGCATATGCATAGGTGAGTAGGGGTGAATTTAATCACTTTAAGGTGTCTTAAGGGTTATGTGGAGTGGAATTATGGATTTTTAAGTAGTATTATGTTCCTAATTTTCTCAACAAAGTGTTAAAGGGGTGAATAGGTCTTCATGAGACCTATAAGGGCTACTACAACCTAATTGAAAGGTGTAGCTGCATAAGGGTGACCCATGAATGCTATGGTAGACATATGAAGGTGGTATTGAGATATTTATTACTAATATAGAAGCATTAAATGTTAAGGCAAGTCTTATGGCTAACCAATAAGATGAAAATCATGAAGATTCTATAAAGAGTAAAATCAAAGGTGATGGTTTCTAGAGTAGAGATGTGAAGGATAGAGAAGTGTGAGTATGCTTAGTGGATGGATTGAAGAGTAGATCAGGTTGATGATTGTGTGCATGACCTATAGTTCATAACTATGAAGTTATAATAGAGTTTTTGTAGGTTTTATAATTGAGTATGTGCGAAGAAGTGTAGAGTGATCCAAAAGGTGGTTTTGGATGCATGAGAGGGTGTGAAGAGTGTGTGTGTAGGGTTGAAGAAAGTTGATATTAATTATATCTCCATAAAATTGGTAGGAAATCAGAGATCAAGAGATGTTCATTTCATAGGTATTGTTTTGGGTACTCAAAATTTAGGGTAAAAGGTGTTTGTCCATCCTTAAGGGTTGGTACTCCTTGTGAAGTGGGTGATTCACTAAAGTCTCATGTTTGTAATAAATTTATAGGACAAGTAGTCTATGTTTTTATAGGATTGAAAGTGGGTTTTATACTCAATGAGTGTTTCACACATAATCCTTATGTTATTTTCTTAATCTTGAATTATCTTTCTTGTTCATTATTATGAAAGATGTGTATGCTTCATGAATGTATGTGTTGAATGATTAAGGGTTTGAAGAGTTTGGAATTGGATTAAATATCTTGCATCACTAAGCACTTTTAAATGCATTTAGGATACAAAGATTCAAAATTTATGCACATTTCTTAGAATACATCACAACTTTGAAATTCAAACAATGTGATATAAGAACTTGAGTACTTTTGCATGCATTTAAGATCCAAAGATTCAAATATTATGCACATTTCTCATAATGCATCACAAATTTGAAATTGGAATAATGTGATATGAGAATTTGAGTAGTTTTGAAAGAATTTAAGATCCAAAGATTTGAATTTTATTTGTATTTCTCATAATGCATCACAAGATTCAAATTCAAACAATGTGATATGGGAACTTGATTTGTTTGAATGAATTTAAGATCTAAACATTCAAACTTTATGCAAATTTCTCATAATGCATCACAACTTTGAAATTTGAATAATGTGATATGAGAAATTGAGTGGTTTTGAACATGTTTAAGATCCAAAGATTGAAACTTTATGCATGTTTCTCATAATGCATTGTGACTTTAAAATTAAAACAATGTGATACTGGAACTTGAGTGGATTTGAATGTGTTTCAGACCCAAAAATTCAAACATTATATGCATTTATTATAATGCATCACAACATTGAAACTAGAATAATGTGATATGGAACTTGAGTGGTTTTGAATGCATTTAAGATCCATAGATTTAAAATTTATGCATGTTTCTCATAATGCATCACAAATTTGAAATTCAAATAATGTGATATGAGAAATTGATTGGTTTTGAACATATTTAAGATCTAAAGATTTGAAATTTATGCCCATTTCTTGTAATGCATCACAAAATTGAAATTTGAATAATGTGATACTAGAACTTGAGTAGTTTTGAACACATTTAAGATCAAAAGATTCAAACTTTATGCACATTTCTCATAATAAATCATAATTTTGAAATTTGAACAATGTGATACGGAAACTTGAGCAGTTTTAAATGTGTTTAAGATCCAAAGATTTGAAATTTATGGATGTTTATCTTAATGCATCATAACTTTGAAATTTGAGTAATCTGATATGGGAACTTGAGCAGTTTTGAACCCATTTAATATCTAAATATTTAAATTTATGCATGTTTCTCATCATGCATCTTAACTTTGAAATTTAAATAATGTGATACAAGAACTTGAGTGGTTTTAAATGTGTTTAGGATATAAAGGTTCAAAATTTATGTCTGTTTATAATAATAATGCATCACAACTTTCAAATTTAAAAAATGTGATACAGGAACTTGAGCATTTTTTAATGCATTTAAGATCCAAAGATTCAAACTTTATGCATGTTTGTCATAATGCATCATAATTTTGAAATTTGAACATTGTGATATGAGAAATTGAGTGGTTTTGAATGTGTTTAAGATCCAAAGAGTTGGGTTTTATGTGCATTTCTCAAAATGCATCACAACTTTGAAATTTGAACAATGTTATATGGAAACTTGAGTAGTTTTGAATGCATTTAAGATCCAAATATTAGATTTGTATGTGTATTTCTCATAATGCATTACAACTTTGAAATTCAAACAATATAATACTAGATTTTGAGCAGTTTTGAATGCATTTAAGATCCAAACATTTGAACTTTATGCATGTTTCTTAGAATGCATCACAACATTAAAATTTGAACAATGTGATATGAGAGCTTGACCTCTTTTGAATGCATTTAAGATCTAAATATTTTAACTTCATATACATTTCTCATAATGCATCATAACTTTCAAATTTGAACAATGTGATATAGAAAATTAAATAATTTTGAATGCATTTAAGATCCAAAGAATTAAACTTTATGTGCATTTCTCGTAATGCATCATAACATTAAAGTTTGAACAATGTTATACAAGAAATTGAGAAATTTTTTAAGCATTAAAGATCTAATTATATTAATTTTATGCACATTTCACATAATGCATCATAACTTTGAAATTCAAACAATGTGATACAAGAACTTAAGCAGTTTTGAACATGTTTAAGATCCAAAGATTCAAACTTTATGTGTATTTATCATAATATATCACAAATTTGAAATTAGAACAATGTGATATGGGAACTTAAGTGATTTTTAATGCATTTTAGATCCAAATATTCAAACTTTATGCACATTTCTCATAATTCATTGCAACTTTTAAATTTAAACAACGTGATATGGGGACTTGTGCAGTTTTCAATGCATTTAAGATCCAAAGATTCAAATTTTATGCACATTTCTCATAATTCATTATAAATTTTGAAGTAAAACAATGTAATAAAATAACTTGAGTACTTTTGAACACATGATACAAAAACTTTAGTAGTTTTAAATATGTTTAAGATCCAAAGATTTAATCTTTATGCATGTTTCTTGTAATTCATCACAACTTTGAAATTTAAACAATGTGATATGGGAATTTGAGAGGTTTTGAACACATTTAAGATATTAATATTCCAACTTTATTCATGTTTCTCATAATGCATCATAAATTTGAAATTTGATCAATGTGATACCAAAACTTGAGTGGTTCTGAATGTGTTTAAGATACAAAGATTTGAAATTTATGCACATTTATCATAATGCATCACAAATTTAAAATTTGAACAATGTGATATGAAACTTGAGTGGTTTTGAACACATTTAAGATTAAAATATTTGAACTTTATGCATGTTTTTCACAATTCATTACAACTTTCAAATTCAAAAAATGTGATAGGAAACTTGAGTGGTTTTGAATGCATTTAAAATCTAAAGATTCAAACTTTATGTGCATTTCTCATAATGCATCACAAATTTTAAATTCAAATAATGTGATACGAGAATTTGAGTGATTTTGAATGCATTTAAGATCCAAAGATTCAAACTTTATGCATGTTTCTTAGAATGCATCATAACTTTAAAATTTGAACAATGTAATACATGAACTTAAGTAGTTTTGAATGCATTTAAGATCCCCATATTATCACTTTATGTGTATTTCTCATAATGCATCACAATTTTAAAATTTAAATAATGTAATAATAGAATTTGAGTGATTTCAAATGTGTTTAAGATCCAAAGATTCAAACTTTATGCACATTTATCATAATGTATTACAATTTTAAAATTTGAACAATGTGATATGGGAACTTGAAATTTTTTTAATGCATTTAAGATCCAAAGATTCAAACTTTATGCACATTTATCATAATGCATTATAAATTTTAAATTCAAACAATGTGATATGGGAACATGAGTGATTCTGAATGCATTTTAGATCTAAATATCTAAACTTTATGTATATTTCTCATAATGCATCATAAATTTTAAATTTAAACAATGTGATATGGGGACTTATGTGGTTTGGAATGCATTTAAGATCTAAATATTCAAAATTTATGCACATTTTTCTTGATGAATCATAAATTTAAAATTCAAACAATGTAATATGGGAACTTGAGTGGTTTTGAACACTTATAAGATCCAAATATTAGAACTTTATGTGCATTTCTCATAATACATCATAACTTTGAAATTCAAATAATGTGATATCAGAACTTAAACAGTTTCAAATGTGTTTAAGATCTAAAAATTTAAAATTTGTGCATATTTTTCATAATAAATCACAACTTTGAAATTTGAACAATGTGATACAGGAACTTGAGTGGTTTTGAACATGCTTAAGATCCAAAGATTCAAAATTTATGCATATTTTCCATAATGCATCATAATTTTAAAATTCAAATAATGTGATACAAGAACTTGAGCATTTTTAAATGCATTTAAGATCCAAAGATTCAAAATTTATGTGTGTTTCTCATAATGAAACACAACATTGAAATTCAAATAATGTGATACGAGAACTTGATCGGTTTTGAACATGTTTAAGATCTAAAGATTCAAAATTTATGCATGTTTCTCATAATGCATCATAACTTTAAAATTTGAATAATGTGATATGGGAACTTGGGAACTTGGGAACTTGATACAAAGAATTGCATCTGAATCTCTAGTTTCTACCAGGTATATGCAAAGCAGGAAGTAGAGGTTGAGATGAAATTTGAAAGTTTTCAAGTTGCAAATTGTACCAAAATATTTGATTTCCACTACATATGTACAAAGTGGGAAGTAGAGGTTGGAATGAAATTTGTAGGTTTACAAGTTGAAAATTTCACCCAAATATTATGTTTCCACTTGGCTTGAGAAAAGGGTATTTAGGGTGAATTTAAGGTCTTTTTTCCAAAAGATTCATGGGTCTCCCTTAGGGTATTAAATGTTTTTGATATTTTTTGGGAAAAAATATCAATATTAATATCAAAGCTTAAATTATTTTGAATGCATTTAAGATTTAAAGATTTGAACTTTATTAGGGTTTCTCATACTGCATTATAACTTTGGAATTTGAATGGTATGTAATACCAAAGATTAAGTAGTTTTTGATATGTTTAAGATACAAAGATTAGAATTTTATGAATGTTTCTCATGATGCATCAAAACTTTGAAATTTGAATGATATGTAATATTGAAGATTAAGCAGATTTGAATGTATTTAAGATCCAAAGTTAGAAATTTATGCACATTTATCATAATACATCACAACATTAAAATTTGAAGCTTAAGAGGTTTTGAGTATGTTTGACATCCATAGATTCAAAATTTATGCATACTTCATATGATGCATTGAAACTCTCAAATTTGAATGATATGTAATACTGAAGCTTAAGTGGTTTTGAAAATGTTTAAGATCTAAATATTTGAATGTTTATATGTACTTTTTATGATGCATCACAACTTTGAAATTTGAATAATATGTAATACTAAAGCTTAAGTGGTTTTGAACATGTTTAAGATCCAAAGATTTAAAATTTATGTGCATTTATCATAATGCATCATAACTTTGAATTTTGAATGATATGTAATACCAACGCTTAAATGATTTTGAACATGTTTAAGATCTAAAGATTCAAACTTCATGGGTGTTTCCTATGATGCATCATAACTTTGAAATTTGAATGATATGTAATACTGAATCTTAAATGGTTTTAAACATGTTTAAGATCCAAATATTTGAACTCTAATCATGTTTCTCATGATGCATTGTAACTTTGAAGTTTGAATGATATTTAATATTAAAGCTTAAGTGGTTTTGAATGTGTTTAAGATCTATAAAATTCAAACTTTATACATGTTTCTCATAATGCATTGCAACCTTTAAAATTTGAATGATATGTAATACTAAAACTTAAGTGGTTTTGAATGTGTTTAAGATACAAAAATTCAAAATTTATGCATGTTTCTCATGATTCATTGAAACTTTTAAATCTAAATTATAAGTAATACCGAAGCTTAAGCAGTTTTGAGCATGCTTAAGATCTAGATATTTGAAATTTATGTGTGTTTCTCATAATGCATCACAAATTTCAAATTTGAATGATGTAATATTGAAACATAAGCAATTTTGAACATGTTTATAATCTAAAAATTTGAAATTTATGTGTTTTCTCATAATGCATTACAACTTTCAAATTTGAATGATATGTAATACCAAAGCTTAAGTGATTTTGAACGTGTTTAAAATCCAAAGATTTGAATTTTATGTACATTTTTAATAATGCATCACAACATTTAAATTTGAATGATATGTAATATTAATGCTTAAGTGGTTTTGAACATGCTTACAATCTAAATATTTGAACTTTGTGAGCGTTTCTCATAATGCATACCAAATTTAAATGATATATAATACCGAAGCTTAAACAATTTTAAATGTGTTTATGATCCAAAGATTTGAAATTTGTGCATATTTCTCATAATGCATCATAACTTTGAAATTTGAGTGATATGTGATATCGAAGTTTAAGCAATTTTGAACATGTTAAAATTCAAACATTCAAACTTTATGTGCATTTCTCAAGATGAATCATATCTTTGACATTTGAATGATCTATAATACTAAAGCTTAAGTGGTTTTGAACATGTTTAAGATCCAAAGTTCAAACTTTATGCACATTTCTCATAATGCATCACAAATTTAAAATTTGAATGATATGTAATACTGAAACTTAAGTAGTTTTGAATGTATTTAAGATCCAAAGATTCAAACTTTGTGCATGTTTCTCATAATGCATCACAACTTTGAAATTTGAATTATTTTTAATACCAAATATTAAGTGGTTTTAAATGTATTTAAGATCCAAATATTTGAAATTTATGCATGTTTCTCATAATGCATCACAATTGTGAAACTTGACTGATATGTAATACCAAAGCTTAAATAGTTTTGAATGTGATTATGATCCAATGATTTGAACTTTGTGTGAATTTATAATAATGAATCATGAATTTTAAATATGAATGATATGTAATAGTGAAGCTTAATTGGGTTTTAAAAAGTTTAAGATCTAAAAATTTGAACTCTATGTGCATTTCTTATGATACATCATAACGTTGAAATTTGAATGACATGTAATACAAAAACTTAAGAAGTTTTAAATGAGTTTAAGATCTAAAGATTCAAACTTTATGCATGTTTCTCATAATGCATCACAACTTTGAAATTTGAATGATATGTAATATTGAAGCTTAAGTAGTTTTGACCATGTTTAAGATCCAAAGATTCAAACTTTGTGTAAATTTTTAAAAATGCATCACAACTTTAAAATTCAAATTATATGAAATACCAAAGTTTAAGTGGTTTTGAATGTGTTTAAAATCTAAAGATTCAAACTTTATGTCACTTTCTCATGATGCATCACAACTTTAAAATTTGAATGATATGTAATACTGAATCTTAAGTGGTTTTCACATGTTTAAGATCTAAATATTCAAACTTTATGCATGTTTCTAATGATGCATCACAAATTTAAAGTTTGAATGAAATGCAATACTGAAGCTTAATTAATTTCAAACATATTTAAGATACAAATATTCAATATTTATGGGTTTTCCTCATGATGCATTACAAATTTGAATGGTATGTAATACCAAAGCTTAAGTGGATTTGAATGTGTTTAAGATCCAAATATTCAAAATTTATGTGCATTTCTAATTATGCATCACAAATTTTAAATTTGAATGATATGTAATATCAAATATTAAGTGGTTTTGAATGTGTTTAAGATCCAAAGATTTAAACTTTATACACATTTTGTATGAGGCATTGTAACTTTAAAATTTGAATAATATGATATACCAAAACTTAAGTAGTTTTGAAGGTGTTTAAGATCCAAAGGTTCAAAATTTATGCACATTTATATTAATGAATTAAAACTTTGAAGTTTGAATGATATGTAATATTGAATATTAAGTGGTTTTGATCATATTTAAGATCTAAATATTTAAACTCTATGCATGTTCCTCATGATGCATCATAACTTTAAAATTTTAATCATATGTAATACTAAAGCTTAAGCAATTTTTAACATGTTTAAGATCCAAAGATTCAAACTTTATTCACATTTCTCATGATACAACACAAATTTTACATTTAAATGGTATGTAATATCAAAGTATAAGAAATTTTGAATGTGTTTGAGATGCAAAGATTCAAACTTTATGCATGTTTCTCATAATGCATCACAACTTTAAAATTTGAATGATATGTAATATCAAAATTTAAGAAATTTTAAATGTGTTTAAGATCCATAAATTCAATCTTTTTTTGTGTTTCTCATTAATAATCACAACCCTAAAATTTTAAGGATATGTAATACCGAAGCTTAAGCTATTTTGAATGTGTTCAAATTCAAAAAATTCCAACTTTATATGTATTTATCAAGATGCTTGCAACTTTAAAATTTGAATGATATGTTAGATTGAAGCTTAAGTAATTTTGAACATGTTTAAGATCCAAAGATTTAAAATTAATGCATATTTCACATAATGCATCACAAATTTTAAATTTTACCAATATGTAATACCAAAGCTTAAGTGGTTTTGAACGTGTTTGAGGTCTAAAGATTTGAACATTTTGAAAGTTTCTCATGATGCATCACTACTTTTAAATTTGAATTATATGTAATACCAAATCTTATGGAATTTTGAAGGTGTTTAAGATCAAAAAATTTAAACTTTGAGCACATTTATAATAATTTCATAACTTCAAAATTTAAATGATATGTAATATTGAAGCTTAAACAGGCTTGAACCTATTTAAAATCCAAAGATTCAAAGTTAATGTGCATTTATTATAATTCATCAAAAATTTCAAATTTTAATGATATGTAATACTAAATCTTAAGTGGTTATGAACATGTTTAAGATCTAAAGACTTGAACTTCATGTGTGTTTCTTCTAATGCAGTGTAAATTTGATATTTGAATGACATGTAATATCAAAGCTTAAGTGGTTTTAAACCTATTTAAGATCCAAAGAATCAAATTTTATGCACGTTTATCATAATGCATCACAACTTTAAAATTTGAATGATATGTAATATCAAAGCTATTGGTGTAGTACTTTTTACCATTGGGTTTTGCCTACACGGCCTTATGGCCATTATATGTCAATTAAGATTCCTTAGGTTAGTTATAAAGGGGTCACATAGGCTAATTTAATTTTTATTTAATTATCTAATTAGGAAAATTAGAGGCTTCCTCATGTTTCTCTAATTTGTTTTATATGTACCCCACTTTTCCTTTTTGGAAGGTTAGATAGGTTAATGTGATTTTAGGCAAACATGTCATATTTTACAATATTATTATGTGAAGACAAGTTTCTTCCTCCTTTACAATTTATCTATGATTTAATTTCTCCATACATATATTTGTTAAATCTTCTATGTAAGGATCCAAGATCATGACCAATTCAACATGGTATCAAATCCATTTTTGCTAGTATTACAACAATCTTTGTGATAAAATCTTTCTATATTCACTATTCTAACATAAAGAAGGGTTTGGTGGGATTCCTTGGAGAATCCATGAAAAACTTTCTACTAGAGCTTCAGATCTTAAAAATGATTATACTATTGGTTTTAGAAGGTGCCAAACCCTTGGATCGACTGTAAACATGACCTAGTTCTGGAATAGTCATATTTTTCTTTTCTTTTTGGTATTCTAAGGCCCCATTTTTCCTTGTTTATAAAAATACATACTTCCTATGTTGTTGTGCAAAAACAACTTCTGGGTTTCCTTCCTTAGGTCAAAATTTTAAATGGGTCTCTTAAAAAATTTCTATTGCTAAAGCATTTTGGACATTTTTGGCTTGTTTACATGCCATCAACCTCTATATTAATTAGATCTATAGGTGGTCATTACTTCAGCTCTATAATTGATCTACTTCATGTTGCATTTATTTGAAAGTCCACTAACCAATCTAGGATTTGAAAGGGTTGTTACTTATCCAATAGACCAACTCAGACTTGTGGAGTTACTTTAATTACAAATTCATGAAGTTAAGTAGGGTGCCAAAACCTAGATTGCACTATGAAAGACCAACTCAGACTTGTAGAGTTACTTAAATTGAAAATTCATGAAGTTAAGTAAGTAGGGTGTCAAAACCTAGATTAAATATGAAAGACCAACTTAGAATTTTAGGGGTCTATTGCTTACTCAAGTTTTAGAAGGGCCATTGTTGCTCAGAGTCGGAAGTAAAGCAGTCTAAAAAACTTGGATTACTCTTTTGAGACTGACTTGGGTTTTAGAAGGGCCATTACTATTCAAAGTTAGAAGTAAAGAAGTTTGGGAAACCTAAAATAATCTTTTGAGATTGACTCAAGTTTTAGAATTTTTGTTACTGCTCAAAGTTAGAAGTAAAGTAGTTTAGGAAACTTGGATTACTCTTCTAGTGCTGACACGAGTTTTAGAAGGGTCATTACTACTCAGAGTTGTAAGGTACCTCTACTTCATTTTTTTCCATATTTGGTAAGAAATTACAAGTAATTCCATATTTGGAAAGGGTCCAAAAATGTGTAGAAGTGAGAAATTTTAAGTGCCATAACTTTCTATCTATAGCTCCATTTTGAGTGTTATTGTTTATGAAAGTGCATATTTTTTAAGATCTATGCATTGGTGATTTTTTTAGGCTCTTTGTAACATCCATTTTCTTCATGGTGAAATTACTTAAAACTCATTATACCTTTCTTGGATGAATTATTGGCTATGCTCAATGTCCCTCTCTTACTCTCTCACACTAATTGCTTATAGATGCATTTTCATTGGTGCTTGGCATCTAATATTGAGCATGTGTTGCATTGTAACTTAAAAGGGGGTCTTATTGATAGTTTAAGGGGGTACTTATACTATGTTTAATTTACTTTTTTATTTCATCTCAATTCTATAAATTGTCTCAATCTAATCTCCACTAATGGATCTAAACATTAAACCACTCACACCATTTAACTATCTCAATTGAAAATTGAAAATGCAGCTTGCCTTGAGAGGTGAAGGACTCTATTAGATCACTATGGGTGAGGAAATTGAACCATATATAGATGCAAAAGAAATAAGTGGTAAATAGATGTGATGAGGCCTATAGGTTCTTATGCATATCAATGTCTCCTGACCTCTTATTTCATGTTGAATTCACAAAAACTCCCAATGAAGTCTAGACCATCCTAGATAAGATTTTTGGAGTGAAAAACATCATGAAGGGTCATGAGCTAGAAAATAAGCTCATCACATTGAGCCCAAGTGACTATGACACCCTAAAATAATTCTTTATAAAATTCAAATCACTAAAACTATAGTTAAAAAATGTGGCATTGAGTAAATAAATGACCAGTTGATTCTATCTGTACTTGCAAAATTGGGTCATGACTATTCAATTTTCATTTCTACATGTCATGTTATCAAATGTGCACTTAGATCCACTTATCAAATGCCATAATTCAATGATTTTGTTGCCAATATAACTCAGGAGCAAGATAAGCTGGTTTAAATGGGTGCACTAAATT
Organism: Torreya grandis; assembly: GCA_037957365.1. Lineage (NCBI taxonomy): Eukaryota > Viridiplantae > Streptophyta > Pinopsida > Cupressales > Taxaceae > Torreya > Torreya grandis. The sequence continues at coordinate 1,857,221 of JARHVA010002299.1, forward strand.
CTTCAAAATCACATGCCTTGATTATTAATCAAGACAAGAAGAAGCCTTCTAGTAGTGGTAAACATGAGAAGAAACAATCTAAACTAGATCATGAGCATAAGAAGAATATAAAATTAGATTCCAAGCTTAAGGCATAATTAAATGAGTCCTCAATCAAGAAACCTAAGAAGGAGAAACTTAAATATAACTTTTGTAATAAACTTGGGCATGATGAATTTTAGTGCATGAAAAAGAAGATTGACACCTTAACTAGATGCTTGAGAAGAATAACATCAATGTTCCTAAATCCTCAACTTATACCACATCTTCACAAGATTTTACAAAGGTTAAAGATAGAAAAAGGGTAAAAACAAGGGCAAGACACTTGTTGCAGTAGATTCTCAACCTTTGACTTGGATTATTGACTCAGGTGCTTCCTATCACATGGCCTCCTCAGAAAAATCTATTTTTAGAAATAGAGCCATGTTTTATGCCTTCAATTCTCATGGGTGATGACACTTTGGTAGAATTTAGTGGTAAAGGATCAATTGAAGTAAGTGATGGGACCTTCAATGATGTTCTATGTGTTCCTTCACTATCCACCAATATTTTGTCAATGTACCAAATCACTCACATAGGTGTAGGGAAGTGAGTTGAGTTCACACTTAATTTAGTGGTTATCAAGGAGATATATAGTGACACTACAATGTATTATGGGAAGGCCAATCATTAGTATAAGTTGTATACCTTCTCAAAATTTTCCCTAGATCAACCCTCAACTATATTGTTTACTCATGTAGATAGAGTGAGAAAACTATGGCATGAATGATTTGGCCATTTAAACTACCATTACCTAGAGAAACTCAATCATTAGGACATGGTTTCAAGGTTGCTTAAATTGAAATTCTTAGATTGCCTCTATAATGGCTACATTCTTGGAAAGCATCTAGAAGATAAATATGACAAGGCCAAAGCAAGGAGAGCCGAATAGAAGCTAGAAATTGTCCATAGTGACATAGTAGGTCCATTTCCAAAACCTTCATTCAATAGGACCAAAAACATGCTCATATTCATTAATGACTTTTTGAGGTACACCTAGGTGTTTTTTCTCAAAAAGAAGTCTAAGGTCTTTGATCACTTCAAAGACTTCAAGGTACCTGTGGAGAAGTAGTTAGATTATTCCATCAAAATCTTAAGGATTCATAATGGTGAGGAGTATGTCAAAAATAGGTTTGATTAGTTTTGAACATTAGAGAGGATTCAAATGAAACACACAATTCCATACAGTCCTTATCAGAATGGTGTGGCTAAATTTAAGAATCATTCTTTAAAGGAAATGGTCAACTACATGCTTCAATCAAAGTCTCTTGCTCCTCAATTTTGGGCTAAAGCAATCAATTATGAATGCTACATTTAGAACTATGATCCACATAGATCCTTGAAAGGAATCACTCCTTTTTAATCTTGGGATGGTCACAAGCCCATAATGGATCACTTTTGAGTATCTAGATCACCAATAATGACCCATGTTCTTAAGAAGAAATGTAAGACAATGGACCCTCAAAGTTAATCTTATATCTTTATGGGGTATGTAGAGGGTACTAAGGAATATAGGATCCTACATCCTAAAACTCATGAGTTTTTCATATAAAGGAGTGTCAAGTTTCATGAGGGCCCATTTAAACTCACTAACTCCAAACTCTTCAATATTCTCATTAGACATTGATTCCACCTCAGACAGTGACTTGGATCCACCTCAAAATCCACTTGATGATTAGGATGACTCTTATTATTCTTCAATTTCAAGTAATGAGAGCAGTGATGAGGATTTTACTCCATATCACACTAACACTTTAAATGATGATGACTCAACTCTTGATTATCTAATCTCATACAATTCCAATCCCACTTAGGCTAAACAAACACTTCAAAGTTCTAAGAAATGGGTTGAAAATCCATCAAATACAAGGTAGACACATTCACAATTTTAGGGGACTTCACATGCCTACTTGTCCATTGCTTCAAATCCATAAACCTTTCATGAGGCATTTGGCATTCTAGAATGAGATTTTTGATATGGAGGAGTATAATTCCTTAATCAAGAACAAAGAATGGGACTTGGTCCCTCTTCCTAAAGGAATAAAATTGGTCTATTATAAATGGGTTTATCTAACTAAGTATGGCGTAGATGGGTCTATTGATAAGTACAAAGCTCATATGGTTGTAAAGGAGTTTTCTCAAATTACTAGCATAAAATACATCGAGACATTTGATCTTATAGCTAAGATGATGTCTATTAGACTCAATTTAGACATTACAACCATATATCAGTGGGATGTTCACCAAATAGATGTCAAGTGTGCTTTTCTACATTGTGACCTCAAAAAAGAGATCTACATGGATAAACCACAAGGCTTTGTGTCAGATTCCTCCTTGGTCTATAAACTTAGGAAATCTATCTACATAATCAATCAGGCCCCTTAGACAGGTATGCCAAGATGGACTCCTTTCTCCTCATAATTGGTTTCACTAGATGCCACTTAGATCTAAATATCTACATCTTGTGGTAGGATGATTCTCTATTGATCCTAATTATCTATGTGGCTGACTTGTTGATTATAAGGAGCTCATGGTCATCCATCTTAGTAGTGAAAACTACACTTTTAGATAGATTTTTAGTGACAAACATGGGATTGCTACACTACTTTCTCAAGATTGAAATCATTTAGTCTGATTCTAGGATAAATTTATCACAATCCAAATATTCTCTTGATTTGTTTGTGAGGTATAACATGGTTGATTGTAAGCCAATTCTTACTCCCTTTTTTTTGGTGTCAAACTTGAGGTTGATTGTCTTACACCATTGTTTGATGTAACTCCATATCAACAACTTTTTTGTAGTCTCATCTATCTCTCACACACTAGACCTGACATATCCTATGTAGTTAATATGGTCTCCTAGTTTATACAGGAGCCACATGAATTGCATTAGAAGGCATCTAAGTAGATTTTACATTACATTCAAGGTTCACACAATGATGGGATACAATATGGAGTAGGAAAGGAGGTTGATTTGATCAGATACATAGATTCAGATTGGGTTGAAGATATTCAAAGTCAAAAGTCCACTTTAGGCTATAGTTTCTCACTTGGTTTAGGTCCAAAAATTTGGTCAAGTAAGAAGCAACATGAAATTACTTTGTCCTCTATAAAGGCAAAATATAGAGGGGATATCAATGCCACCACTGAGGCAATCTAGATTTAGGAGATTCTCACTAAGTTTGGTATCTAGTTTCATAAGCCAACATTCATCTACTTCTCATTATCCATATTTTTAGGAATCTAGTTATCTATCAAAGGACTAAACACATAAAGATTCACATGCACTTCATCAAGGATCTTATCAATGAGTAAATTATTGATCTTTGATACTATTCAACATCAAAGTAGATTGTAGATATTCTGACCATGCCCATCATAGAGAGTAATTTTTTCATCTATGAGCTCTCATTAGGGTTAGGGCTACTCTACCTTATTATTTCTCCTATGGATGTTATTCACTATGTACTTGGGTACCTCATCAGGATTTCAATGGTGGGACCCAATTCTCATCTCACCTAAGCTACGCTTAAGGGGAGTGTTGGTGTAGTGTTTTTTTTCCATTGGATTTTTCCTACATGGACTTATGGCCATTCAGTGAATTAAGCTTTCTTAGATTAGTTATAAAAGGGCCACATAGGCTAATTTCATTTTAATGTAATTATCTAATTAGGAAAATTAGAGGCTTCTTCATGTTGCCTTAATTTTCCCTATATGTACCCCACTTTTCCTTTTTGGAAGGTTAGATAGGTTAATGCAATTTTATGCAAGAAGGTCATCTTTTGAAATATTGTTTTGTGAAGACAAGCTTCTTTCTCATTTGTAATTTATCTATGATTTCATTGCTCCATACATAGATTTTCTCAATCTTCTATGAAAGGATCCAAGATCATGGCCAATTTGATAGAATCTTAAGTAGTTTTAAATGTGTTTAAAATCCAAATATTCAAACTTTATGTTTATTTCTCATAATGCATCACAACTTTGAAATTTGAATAATATGTAATATTGAAGCTTAAATGGTTTTCAATGTGTTCTAGATCCAAAGATTTGAACTTTATGAACATTTTTCATGATACATCACAACTTTAAAATTTGAATGATAAGTAATATTAAAACTTAAGTGATTTTGAATGTGTTTAAGATCCAAAGATTCAAACTTTATGCATGTTTCTCATGATGCATCATAACTTTGCAATTTTAATGATATGCAATACCAAAGTTTAAGTGATTTTGAATGTGTTAAAGATACAATGATTTGAACTTTATGCACATTTTTCATGATGCATCACAACTTTGAAATTTTTATGATATGTAATATCAAAGCTTAAGCGGTTTTGAACATGTTTAAGATCTAAAGATTTAAACTTTATGTGCATTTCTCATGATATATCACAGCTTTGAATTTGTATGATATGTAATAATAAAGCTTAAGTAAATTTGAATGTGTTTTAGGATCCAAATATTCTAAATTTATGCAGATTTCTCATAATTAATCCCAACTTTGAAATTTGATTGATATGTTATTATACCAAAGCTTAAGCAGTTTTGAAGGTGTTTAAGATCTAAAGATTTGAACTTTATGCATATTTATCATAATGCATCACAACTTTGAAATCTAAATGATATGTAATACTAAAGATTAAGTGGTTTCAAACCTATTTAAGATCCAAAGATTCAAACTTTATGCACATTTATCATAAAGCATTGCAACTTTCAAATTTGAATGATATGTAATACCAAAGCTTAAGCAGTTTTAAATGTGTTTAAGATCCAAAGATTTAAGATTTATGCACATTAATAATGATTCATCACAAATTTTAAATTTTAATGATATGCAATACCTAAGCTCAAGAAATTTTGAACATGTTTAAGATCCAAAGATTTGAAATTTATTTGTGTTTCTCATGATGCATCACAAATTTGAAATTTGAATGATATGAAATAACAAAGCTTAAGTGGTTTTGAATGTGTTTAAGATCCAAAGATTCAAACTTTATATGTGTTTTTCATGATTCATCGTCTTTAAAATTTGAATGATGTGTAATACCAAATCTTAAGTAGTTTTGAACATGTTTATGATCCAAATATTCAAACTTTATTTACGTTTCCCATGATGCATCACAACTTTGAAATTTAAATGATATGTAATACTGAAGCTTAAGTAGTTTTGAATGTGTTTAAGATCCAAAGATTCAAAATTTAAGTGCATTTTTTATGATGCATCATAACTTTGAAATTTGAATATGTAATACCAAATCTTGAGTAGTTTTGAATGTGTTTAAGATCCATAGATTTAAACTTTATGCGCATTTATCATTATGCATCATAACTTTGAAATTTGAATGATATGTAATATCAAAGCTTAAGTAGATTTAAATATGTTTAAGATCCAAAGATTTGAACTTTGTGTGCATTTCTCATAATGCATCATAACTTTGAAATTTGAATGAAATGTAATACTGAAGCTTAAGGAGTTTTGAATGTGTTTAAGATCCAAAGATTTGAACTTTAAGAGCATTTATCATGATGCACCACAACTTTTGAATTTGAATGATATGTAAGACCAAAGATTAAGTGGTTTTGAAGTTGTTTAAAATAAAAAGATTGAACTTTATGGGTGTTTCTAATAATGCATCACAACTTTAAAATTTGAATAATATGTAATAATGAAGCTTAAGTGGTTTTTAACATAATTAAGATCCAAAGATTTGAACTTTAGGCTCATTTATCATAATTAATCTTAAGTTTCAAAGTTTAATGATATGTAATATGAAAGATTAAGTGGTTTTGAAGGTGTTTAAGATCTAAACATTCAAACGTGATGTGCATTTATTAAGATATATCACATATTTAAAGTTTGAACGATATGTAATACCAAAGTTTAAGCAATTTTTGAATGTGTTTAAGATCTAAAGATTTGAACTTTATGAACATTTATCATTATGCATCACAACTTTAAAATTTGAATGATATATAATATCAAAATCTTAAGCAATTTTGAATGTGTTTGAGATCTAAATATTCAAACTTTATTTATATTTCTCATAATGCATCATAAATTTAAAATTTGAATGATATGTAATATCGAAGCTTAAGTAGTTGTGAACCTATTTAAGATCCAAAATTTGAACTTTATGAACATTTATCATAATTGCATCACAACTTTCAAATTTGAATGATATGTAATAATGAGGCTTAAGCAGTTTTGAATGTGTTTAAGATTCAAAGATTTGAATTTTATGGACATTTATCAAGATGAATCATAACTTTGAAATTTGAATGATATGTAATACCAAATCTTAAGCAGTTTTAAATATATTTATGATCCAAAGATTCAAAATTTATGCATTTTTCTCATAATGCATTGCAACTTTTAAATTTGAATGATATGTAATACCAAATCTTAAGTGGTTTTAAATGTGTTTAAGATTCAAATATTTGAATTTTATGCACATTTATCATAATGCATCACAACTTTAAAATTTAAATGATATGTAATACCGAAGCTTAATCAAATTTGAATGTGTTTAGATCCAAAGATTTGAAATTTATACATATTTCTCATAGTTCATCACAAATTTGACATTTGAATGATATGCAATACCAAAGCTTAAGTCATTTTGATCATGTTTGAGATCCAAATATTCAATCTTTATACACAATTTGTCTGATGCATTGCATTTTTAAAATTTGAATAATATGTAATACCAAAACTTAAGCAATTTTAAAGGTGTTTAAGATCCAAAGACTTAAAATTTATGCATATTTCTCATGATCATCACAAGATTTAAATTTGAATGATATGTAACACTAAAAATTAAGTGGTTTTAAACATGTTTAAGATCTAAAGATTCTAAATTTTTACATGTTTCTCATGATGCATCACAACTTTAAAATTTAAATGACATGTAATATCAAAGCTTAAGTAGTTTTGAAAGTATTTAAGATTCAAAGATTCAAAATTTATGCATGTTTATTATGATGTATCACAATTTTAAAGTTTAAATGATATATAATATCAAAGTTTAAGTAGTTTTGAACATATTTAAGAACCAAAGATTCAATCTTAATGTGTGTTTTTTATGAGGCATCGAACTTTGAAATTTGAATGATATGTAGTATCGAAGCTTAAGCAATTTTGAATGTGTTTAAGATACAAATATGAAAACTTTATGAATGTTTAATTTGATACATCACATATTTGAAATTCAAATGATATGTAATACCAAAATTTAAGAATCTTTGAATGTGTTTAAGATCCAAATATTCAAACTTTATGTATGTTTCTCATGATGCATGAAAACTTTAAAGTTTGAATGATATGTAATAACAAAGCTTAAATATTTTTGAACATGTTTAAGATCCAAATATTTGATATTTATTCATGTTTCTCATTATTCATCATAACTTTGAAATTTCAATGATATGTGATACTAAAGCTTAAGCAGATTTGAAAGTGTTTAAGATCCAAAGATTTGAACTTGATGCGCATCTCTTATAATGAATTGTAACTTTAAAATTCAAAATTTGTATGATATGTATCACAAATTTAAAGTTCAAATGATATGTAATACTTAAGATTAAGTGGTTTTAAATGTGTTTAAAATATAAAGATTCAAACTTTATGCTCATTTCTCATAATACATCACAACTTTGAAATTTGAATGATATGTAATACCAAAGATTTAATGGTTTTAAATGTGTTTAAGATCCAAATATTTAAACATTAAGAGTGTTTCTCACAATGCATCACAACTTTAAAATTTGAATGATATGTAATACCAAAGCTTAAGTGGTATTGAATATGTTTGAGATCCAAAGATTTGAACTTTATGTGCATTTCTCATAATGCATCACAACTTTGAAATTTGAATGATACGTAATACTGAAGCTTAAGTAGTTTTGAATGCGTTTGAGATCCAAATATTCAAACTTTATGTGCATTTCTCATAATACATCACAACTTTGAAATTTTAATGATATGTAATACTGAAGCTTAAGTTGTTTTGAATGTATTTAAGATCCAAAGATTCTAACTTTATCTACATTTATCATGATACATCAGAACTCTAAAATTTGATGGATATGTAATACCTAGACTTAAGCTATTTTTGAACATATTTGAGATCTAAATATTCAAAATTTATGTGTTTTTTCATGATGCATCGTAAATTTGAAATTTGAATGATATGTAATATTGAAGCTTAAGCATTTTTGAAAGTATTTAAGATCCAAAAATTCAAACTTTATAAGCATTTATCATGATGCATGACAACTTTAAAATTTGAATGATATGTAATACTGAATCTTAAGTGGTTTTGAAGGTATTTAAGATCCAAAGATTCAAACTTTGTGCACATTTCTATGATGCACGACAACTTTAAAATTTGAATGATATGTAATATCGAGGCTTAAGTAGTTTTGAATATGTTTAACATCCATATATTCAAGCTTTATACATGTTTCTCATGATGCATCACAACTTTGGAATTTGAATGATATGTAATACTAAAACTTAAGTAGTTTTGAATGTGTTTAAGATCTAAATATTTGAAATTTATGAGTGTTTCTCATGATGCATCACAATTTTGAAGTTTGAATGATATCTAATATCAAAGTTAAAGTTGTTTTGAACATATTTGAGATCCAAAGATACAAACTTTATGTACATTTTTCATGATGCATCACAAATTGTAAATTTGAATATGTAATACCTAAGCTTAATCAGTCTTGAATGTGTTTAAAATTTAAATATTTGAACTTTAAGTGAATTTCTCATGATGCATCTCAACTTTAAAATTTGAATAATATGTAATATTGAAGCTTAAGCATTTTTTAACGTATTTAAGATGTAAAGATTCATACTTTATGTGTGTTTCTCATGATACATCGTAACTTTAAAATTTGAATGACATGTAATATCGAAGCTTAAGCGGTTTTGAATGTGTTTAAAATCCAAAGATTAAAACTTTATGCATGTTTCATTTAATGCATCACAAATTTAAAATTTGAATGATATGTAATACCAAAACTTAAGCAATTTTGAAGGTGTTTAAGATCTAAATATTTGAACTTGATGTGAATTTATCAAGATGCATCATATCTTTAAAGTTTGAATGATATGTAATACCAACGCTTAACTAGTTTTGAATGTGTTTAAGATCCAAAGATTCAAACTTAATGCATGTTTCTTATAATGCATCACAATTTTGAAATTTGAATGATATGTAATACTGAATCTTAAGTGATTTTGAGTGTGTTTAAAATAGAAAATTTTTAACTTTATGTGCATTTATCATGATGCATCACAACTTTGAAATTTTAATAATATCTAATATCAAATCTTAAGTAGTTTTGAACATGTTTAAGATCCAAAAATTCAAACTTTATGCATGTTTCTCATAATGCATTGTAACTTTGAAATTTGAATGACATGTAATAATAAAGCTTAAGCAATTTTGAATGTGTTTAAGATTCAAAGATTCAAACTTTATTTATGTTTATAATGATGCATTGCAACTTTAAAATTTGAATGATATGTAATATCTAAGCTTAAGTAGTTTTGAGCATGTTTAAGATCCAAAGATTTGAATTTTATGTACATTTCTCATAATGCATAATAAATTTCTAATTTGAATGATGTAATACTAAAACTTAAGTAGTTTTAAATTTTTTTAAGATCCAAAGATTCAAATTTTATGCATTTTTTTCATAATGTGTCACATCTTTTAAAGTTGAATGATATGTAATATTGAATCTTAAACACTTCTGAACATGTTCTAGATCTAAAGATTCAAACTTTATGTATGTTTATCATAATACATCACAACTTTGAAATTTGAAAGATATGTAATATCGAAGCTTAAGTGGTTTTGAATGTGTTTAAGATCTAAATATTTGAACTTTATGCATGTTTCTCATAATACATCACAACTTTAAAATTTGAATGATATGTAATACCAAAGCTTAAATAGTTTTGAACATGTTTAAGATCCAAAGATTTTAACTTTGTGTGTATTTCTCATGATACATCTCAACTTTTAAATTTGAATGATATGTAATATTGAGATTTTAGTGAATTTGAAACATGTTTAAGATCTAAAGATTCAAACTTTATGCGCATTTATTATGATGTATCATAACTTTAAAATTTGAATTATATGTAATACAAAAACTTAAATTTTTTTGAACATGTTTAAAATTCAAAGATTCAAAATTTATGCATGTTTCTCATAATGCATCATAAATATGAAATTCAAATGATATGTAATACTAAATCTTAAGAAGTTTTGAATTTGTTTAAGATCTATATATTTAAACTTTATGCACATTTATTATGATGTATCATAACTTTAAAATTTGAATTATATGTAATACAGAAACTTAAATTTTTTTGAACATGTTTAAAATTCAAAGATTCAAAATTTATGCATGTTTCTCATAATGCATCATAAATATGAAATTCAAATGATATGTAATACTAAATCTTAAGTAGTTTTGAATTTGTTTAAGATCTATATATTTAAACTTTGTGCACATTTATCATAATGCGTGGCAACTTTGAAATTTAAATTATATGTAATACAAAAGTTGAAGAGGTTTTGAACATGTTTAAGATCTAAAGATTAGAAATTTATGAACATTTCTCATGATGCATCATAACTTTTAAATTTGAATGATATGTAATACCAAAGCTTAAGTAATTTTGAACATGTTTAAGATCTAAATACTTGAAATTTATGTGAATTTCTCATGATTTATCTTAACTTTGAAGTTTGAATGATATGTAATACCAATGATTAAGTGGTTTTGAACACGTTTAAGATATAAAGATTCAAAATTTATACATATTTATCATGATGCATCATAACTTTTAAATTTGAATGATATGTAATGCCTAAGGTTTATTAATTTTAAACATGTTTAAGATACAAAGATTTAGATTTTAACTACATTTCTCATGATGCATCAAAACTTATAAATTTGAATGGTATATAATATTAAAGCTTAAGCAGTTTTAAACGTGTTTAAGATCCGAAGATCAAACTTTATGCATGTTTTGTACTATTCATCACAATTTTAAAATTTTAATAATATATAATATAAAAAATTAAGTGGTTTTAAAGGTGTTTAAGATAAAGAGATTTGAACCTTATGCATGTTTCTCATGATGAATTATGACATTTAAGTTTGAATGATTTGTAATAATGAAGCTTAAGTGGTTTAAAACATGTTTAAGATCTAAATATTCAAAATTTATTTGAGTTTTTCATGATGCATTATAATTTTAAAATTTTAATGATATGTAATATCGATTCTTAAGTAGTTTTGAATATATTTAAAATCCAAAGATTCAAAATTTATGTGAATTTCTCATGATACATCACAAATTTACAATTGAAATGATATGTAATACTAATTCTTAACTAGTTTTGAATGTGTTTAAGATCCAAAGATAAAAAAAAATATGCACATTTATCATAATGCATCACAACTTTGAAATTTGAATGATATGTAATACCAAAGCTTAAGAAGATTTGAACGTATTTAAGATATAAATATTCAAACTTCATAATTATTTCTCATGATGCATCATAACTCTAAAATTTGAAGGATATATAATACTGAAGACTAAGTGGTTTTGAATATGTTTAAGATCTAAAAATTAAATCTTTATGCACATTTCTCATGATGCATCATAACTTTGAAACTTGAATGATATGTAACACCAAAGCTTAAGAATTTTTGAACATGTTTAATATCCAAGGATTCAAACTTTATACATGTGTTTCTCATAATGCATCACAACTTTGAAATTTGAATGATATGTAATACCAAAGCTTAAGTAGTTTTGAACATGTTTAACATCCAAAGATTTAAACTTTATGAGCATTTTCCATGATGCATCACAAATTGGAAATTTAAATTATATGTAATATCAAAGCTTAAGAAATTTAGAACATGTTTAAGATCTAAAGACTCGAACATTATGCACATTTCTCATAATGCATCACAACTTTAAAATTTGAATGATATGTAATACTGAAGCTTAGGTAGTTTTTGAAAATATTTAATATCTAAATATTTTAAATTTATGCATTATAATGCATCTTAAATTTTTAATTTTAATGATATGCAATACCTAAGCTTAAGTGGTTTTCAATGTGTTTAAGATCCAAAGATTTAAACCTTGTGCATATTTTTCATGATTCATCGTAACTTTCAAATTTGATTGATATGTAATATTGAAGCTTAAGTGGTTTCAAATGTGTTTAAGATCCAAAAATTTTAACTTTATGAGTGTTTCTCATGATGCATCTCAAATTTAAAGTTTGAATGACATGTAAATACCAAAGCTTAAGTAGTTTTAAAGGTGTTTAAGATCTAAAGATTTGAACTTTATGTATGTTTCTCATTATGGATCACAACTTTGAAATTTGATTGATATTTAATACCAAAATTTTAAAAAAATTGTACCTATTCAATATCCAAAGATTTAAAATTTATTCACATTTCTCATAATGCATCACAACTTTGAAATTTGAATGATTTGTAATATCGACGCATAAGCAGTTCTAAACCTAGTTAAGATCATAAGAGTCAAACTTTATGCACATTTCTCATAATGCATCACAACTTTGAAATTTTAATTATATGTAATAATAAAGCTTAAGTATTTTTTAAGAAAATTAAGATCCAAATATTTAAAATTTATGTGCATTTATCATTATGCATCATAAATTTGAAATTTAAATGATATGTAATATTGAAACTTAAGTGGTTTTGAATGTGTTTAAGATCCAAATATTCTAATTTATGCATGTTTCTCATAATGCATCAAATTTTTTTAATTTGAATGATATGTAATACCAAAAATTAAGTGGTTTTAAACCTATTTATGGTCTAAATATTTGAACTTTATGCACATTTCCCATAATGCATTGCAACTTTGAAATTTGAATGATATGTAATACTGAAGCTTAAGTGGTTTTGAATGTGTTTAAGATATAAAGATATGAAATTTATGTGAATTTAACATAATGCATCATAAATTTGAAATTTTAATGATATGTAATAATAAAACTTAAGTGGTCTTAAATGTATTTAAGATCTAAAAATTCAAAATTTATGCACATTTCTCATAATGCATCACAAATTTAAAATGTAAATGATATGTAATAATGAAGCTTAATGAATCACAAATTTGAAGAATCCAATGCATTTATTGTTTCTTTGTAATACATGATTTTTCTATCCATGATTTGAAAAATCTTGTAAATCAGTGAAAGTGATTGAAATGATAAAGCCAAAATGGTTGACTAGTTGAGATTTGATTGTGTATACTGAAGATAAAAGATTGGTCTACAAGACCAATATTTGACATTGAAACTTGTAATATTTTTACTTTAGAGTGATATATAAGTGTCAAATAATCTATTTAATGTGTTATAGGTAGTAGGAATTATTCTTTCAAAGATTAAAGTTCAAGTCTTCATGACTGTGTTTTTAGACTAGTTGATAGTTTTGAGTGGGCTACTTGCAAAGAAGGGTTTGAGTCTTTCTACCCTGAGTTATGAATTATAATTACATATTTATGAACCTAAGGTAATTATATATATTCCATGTTTGTTTGGAAAATTTGTGTTTTTGGTTCAATTGTTCAAAATAGACTTTCTGGGTATGCATAGGCCTACTATGAACAAGTACTAATGATGTGTTCCAAGTAGTGGTTTGAGATAAATTTTTTTTTGGAGTATATATGAAATTATAATAGGTATAGTATGATGTGTCTCTACCATGTAATTTTTTTTAATGTTCTCTAAGAAGATCAAAGGGTAATGTGTGCTAACAAGGCCTAATGGGATTAGGTCTTCATGAGACCTAAAGGAGAGATAAGACCTATTTGATAAAGTTAAAATACAAAGGGACTAAAATAACATTTTATACATATCTATGAATTGTTATAATATCCATTCCATCATTCAAATAATAGAATAAGAGTGCTTGGATGACTAACAAGGACACAATAAAAAAAAGGCTTGTATATATACTAGGCATTTTTAGGCCTAATAATGAATGTAGGGTGATAGAGTTAAAGTAAAGTGAAGAAGAAGAGTATAGTGTGAAATTAAATAGGTGGTGAAACATATAAAATAAATTATATGAAACATTCATAAACATATACAGAGTTTCATGAGTGCTTTCATCACAGTTTCAAGCCATAGAAGGGTTAATTAAGTGAGGAAGGTAAAGTATAGTTTTTGCTTTTATGAGAGGTAAATTTGAGTGTGATAGAGTAAAATAAGGCCATCATAAGTTTTTAGAGGTAAATAAGAGTAAGGTGGGTATTCTTAGAGTGTTTACTAATCAGGTGTTTGATCATCAAGGGGGTTGTAACCTCTTAGTAAGTTAGTGCTTGATAAGTTTAGGGGTTGATGCTCAACTAAATTTGATTCATGATATTATTATAAAAGTTTTCCAAGTTTTTTTTTAGTGAGGTTTATTCCCCTTGAGGTTTCCCACATATTTATTATGTTTATGTGTTTCATGCTCTTGTGGATTGGTGTTTATGCTTGCTAAGATGTACATAATTATCTAAATGATCTATGATTGATTAAGTAAGATTATTTAAAGTATTAAAGACTAATTAACTCCCCACTCTCAATTATTTTTCTTCCAACATTTGTTATCAGAGCATGGTCCTTTGAATTGGGTCTAAAGGCCTAAAGGAATATCCTAGAAGCAAGGATGGCTAGTCAACAAGCTTAAGGTGGTTTCTCTACTACTAAGGATATATTGTTTAATATATCTAACTATTCCTTTTGAAATGTTAGGATAAATATATATTTGATGTCTCAAGGTCATGATATTTGGTATCAGTTGTGGATGGTTATAGTGCTCCTCCTATTCAACCCATTGATGTGATATGTGATAAATCTAGTAAAAATAATTCTAAGGTAATGAATGTTATTATTTGTGGCCTATAAAAGGTATATTTTGAGAAAGTAATGCAATATTAGTTTGCCAAAGAGATATGGGAAGAATTAAATATCATCTATAAAGGTAACACCAAGGTAAATATGGCCAAATTATAGACTCAGAGAAGATAGTTTGAAAGCCTAAAAATGAATGAAGATGAAACTATTTCATCCTACTTTTAAAGGTTGATGAGGTTGTCAATATAATTAGAGGATTGGGAGAAAAAGTCAAAGAATTTACTATTGTTCAAAAATTATTGAGATCATCACTAACTCCTAAGTTTGACTCTAAGGTATATTCAATAGAAGAGATGTAATATTTGGACAAACTAGAGAGGGATGGGCTTCATGGCATTTTGACTATATACAAGATGAACTAATGAAAGAAGACCTCCTAATAAGGAAGCAACTTCTAATGTTGAAAAGAAGTCAAAAGAAAATAAGGTCAAGAATGAGGAATTATTAGATGTTGATGATGATCAAATAATATCCGTGTTTGCAAGAAATTTTAGATTTGGATTTGGTAAGTATGATGGTAAGTTACCATTCAAATGTTTTAACTATGGTAAGATTGGTCACTTTGTATCTAAATGCCCTAACAAGGATAAGTCTGAGCATGATAAACATGATAAATATGATAAGAATACCTATGAGATCTATAAAAACAAGGAGTTTATAAAGTATGAAGGTAGAAGAGGAACTTTCAAGAAAAAGAAAAGTTTTTACATTAAGGAAGATAATCCTTCTAATATAAGTGAATCAAGTAAATCTGATAGTGATGATGGCAGTCATGAACCTAAACATGACAATAATGAAACCTTGTTTATGGCCATAGAATCAGACAATAAGGGTTGTTTAAGTGGGAAAGACATTATGGTTGATGTGGAATCAGATGAAGAAGAACCTGAAGTAGATATTGATGTATAATTGGTAAGTGTAGTAGAGGAATTAAGGTTTTAAATAAAAAAGAATCATAAACTAAGAAAACTAGTTAATGACTATGAGGAGTAGATTGGCTAGTTTGAGGAAAGGCTGAGTAACTCTTCCAAAGAAAATGATGAGATCATCAATCAAGTTGAGGTATAGATGGATGTAGTCAATACTAGCCTAAAGGATAAGAGGAAGAATGCATCAGATATGTAACTGAAATAGAATCCTTAAAAGATGAGTTGAATCAAGCATCTATCAAAATGAACACTTTTATGAGGTTTGAAAAGAGCACTGAGGCTCTAGATGACATATTGAGCAGCCAAAAGTATATGGGTGAAAAGATAGGTCTTGGTTTCAAAGAAGACCATAAGGAGGCACCTCAAGTCAAGGAGAAGACTATTAAAGATAAGAAGGTCAACATGAAAAGACCTATCAAACAACCAAATGATATAAGGTATGTTAATCCATTCAATGGTTACTACTATATGTGCAATTAGTTTTGTCATAGAGCAAGAGAGTGTAGAATAATCTCTAAGAATGAGTACTCATGGGACTATAGAAGGAGTCACAACTCACATCAATCAAAAGATATGTATAAAGTGGTTTGTTATAGTTGTCATAATGTAGGACACATTTCAATATTCTATCTTAACAAGGTTAGAAGTTCATCTAGTCAAAATAGGAGGTTTGAAGTCTTTAGGGTGATAGAGAGAAGACAAATGAATGTTTGGAAACCAAAGATAATGAATATAAGTCATGATTAGTTCACAAGATCAAGTGTTGATAGAGCATGCTTCAAATATGAAATCAAGTCAGGAATGCTTATTGTCACCTCACATTGATGATCAAATGTATGATGAAGATTTCAAATCTATAATGTAAATCAAGCCTAAAAGGGTATTAAAGGACATTTAGTTAGAAGAGAACATGGAGATCTAGGAATATCTTGAACTTGAGTTGTTTTATTGCCTTATGGTAAATGGTGACTCCATTAGGATTCATGGAGACACTAGTCAAGCATTAGAAGCATGATGGATGCTTAGTTTTAGGGGGAGCTATTTAGGTTTATGCTAAGTTTGTTTTATATTGAGAAGTGGTCTTGTTATTAGAATTCATCTAAAAAAGGTGTGCTTATAATAAGGGGGAACATGTTACCTTAAATGTTTCATATTCTATATGTTGAGCTCCTAAAGTAATAAGGTTTAGCTATGACAATCTATCCATTTGTGAATCCAAATGAAAATTATGTGATACCCTTTTTCATTAATGTTAAAGGGGAAAAAGTACAAGAATGGAGTTTGACTAGCTTAGGGAAATGAAATAAAGAAATTTGAAGAATGTTTTGAAATCAATGATAAAAAGGGAGTTTGTTGAGAAGTGTTATCATTGATATCAAGGTCAAGATGAATGTCATTGATGTTAAGGTACATCTGGTAAACATATTGGGTGAAGTGGTATGTGACAAGGAAGCCATGTGACAAGAGATAATTTGAATGAAACCTAATATTTTCTCTATTGAGAGATAATTTGAAGGTAACCTGATGGTTATTTTGAGTTTGATGTCAAGGTTTAGTACAAGGTAAACATGTTTGTGTCTTAGTTCTTAAGTACAAGGTTCTTGAGAAGGATTATGCATAGGATTCCTACTCTGGTACATGAAGGAGCATGGTGTCTTACTAAGATGAATGAATTGAGGAATAAGAGGATGTCTAAGGATACTTGAGGATGTATATGAATCATTAGATCAATTAGGAGAGCCTTAAGGTGAGTCTATTGGGGTAAAACCTACAAGATTAGTATGCAACTAAACTAGTTATAGACTATACCTGACCTAATAAGGTGCCATGAGATGTTTTCAAGGACTATGAAGGATGAAAAATAGTGTTATAATGTTTGATAAATTACTTAAACATGTGAGTGAGGTGGAAAGTTCTTGGACAATAGCTAGAAGGTTTGTTTCAAGGCCTAATATGACCTATAGATCAAAAGCTTAGAGAGCAAAGAGAGAGATAGTAGTCTAATGGGATATCAAGACCAGTTTCCAAGGTAAGCATGTATAAATGAGAATTGATAAATTTATTTCATGTTTTATATATATTTTTACCAATTTTGAGGTCAAAATATGCAATAAAAGGCATGAAATGTGGTTTTGATGTTTCTTGTGTGCACAGAATGAAGAATTCTCAACTCGAGAAGAAATTTCATGTAATTATTAGCATGTTTAACCTCTAAATGAGAACCTAATACATTCATGGTATATGGGTAAGAATCATATCTCAAATTACCAAGCATTGGTTTTTAGAATAAGGGCTTAAGCTTTGTGAATGATCATTAAGACTATAAGATGCTCTTAACCCTCTTTCAAACCCTAATAGTGACCTAATTTGGAATATATTGATGGAAATAGATCATAATGAATTATATGACCTATTTTTATGATTGGATAATATATTGGACTCTCCCAAGTATCTCTAGGTAGCATTGGTTTGTCATGTGAGTGGACCCTCTAAGAAAATCTTTGTTTCTTAGAAAATTTTTATAGTAAGCAGGGTTGACCGAGTCAAAGTTGATAAATGGATGGATGTTGAATCTTGAGACTTATATATTATATCTATTGTGATTTTTATTAGGTTTCAAACCTAATTTTTGTTAAACTAGTCATGCAAATTGACCTATTTGATGAATAACAATACATCCAACAGGGCTAAACTATATGTTTTGAACAAACATTTAAATGATGAACATAATCTCTTGTAAACAGGGATAAAACATATGTCTTGACAAATTATTTTATCAAACACAAAATATCACTTGGATTCTTCTCCTTTCTGGACAGTTTACTCATGAAGTATAAGGCTAAAAACCCATAAATTCTTGAACAAAACAAAATTTTAGATGTAAAGAGAAAATTCAAATTTCTGGCCTATCTGGCTATACTCTGCTTACTCAGTTGACACAAGATTGAATTTTTATTAGAAGTGTGAATTTTCTATTGGCTATTGAAAGGGATCGAGCAATCTATATATATAGTGAGTCTTGACATCCACATTAGTAGAGATAGCTGGCGACTCACCTGAGCTAAAGACCATCGCTTGTTTCCATGTTTTAAAGTGCCCAGCATTAAAATGACTCAGCAGGAATACACAACCCAGCAATAATAACTTTATACACTTACTTGAGCTTAAGACCATCACTTTTTTCCATGCTTTGAAGTGCCCAGCATTGAAATGACCCAGCAATGATATGTTCTCAGGTGCATCAATTAATACATTTGTTTTGTTTTATATCCAAATCATTGCGTATCAACAACAAACAACCCCTCATAATATATGATCTTAGGATCAATTTCCATCAAGAAGAATACATACTTTATTAATATATCCAAATAATATACATCTATGTTTGTCTACCAATTGCAGATCCCTCTCTCTCACGCTTCATTTCTTTTCCAAAACATATATCCCCTATTTCAATCAAAAATCCTCATACAAAACCAATTGTTACCACTTAGATATTCGATCCTATATTATGCTAAAAAACAACAGCCTCCCAAAATGAATGAAAATGGTTCTTCTAACATAAGAAGACTCAGATCACCAAATATCTCACCCAACAGACTTAAAATCCATAGAGGTAAGATATTGGTTTTTATTTGTAAATAGACAAATTTGAAAACTTTGAAAATAAAGAAATGGAGGGAAACTAGCTTAACCAAGAACATGTCAAATAATTCCAAGCACTAAGATGCTCCTACATCATTCTTCCAAGGAGTAAAAGAAGTATTCTTCACTTGTTGTTTTTGTTCAGCAGTTCTTCTACACTTGTGCCCAGCTTAAGGATGTCATTTGCAGTCAACCATGTTGCATCTTTAGTTAGTAGATTATTCCACTTATTTATATATTGGAAATATTCTTTTCCCCTTGTCTTTTTAACCACTTTCATGTCTAAGATGCTCTCAATCTCCTTTGGCACTTCCTTTGGTAGTTGTTGTTCCCACTGGATAACTTCATCTACCCCTGTTTCAGTCTCTTTGGCTGGTTTTCCTTCATCTTTGTATGGATATAGATCTGCAACATTAAATATTGGAGAGATTCCAATTCCTTTTGGCAATTCTATTTCATATGCATTATTTGAAAACTTCCTTATTACCTTGCATGGTCCTATTTTCTTTACCTTTAGCTTGTTGTATTCCCTTTTTAGGAACCTCTCTTTTCTGAGGTGAGCAAGAACAAAGTCTCGAACACTAAAACTAACCTCTCTTTTCTTTTGATCTACCCTTAGCTTGTATTTGATGGTGTTTTCTTCAAGTTTCTTCTTTACCTGTTCATGCAAATTTTGCATGGCATTGGCAAATTCTTCTACATCAGCACTCCTTGTCTCCATGCTACTTAGATTTCTTAACTCATACACACATCTTGGATGCATTCCATACATAATTTGAAATGGGCTCAATCTTGTACTTCTGTTAGGAGAATCATTATAGGCAAATTCAGCTTGTGCAAGTGAAAGATCCCATTGTTTTGGATGCATACTTACCAAGCTTCTCAAGATGTTGCCCAAGCTTCTATTGACAACCTCTATTTGGCCATCAGTTTGGGGATGATAGGCTGAACTGAAACTCAATTGTGTACCCAATTTCTTCCACAAGGTTCTCCAAAAGTGTCCAACAAATTTGGTATCCCTGTCAGAAACAATGCTTCTAGGCAATCCATGTAATCTAACAACATCTTGAAAGAATAGATTAGCTATGTGAGTAGCATCACTTGTTTTTGAACATGGAATAAAATGAGCCATGTTTGAAAACCTATCTACCACAAAAAATATGGAGTCATGACCTTTTTGAGTTCTTGGCAAACCAAGTACAAAATCCATGCTTATTAAATCCCAAGGCCTATTTGGAATGGGTAGTGGCTGGTATAAACCTACATTTTGACTACTTCCCTTGGCATATTGGCATGTTTTACACCTTTCAAAAAATTTCTTGACATCGGTACCCATACCTGGCCAATAGTAATGAGCACTCAATTGTGTTAATGTCTTATTCTACCCAAAATGTCTTGATAAACTACCACTATGCTTTTCCTTCAACAAATTCTCTCTCATGGAACTCTTGGGAATGCAAAGCTAGCTACCTCTAAACAACAGACCCTCTTAGACCATGAAATCTATCCAAAGACTTCTATCAACCCACATTGGATTCATGCAAGCTTCATATGGTTCCTTGAAGTCTGGATTTTCCTTATATAGCTCCTTCAAATCTTCAAATCCCAAAATACTTACTTGAGATTATTGCATGATTAGATTCCTCCTACTTAGAGCATCTACAACCTTGTTAGATTGTCCTTTCTTGTGCTTAATAGTGAATGTGAATCTTTGTAAAAATTCAACCCATTTAACATGCTTTTGACTCAACTTATTCTGATTGCTAATGAACTGTAAAGCATAATTGTCAGTGAACAAAAAAAATTCTTTAGACAAAAGATAGTGCCTCCATTTCTTCAAAGCCTATATAAGAGCATAGAATTATTGATCATAGGCTGAGTACTTCTTCTTAGCATCACTTAATTTCTCACTAAAGTATGCTATAGGCTTCCCATCTTGGCTTAAAACAATGCCTATTGTAGTTCCACTAGCATCACATTCTACTTGAAAAAGCTTATTGAAATCAGGAAAGGTTAGAATTGGTTCTTCAGTTACCTTATTTTTCAATAATCTAAAACTCTTATCAGTAGTCTCAATCCAGCAAAAACTTCTTTTATCACCTTTGATTGTATCTATCATTGGATTAGCAATTCCACTAAAATTTCTTATGAATTTCCTATAGAAGCTAGCCAAATCGTGAAAGCTTCTTACCTCATATGTGCTCCTAGGTATAGGCCACTCAAGTATAGCCTTAATCTTCTCCTTATCCATCTTCAATCCTTCTTTTGTAATCACAAACCCCAAATATATCAATTTTGTCTTCAAGAAACTGTACTTTTTAACATTGATTAGTAATTTATCCTCATGTAGCTTACTCAATTCCATCCTCAAATGTTTTAAATGATCTTCCTTAGTTTGACTAAACACCAAAATATCATCCAAATACACTATCACAAACTTACCAGTGAACTCCTTTAGCACTTCATTCATCAGCCTCATGAAGGTGCTTGATGCATTGGTTAGTCCAAATGGCATAACTAACCACTCATAGAATCCATCATTGGTCTTGAAGGTTGTTTTCCATTCATCCCCTTCTCTTATCCTAATCTGATGGTAACCAATTTTCAAGTCTATCTTAGAGAAATTTGTAGCTCCACTCAAATAATCAAGTAAGTCATCAATTCTAGGCAATGGAAATCTATACCTGATAGTAATCTTGTTGATTGCTCTGGAGTCTGTACACATTCTCCAACTCCCATCCTTCTTAGGACTCAACACTATGGTGACAACACAAGGACTTAAACTCTCTCTTACCAATCCTTTGTCTAACAATTCTTGAACTTGGTGTTTGATCTCTTCATTTTCCTTTGGTGTCAAACTGCAGGCAGCCTTATTTGGAAGATTTGCTCCTAGAATCAAGTCTATGTGATGGATAATTCTTCTCAATGGTGGTAACTCATTAGGTAAATCATCTACCACAATGTCAATGTACTCATTCAACATATCTTGAATCTCTAACGGCAAATCAATCAACTTAGTACTAGTGACTACACTCCTTGGCTTACCAATCACAACAAAGTTTACCTTTTCTTTCTTCATTTGATGTAGAAACTCTTTACCACTCATTATCAATACTTTAGAATTCTATCCTAAAACAGCATCAGCCTCTTCTTTCAATGGTGAGTGTATGCTTGATCCCATCCTTTTCAAACATATATGTATTCTGCCTTTCATCATGCATGGCCTTCCTATCAAATTGCCAAGGCCTTCTAAGCAAGATATGACATACATCCATGGGCATGACATCACATAAAATCTGATCCTTATATGTTTCTATATGAATATCTACTTTACGTTTTTCACGTACCAGGAGTTTGTGTCCTTTTTGTAGCCAAGAAACTTGATAAGGTGTAGGATGTACCTCCTTCTTCAAGCCTAATTTCTCCACCATCTTAGTTGACACAAGATTGTCAGTACTCCCACTGTCTATGATGACTTTTTCAGCATTTCCCCTTACTTTTACATGTGGTTCTAAATAGAGTTTTCCTTTGAGGTGGTTCTACAACTTATTTGTTTGGCTTCAACAAGATTCTTTTCATCAAAAGAGACTCACCTTCTTCAGGAGTATCTTCATAAGCTGCTGCAACTTCTCCACTTTTTTATTCACCTTGGGTCACATGTACACCCCTCTCATGGCAAGATAAAGGGTTCTCTAGACACTCATATGCCCTATGTCCTACATACTTGTTGCACCTAAAACATCTTCCCATGAATCTTCCTCTTCCTCTTTGATATCCTTGGTATGGCTTTCTTCCTCTTGGTGTATAGCTACCTCTTGAACTTTGTGAGCTACTGGCCTCTTCTTGAGATGTTTGTAGCTATCTTCTACTTCCTTGAAATCCTCTACCTCTGATGGATCTACCCCTTCCTCTTGAGAAGGATGTTTGTTTTCTTGCAATCTTCTCCTCAGCTTTCAAGGCAAATTGATATGCCTCTTCAACTGCCTTTGGAATGAGAATACTAATCTCATTTTGAATGGAAAATTTCAAACCATTAGTGTATCTAGCTACCTTCTCTATGTCATCCTCAATATGACCTGATCTTATGGTTAACCTGTAAAACTCTTTAGTGTATTCTTTTACAAACATCTCTTTTTGCTTCAAATTTTGTAATTGCTTGAAAAGATTAGCTTGATAATCTTTAGGCATAAACTTACCTTTCATTTTTGCTACCATTCTATCCCAGCTTCTAATCTTTGGCTTCCCTTTCCTCCTTCTTTATTCTTATACTCCATCCCACCACATGGATGCATGGCTCTTTAGCCCTATCATGGCATACTTGACTTTCTTATCATCTTCTTCAATTCCTTCATATTCAAAGTATTTGTCTAATGCACTAATCCAATAAATTAATTCTTCCACATTCAAATTACCTTCATACATTGGAACCTCCATTTTTGGCTTTGTGTTCACCTTCATAATGGCTCTAATAAACCTATCTT
Organism: Torreya grandis; assembly: GCA_037957365.1. Classification (NCBI taxonomy): domain Eukaryota; kingdom Viridiplantae; phylum Streptophyta; class Pinopsida; order Cupressales; family Taxaceae; genus Torreya; species Torreya grandis. The sequence goes on from JARHVA010002299.1 coordinate 1,881,353, forward strand.
CAGTTATTTCTTCTTCCACCACCAATTCCTCCTTTGGTGGTTCCTCTTCTCTATCACTGACTTCACCCATGTCAGTGCCTCTTCTTTGAGCCATCTCTAGGTCTTGTAGCCTAGCTGTCAGGTTCCTAATCTCTTCTGCCATTGCAACCTATCCTCTAGATCTCCTTCCTCTAACTCCACCTCTATTCCTAACTCTCATGGCCATCTTACTTCTTCTTCACAAATCACGTTCTTCTTCTCTTTGACTTAGATCTTTAGATTGTGCACAATCCCTTGGGCTTTAATACCAAATGATGAACAACAATATATCTAACAGGGCTAAACTATATGTTTTGAACAAAAATTTAAATAATGAACAAAATCTCTTGTAAACAGAGATAAAACATATGTCTTGACAAATTATTTTCTCAAACACAAAATATCACTTGGATTCTTCTCCTTTCTAGACAGTTTACTCATGAAGTATAAGGCTAATAACCCATAAATGCTTGAACAAAACAAAATTTTAGATGTAAAGAGAAAATTTGAATTTTTGGCCTATCTAGCTATAATCTACATACTCAGTTAACATAAGATTGAATTTTCTATTGGAAGTGTGAAGTTTCTATTGGCTGTTGAAAGGGATCAGGAAATCTATATATATAGTGTCTTAACATCCACATTAGTAGAGATAGCTAGCCACTCACCTGAGCTAAAGACCATCACTTGTTTCCATATTTTGAAGCACATAGAAATTAAATAACTTAGCAGGAATATATGACCCAGCAGTAATAACTCTATACACTCACCTAAGCTTAAGACCATCACTTGTTTCCATGCTTTGAAGCGCCCAGCATTGAAACGACCCAGCAATGATATGTTCTCAGGTGCATCAATTAATATATTTGTTTTGTTTTATATCCAAATCATTACGTATCAAAAGCAAAAATCCCCTCACAATATATGATCTTAGGATCGATTTCCATCAAGAAGAATACATACTTTATTAATATAGCCAGAAGATATACATTTGTGTTTGTCTGCCAATTGCAGATCCCTCTCTCTCACCCTTCATTTCTTTTCCAAAACATATATCCCCTATTTCAACCAAAAATAATCATACAAAACCATATTGTTACCACTTAGATATTTGATCCTATATTAGGTTAAACAACAACATCCTCCCAAAATGAATTAAAATGGTTCTTCTAACATAAGAAGACTCAGATCGCCAAATATCTCACCCAACAGACTTAAAATCCACAGAGGTAAGATATTGGTTTTTATTTGTAAATAGACAAATTTGAAAACTTTGAAAATAAAGAAATGGAGGGAAACTAATTTAACCAAGAACATGTCAAATAATTCCAAGCACTAAGATGCTCCTGCATCACTATTACTTTAAGGCCTAGTGATGCAGATAGTGAGAAAAACTAGGCAAAAGTGAGAATGAGATTAGGGATGTGTTGTCATGGATTAGGAATGGATCCAGATGCATTAGTTTTTTATTAAATATTGATAATACATGTTCATTTTGGTTAGATGTTTTGGAGGTCAATGAAAATATTGAAAATTTTTCTCATAAGTTGCCTTGTCTAAGTGCAAATGAGACAGTGAAGTTGTAAGGCTATCAGATTAGTATGTAAAACCAATACTATCTCTTGAACATGGTATATTTATATTTTATAGTTACCCAATGATCTCATAAGATAATCCACATGCATAAATATTATTTTAAATTGTCTACACAAGAGTTGAAAGTCATTCTCACCATGATTATGTTTGAAGGTAAAGTGACAATATTGAGTAAGCCAGTGAGAGTGATGAGTTGGAGGCTCTTTGCCCTTACATGAAGCATCCAATGAATATATTATTTTTTTAAAGACATTAATTTATTATCAATTCTTTTAATAAGCCTTTAAATTATTAAAAGTGATTGAAATGTTAAATCCAAAATGGGTTGACTGGTTCAGATTTGACTGTGTATATTGAAGATAAAAGATTGGTCTACAAGACCAATATTTGGAATTGAAATTTATAATATTTATACTTAAGATTCATATATAAATGTAAAATAATATATTTAATATTTTAAATTTAATAGGATGTTTTGTTTAAGATATTAATTTCAAGTCTTCATGATTGTGTTTTGAGACTAGCTGATAGTTCAGAATGGGATACTTGTAGAGAAGGGTTTGAATCTTTATACCTATATTTATGAAGTATAATGCACATGGTGATGACCCTAAGGTCATATATATATATGACCTTAGGGTCATCACCATGTGCATTATACTTCATAAATCTAGGTATAAAGATTCAAACCCTTCTCTACAAGTACCCCATTCTGAACTATATATATATATATATATATATATATATATATATATATATATATATATATATATATATATATATATATATATAAATTCTATTTTGAATAATTAAATTAAAAACATAAATTTTTCAAACAAACATGGTATGTATATATATATATATATATATATATATATATACATACCATGTTTGTTTGAAAAATTTATGTTTTTAATTTAATTATTCAAAATAGACTTTTTAGGTACACACAGGCCTAATATGAACAAGTATTAATGATGTGTTCCAAGTAGTGGTTTGAGATAAAAAAATGTTTTTGAGTCTAGTTAAAATTATAATAGGTCTATTGGGATTGAATATGATGTGTCTCTTCCATGTAATGTGTTTTAATGTTCTCCAAGAAGATCAAAGGGTAACATGTTCTAACAAGGCCTAATGGGATTAGGTCTCCACAAGACCTAAAGGAGAGATAGAAACTATTTGAGAAAGGTTAGATATAAAAAGACTGAAATAAAATTTGATATATTTCTATGTAGTGTTCTAAGAACCATTCCATGTCATACTTAAAGGGATAAGAGTGCTTGGCTAAATAAGGACATGAACAAGAAAGGTATTTTATATATACTAGGCATTTTTAGGCCTAATAATGAATGTAGAGTGAGAGAATTATAGTGAAGTGAAGAAGAAGAGTATTGTGTGATATTGAAAAGGTGGTGAAACATATCAAAGAAATGATATGCATCAGTAATAGACATCTCCAGAGTTTCATGAGTTCTTTCATGACTGTTTCAAGCCATAGAGTGCTAATTGATCGAAGAAGGTAAAGGATAATTATTACTTATATGAAAGGTAGATTTGAGTGTGATAGATCAAAAGAAGACTATCATAAGTTATGATAGGGAAATAAGATCAAGGTGGATAGTCTTAGAGTTTTTATTAAGTGGGTTCTTGATCAATAAGGGGGTTGTATCCTCCTAGCAAGTTGGTGCTAGCTAAAGTCAAGTTGATGCTTGATAAATTTAGGGTTTTGTGCTCTTTGTTGGGTTGGTGATCAAATAAATTTAATTCATGGTATTATATAACAAGTTTTCCAAGTTGTGTTTTAATTAATTTTATTCCCCTTGATGGTTTCCCACATATTTATTATATTCATGTGTTTCATACTCTTGTGGATTGGAGATTATGCTTGATAAGATGTACATGATTCTCTAAATGACCTATGATTACTTAAGCAAGATTGTTTAAAGTATTAAAGACTAATTCACCCCCCTATCTATTATTTTGATTCCAACAAATAGGGGAAATTGTGTAGTTTTGAATGTGTTTAAGATCTAAAGATCCAAACTTTATGTGTATTTCTCATAATTCATCATAACTTTGAAATTCAAAAAATGTCATACTAGAAATTGAGTGGTTTTAAACATGTTTAAGATCCCAAGATTTAAAATTTATGCACATTTCTCATAATGAATCAAAAATTTGAAATTTGAACAATGTAATACTGAAACTTGAGCTATTTTGAATGCATTTAAGATCCAAATATTTTAACTTTATGTGTGTTTCTCATAATGCATCATAACTTTGAAATTTAAACAATGTAATACTGGAGCTTGAGTGGTTTGGAATGCATATAAGATCCAAAGATTCAAACTTTATGTGCATTTCTTAGAATGCATCATTAATTTTGAATCCAAACAATGTAATACTTGAACTTGAGTGGTTTTGATTGCATCTAAGATCTAAAGATTCAAACTTTATGCATGTTTCTCATAATACATCGTAACTTTGAAATTCAAAAAATGTAATACCAAAACTTAAGTAGTTTTGAAGGAATTTAAGATCTAAAGTTTTGAAATTTATGTGTATTTCTCATAATGCATCATAACTTTGAAATTTAAAAAATGTAATATCAAAACTTGAGTAGTTTTGAAGGTGTTTAAGATCCAAATATTTGAACTTCAAAATTCAAACAATATGATATAGGAAATTGAGTAGTTTTGAACACCTTTAAGATCAAAAGATTCAAACTTTATGTGCATTTCTCATAATGCATCACAAATTTGAAATATAAACAAAGTAATATGGGAACTTGAGTGATTTTGAGTGTGTTTAAGATCCAAATATTTGAAATTTATGTGAATTTCTCATAATGCATCACAACATTGAAATTTGAACAATGTAATAAGGGAACTTGAGTGGTTTTGAATGCATTTAAGATCTAAAGAGTCAAAACTTATGTGTGTTTCTCATAATGCATCATAATTTTGAAATTCAAACAATGTAATAGGGGAACTTGAGTAGTTTTGAATGTGTTTAAGATCCAAAGATTTAAACTTTATATGCATTTCTCATAATGCCTATTTGAACAATGTAATACTAGAACTTGATCAGTTTTGAACATGTTTAAGATCCAAAGATTTCAACTTTATACACATTTCTCATAATGCATCATAACTTTAAAATTCAAATAATGTGATATGGGAACTTGAGCAGTTTTTAATGAGTTTAAGTTCTAAGGATTTGAACTTTATGCATGTTTATCATAATACATCACAACTTTTAAATTTGAACAATGTACAAGGGGAAATTGAGTAGTTTTGAATGCATTTAAGTTCCAAGGATTCAAACTTTATGCATGTTTCTCATAATGCATCATAAATTTGAAATTTGAATAATGTGAAAGGGGAACTTGAGTAGTTTGTAATGCATTTAGAATTTGAAGATTAAAAATTTATGCACATTTCTCATAATGCATCACAACTTTGAAATTTGAACCATGTAATATTAGAACTTGAGTGGTTTTGAATGTGTTTAAGTTCCAAAGATTCAAAATTTATGTGTGTTTCTCATGATGGATCATAACTTTAAAATTCAAACAATGTAATACTATAACTTGAGTGGTTTTGAACATGTTTAAGATCCCAATATTAAAATTTATGCATGTTTCTCATAATGCATCATAACTTTGAAATTTGAGAAATGTAATAGGGGAACTTGAGAGAAATTTTGAATGCATTTAAGATCCAAATATTTTAAATTTACATGCATTTCTCATAATGCATCACAAATTTGAATTTCAAACAATGTAATACTAGAACTTGAGTGGTTTTGAATGTGTTTAAGATCCAAAGATTTGAACTTTATGCACATTTCTCATAATGCATTACAATTTTAAAATTCAAACAATGTAATAGGAGAACTTGATTAGTTTTGAACACATTTAAGATCCAAATATTTGCAATTTATGCATGTTTCTCATAATGCATCACAACTTTGAAATTTGAACAATGTGATACAAGAACTAGAGCAAATTTAAATGTGTTTAAGATCCAAAGATTCAAATTTTATATCCATTTATCGTAATGGATCACAACTTTGAAATTCAAACAATTTGATATGAGAAATTGAATGGTTTGAACATGTTTAAGATAAAAGATTCAAAATTTATGCACATTTCTCATAATGGTTCACAAATTTAAAATTCAAATAATGTGATAAGGGAACTTAAGCAGTTTATAATGTGTTTAAGATCTAAAGATTGAAACATTATGTACATTTCTCATGATGTATCACAACTTTTAAATTAAAACAATGTGATATGAGAACTTGAGTGGTTTTTAACACATTTAAGATCCAAATATTCAAACTTTATGCTCATTTATCATAATGCATCAAAAATTTGATATTCAAACAATGTGATACAAGAACTTGAGCAGTTTTAAACATATTTATGATCCAAAGATTTGAAATTTAAATGCATTTCTCATAATTCATCACAACTTTGAAATTTTAATAATTTAATACTAGAAATTTAGTTGTTTTTAATGCATTTAAGATCCAAATATTTGAACTTTATACTCATTTTTCATAATGCATCACAACTTTGTAATTTGAATAATGTGATACAGGAACTTGAGCATCTTTGAATGCATTTAAGATCTAAAGATTTAAAATTTGTGTGCATTTCTCATAATGCATCATAACTTTGAAATTCAAACAATGTGATATAGGAACTTGAGTAGTTTTAAACATGATTAAGATCCAAAGATTCAAACTTTATGCACATTTCTCATAATGCATCACAACCTTGAAATTTGAATAATGTGATATAAAAAATTGATTAGTTTTGAACATGTTTAAGATCCAAAGATTTGAAATTTATGAATGTTTCTCATAATACATCACAACCTTGAAATTTTAAAAATGTGATAAAATAATTTGAGTAGTTTTGAATGCATTTAAGATCCAAAGATGTAAAATTTATATGCATCTCTCATAATGCATCATAACTTTAAAATTAAAACAATATGATATGGGAAATTGAATGGTTTTGAATGCGTTTAAGATCCAAAGATTCAAAATTTATATGCATTTATTGTAATGAATCATAATTTTGAAATTTGAATAATGTGATACAAAAAATTGAGTAGTTTTGAATGCGTTTAAAATCTAAAGATTCAAAATTTATGTACATTTATCATAATGCATTATAAATTTGAAATTTGAACATTATGATACATGAAATTGAGTGGTTTTCAATGAATTTAAGATTCAAAATCTATGCACATTTCTCATAATGCATCACAACTTTGAATTTTTAAAAATATGATAGGGAACTTGAGTATTTTTTAATGTGTTTAAAATCCAAAAATTAGACCTTTATGTGTATTTCTCATAACGTATCATAACTTTGAAATTTGTATAATGTGATCCAAGAATTTGATTATGGCCAATTTGTCACACATGCCAAGCTTATACCTAAATGTATGAGATGAACAAACTTATAGATGGAATGAGTGGTCCCAAGATCACATGTAGCTTGCAAAGCTTTTGAAACATTTAAAATAAACTTAAAGTGTATTTTTTCAAATTTAGAGGAAGCAAGTTCTCATGGTGATCAATGCAGTCAAGATCATTTAATGAGTTTTTAAAAGCCTTAGAAACTCATTATAGAATTAAACTATCAAGAAAAAATTCAAGCACAAGCTTTGAAGGACCAGACCATCATCACATGTCATAGAGAAATAGATTGGTTAGCTCGACTATGCATTCAATAAGTTTTCTCAAAAAGCTTCCCAAAGCTAAAGGATCATATGGACATGATGATTTTAGTTCCTAGATCATCCTATATAAATTTAATGTCTTAATGATCTTGTTATCTCAAGATATAAAGCTTCAAAGTTAGACTTGTAGAGTGAAACAGATGTGCAGATATCAAGTTTAAGCTTCATAAAATAGTTATTTAAATTAAAATGTTCCCAAGTTAAATGTAGATTTAAAAAGTGTCTAAATATTAGGAGATATGATTAAATTTAATGGATAATAGATAATATAACAATGTAATTGGGTACCAAATATCCAATAGATCATATTCGATCATGTATCAAAGATCAATGATGAGCATCAGGTCAGCATAAGAGAAAAGTTGATAAGTGGAAAGATCTTGAGTGTCCTATCAAAGATATAATGGTAAATGGTAATTGATAAGGTTATTGGGTCTAGGTATATCAATGGTGAGCATGAAATCCTATAAAATAGATCTAACAATGAGAGATGACTCAACAAGTCAATGGTTCTCAAAGGCTAATGACAGGCTATCAAGTGTCACAAGTATGTTAAATTGGAAGAAATCAATGATGAGTGTGAATTCATATTGAAGTAGATAAATAGTGTGAATGAGGTTAAGAAGTCAAATAGATAACAATAGGATCCTGTAGGATGAATGAAGAGCTAACAATTGGAAAAATATGGGGAACCTAGATCAAGATCGATGGTCAACATTAAAAGTCAAAATCTAAAGAACTTCAATGAAGATCAAATTTGATTAAGGTCAAACTAGAGGATGATATGAAGGAAGACATGTTATATGAAGGGTATCATCACCCCAAGTAGGTAAAATATATAAACACAAGATCAAACATGATCTAGATAACCAAGAGCAGACTCTATAAAGTCATTTAACACCATTAAAGCCCTGTAAAAGCTTTTCAAGAGATTTTAGACATAGGTTCTATGTATGATCCAGACTCAAGAGGCCCTAGACTATATATCTCCATTTAAAATCATGAATATATGAAAACCAATAAAGGATATTGGTTTTCATCCATAGTAGATATATATTTGAGATATAGAAGCAATGGCAGAATGGTGGTTATGTAAGGAATGTCAAAAAGAACATCATGAGTAAGCTCAAGTAACTTCCTGGTAACATGAAGAACATCAAGAATGATTAAAGAATATATTGAAGGGAATTAATGTAGAGAATTTTGAGAAGGATTCATGTGATGGTGAGGATTGCTTCCTACAAATGGTCTTGATCTTCACATTATCCATCATACCAGAGAGAGATATAGTGACATTAATGTAGTAGAAAGATTGAGAAGGATTGAAATGGTAGTTATTATAAATGGAATTGGGTTCATTAATAACCCCTTTAGCTCTAAATTCTCTCTCTTTCCTTTTCCTTCCTATAAATATTAGCTTTGAGCTCTTGATTTGGATCCCTTGACTAGGTATAGCAAACATCTACTAGAATCACTTTGTAATCTCATTGAAGCAATATAAGACAATTTTAGATTCTAGTTAGATGTTAAGTGTGCTTTATTAAAGTTTAATTTATAGAATGTATGTTGTTTATTCATAATCTATAGGTCCTTCATGTACCTTGCTTTAATACTATTATTTCCTTGCATGTTGTGTGAAGTGTTAGCCAAGGTTAAAAAGTCAAGGACCCTATAAACAAACACAAAAATGATAAGTGGAATAGTTTCATGCCATAAATTAGAGCTCAAAAATCTCATACAAGATCAATTACATGTGTTTTATTAGTTAGATATGATCCAATAATGCAAGCTAAGATGGATTTTTTAAAGGGATCAGATTACATGAGGAAGTGACAATTTTCTATATTGAAGCCAATAAGGACTTAAATCATAGAGGAAGATCTATGACCCATTACAAAGCATATTTTTTAGATAATGATCATGGATCATTTTATATCTATATCATAGTTGGAACATTCCAATGCCATCATCATAAGGTAATGGGCTTTCATTGGCATGTGTGAGAGGGAGGGCATCTGTCTAGAAGTTTCTAGATATGTAGGCAAGTGGTTGAGAGCATCCCTAGGTATTTTCACATAATGATAAATTATGTTCAGCCCTCTACCATTAATATTCTCCTTTTAATGTGTGTGAAAGGCATCTCACATCATAAAATCAAAGGATGTGCTACAAATATTCATCATTCATCATAGAGGTAGTTTGAGTTATGATTTTTATTAAAAATGGATGAAGATTTTAGATGTAGCAAGGGAATATTTCATAACTAGAAGCATCTTGGTAGACTTGACATTTTGTTTTGAAATTTTGAAAATTATGACCCATATTCCCATATTTAAAATGTATAAATAGAAGGCTTATCTTCTATTCAAGATTGGTCATTGTTTTAGGTTGTTTTTCTTCCTTAGTATAGGCTCTTCCACATTTTGGGATCATTGGTGTGTATATTTTGTCTCTCTTGCTAAGGTGGTTGCAATTGTATAACTATTAGCAAGATCTGAGAGCATGTTTATTTAAATGGAGAAAATACACCATGCTTGTCCTCATGGTAGTATTTGGAAACACTAATGTGTGTAGTATTTTCTTACAAAGTTAATGAAAATGATTGTAGTTCTCTACTATTTTCTATTGATGAAGTATAGTAATATGTTTTAAAAATATTTTTGATTTGACATCTTATTCTTTGCTCATTACTGATTATTATCCCAGGCTTAGAGCTATATTATAAATCCCTTTCTATGTTATGTTTGGAAATATGTTTCTAAATAGCTTGTTAGGGCACCTTAGGTTTATGAATTCAATGGGAAAAAACATGTGATATTCTAGTTTTAGTATATGTTCTAGAAGTTTAAGGATCATTTAGGAATTTTTATTTCATTGGCACTAATAAGTTTAAATCACTCTTGGTAGTTCCATTAGCTTGCATTTAATTTTTTTGCATCTTTTCAATAGGTTATATCATGAATGTTGAAATAATCCCTATTATTTGAAGACCACCAATGCACCACCCTCTTTTTTATAACTATCAATTTTCCTTACCCTAGCCTACCCTAAAAATAATACACCCAATTGCATATTATGAATGTTATTTGCCTATAGATGCATAAATATTGTATACTTAACATGTGTCTATATTTCATGTTTTGAACCATAGTGTTATAGTTTTCTATTCAACCCATGTTGTTGAATATTCTATAGAATGAAGATTGAAGTCATTTCCTCATCTTTCTTGAGTAGCTTGTATGTGATCTAGTGTATTTATACATTTCATGTAATAACCCTTCTCAGGTGGAGTGAGTGAATTTTTTTGTTCCCTAGTCACATTTGTATTTCCTTGTGCTAAAAATCCCCATGGAATTTGAATTAAAAAATATCTCCATGTGATCAAACTACCCCTTAGGTCCTCTTATCTTAGTTCAAGTAGAGCCAAAAGTAGTATAGAGTGGACCATACCCTTTGTATGTGCCTCTCAATCATTTTCTAAATTTGTTCTAATCTTGATGCCAAACCCTTCCCTAGCTACAATGACATACTAGTAAGTTTTTCATCATTTCTTGTCATTTTATCTCAAGTGTGTAAGGATGAGCTTATGAGGTGTATAACTATGAACCAATAGTGAACATGCTTGCAATGATTAAAACCACCTAACTTTTGGTGTTACATTATTTAAAACATAAACATTTTAGGAAACACACATAAATTTTGAATCTTTTGATTGTAAACATGATCAAAATGAGTAAAACTACCTAAGTTTTGGTGTTGCATATTCAAAACTCAAAAATTATAGGAAAAAATTATAAATATTGAATCTTTTGATTGAAAACATGCTCTAAATGAGTAAATCCACCTAAGTTTTGGTGTTGCATTATTCAAAACTCAAAAAATATAGGAAACACACATAAAGTTTAAATATTTTGATTGTAAACATGCTTGAAATGAGTAAAACCACATAAGATTTGGTGTTGAATTATTCAAAACTAAAAAATTATAGGAAATACACATAAATTTTGAATCTTTTGATTGTAATCATCTCAAAATGAGTAAAATTGCCTAAGTTCTAGAGTTGCATTATTCAAAACTCAAGAATTATAGGAAACATGCATAAAGTAAGAATATTTGGATTCTAAACATGTTCAAAATGGGAAAAATTACCTAAGTTTTTGAGTCACATTATTCAAAACTCAAAAATTATAATAAATGTGCATAAAGTTTGAATCTTTTAATTGTAAACATGCTCAAAATGAGTAAAACTACCTATGTTTTGTTGTTGCATCATTCAAAACTCAAAAATTATTGGAAAAGTGCATATATTTTGAATCTTTTGATTGAAAACATGGTCAAAATGAGTAAAACCACCTAAGTTTTTCATGTTTCATTATTAAAAAAAATTTTATAGGAAATACACGTAAATTTTGAATCTTTGGATTGTAAACATGCTCAAAATGAGTAAAATCACCTAAGTTTTGGTGTTGCATTATTCAAAACTCAAAAATTATAAGAAACACATATAAATTTTGAATATTTTGATTATAAATATGCTCAAAATGAGTGAAATCACATAAGTTTTGGTGTTACATTATTCCAAAATTAAAAAATATAGGAAAAATGCATAAATTTTTAATTTTTTGATTGTAAACATGATCAAAATGAGTAAAACCACCTATGTTTTTTTTTCTTTATTTAAAATACAAAAATTATAGGAAACATCCATAAAGTTTGAATCTTTTGATTGTAAACATGATCTAAATGAGTAAAATTGCCTAGGCTTTGGTGTTGCATTACTCAAAACTAAAAAATTATATGAAACATGCATAATGTTTGAATCTTTTGATTGTAACCATACTCAAAATGAATAAAACTACCTATGTTTTGGTGTTACATAATCAAAGCTCAAAATTATAGGAAACACACAAATTTTCAACCTTTTGATTGTAAACATGTTTAAAATAAGTAAAATCACCTAAGTTTTGGTGTTGCATTATTCAAAAATAAAAAAGTATAGGAAACATGCATAAATTTTGAATCTTTTGATTTTAAATATTCTCAAAATAAGTAAAACCACCTAAGTTTTATGTTACGTTATTCAAAACTCAAAAATTATAGAAAACATGCATAAAGTTTGAATGTTTTGATTGTAAACATGCTCAAAATTAGTAAAATTACCAAAGTTTTGGTGTTGCATTATTTAAAACTCAAAAATTATAGGAAATACACATAAAGTTTAAATATTTTTATTTTAAACATGATCAAAATGAGTAAAACTACCTAAGTTTTGGTGTTGCATTATTCAAAACTCAAAAAAAAAGAAACGTACATAATGTTTTGATTGTAAACATGCTCAAAATGAGTAAAACTACCTAACTTTGGTGTTGCATTATTAAAAACTCAAAAACTATAGAAAACATGCATAAAGTTTGAATCTTTTGATTGGAAACATCCTCAAAATGAGTAAAACTACTTAAGTTTTGGTATCACATTATTCAAAACTCAAAAATTATGGGAAACACACATAAATTTTGAATCTTTTGAATGTAACATTAATCAAAATGAGTAAAACCACCTAAGTTTGGTGTTTTATTATTCAAAACTCAAAAATTATAGGAAATGTGCATAAAATTTGAATCTTTTGATTGTAATCATGATCAAAATGAGTAAAACCATGTAAGTTTTGGTGTTGCATTATTTAAAACTCAAAAATTATAGGAAACATGCATAAATTTTGAATGTTTTGATTGTAAACATGCTCAAAATGAGTAAACCTACTCAAGTTTTGGTGTTGCATTATTCAAAACTAAAAAATTGTTGGAAACACACAAATTTTTTGATTCTTTTGATTGTAAACATGCTTGAAATGAGTAAAACCACCTAACTTTTTGTGCTGCATTATTCAAAACTCAAAAATTATATGAAAAGTGCATACTGTTTGAATCTTTTGATTGTAAACATGTTCAAAATGAGTAAAACCACTTAAGTTTTGGTGTTTATTAGTCAAAACTGAAAAATTATAGGAATCACTTATAAAGTTTGAATCTTTTAATTGTAAACATACTCAAAATGAGTAAAGTTGCCTATGTTTTGGTGTTTCATTATTCAAAACACAAAAAATATAAGAAGCATGCATAAAGTTTGAATCTTTTAATTGTAAACATGCTCAAAATGAGTAAAACTACCTATGTTTTTGTGTTATATTATTCAAAACTCAAAAATTATAAGAAACATGTATAAAGTTTAAATATTTTGATTTTAAACATGCTTGAAATGAGAAAAACCACCTATGTTTTGGTGTTGCATTATTCAAAACATACATATTCTAGGAAATACACATAAATTTTGAATATTTTAATTATAAACATGCTCAAAACGAGTAAAACTACCTAAGTTTTGGTGTTTCATTATTCAAAACTCAAAAATTATAGGAAATATGCATAAATTTTGAAACTTTTGATTGTAAACATGCTTGAAATAAGTAAACTGCCTATGTTAAGGTGTTGCATTTTTCAAAACTCAAAAATTATAGGAAATATGCATAAAGTTTGAATTTTTTATTGTAAACATGCTCGAAACAAGTAAAACCACCTAAATTTTGGAGTTGCAATATTTAAATCTATAAAATTATAGGTAAAGTGTATAAAGTTTGAATCTTTTGATTGTAAACATGAGCAAAACAAGTACAACCACCTATGTTTTAGTGTTGCATTATTCAAAACTCAAAAATTATATAAAATGCACATAAAATTTGAAGCTTTTGATTGTAAACATGCTCAAAATGAGTAAAACCTCCTAAGTTTTTGTGTTACATTATTCAAAACTCAAAAAATATAGGAAATACACATAAATGTTGAATCTTTTGATTGTAAACATGCTTGAAATGAGTAAAACAACCTATGTTTTGGTGTTGTATTATTCAAACCTCAAAAATTATAGGAAACATGCATAAAGTTTGAATATTTTGATTGTAAACATGATTGAAATGAGTAAAACCACCTAAGTTTTAGTCTTTCATATTTAAAACTCAAAAATTATAAGAAACACTCATAAATTTTGAATCTTTTGATTGAAAACATGTTCAAAATGAGTAAAGCCACCTAAGTTTTGGTGTTGCATTATAGAAAACTCAAAACTTATAGGAAACACACATAAAGTTTGAATTTTTTGATTGTAAACATACTTGAAATGAGTAAAACCACCTAATTTTTGGTGTTGAATTATTCAAAACTCAAAAATTATAGGAAACATGCATAAAGTTTGAATCTTTTGATGGTAAACATGCTCAAAATGAGTAAAACTGCCTAACTTTGAGTGTTACATTATTCAAAACTCAAAAATTATAGGAAACACATATAAAGTTAGAATATTTTAATTGTAAACATGTTTAAAATTGGTTAAACTACCTTTGTTTTATTGTTGCATTATTCAAAACTAAAAAATTATAGGGAATGCAGATAAATTTTGAATCTTTTTACTGTAAACATTCTTGAAATGAGTAAAACTACCTAAGTTTTGGTGTTGCATTATTCAAAACTCAAAAATTATATGAAATATGTATAAAGATTGAATATTTTGATTGTAAACATGCTTAAAATGAGTAAAGCCACATATGTTTTGGTGTTGCATTATTGAAAACATAAAAAACCTATGAAATGCACATAAAGTTTGAATCTTTTGATTGTAAACATGCTCGAACCAAGTAAAAACACCTAAGTTTTAGTGTTGCATTATTCAAAACTCAAAAATTATGGGAAACACACCTAAAGTCTGAATCTTTTGATTGTAAATATGCTTGAAATGAGTATAACTATTTAAGTTCTAGTGTTGTAGTATTCCAAACTCAAAAATTATAGGAAACATGCATAAAGTTCAAATATTTTGATTTTTAAAATGCTCAAAATGAGTAAAACTACCTAAGTTTTGGTGTTTTATTATTTAAAACTCAAAAATTTTAGGAAATGTGTATAAATTTGGAATCTTTTGATTGTAAAAATGCTCATAATGAGTAAAACCATCTTAGTTTTTGTGTTAAATTATTCAAATCTAAAAATTAATAGGAAATGTGAATAAGTTTGAATCTTTTGAATATAAACATGCTTGAAATGAGTAAAATCACCTATATTTTCATGGTGCATTATTCAAAACTCAAAAATTATAGGAAACATGCACAAAGTTTGAATCTTTTGATTGTAAACATGATCAAAATGAGTAAAATCACCTAATTTTTTGTGTTGCATTATTCAAAACTCAAAAATTATAGGAAATGCACATAAAGTTTGAATCTTTCGATTGTAAACATGCTCAAAATGAGTAAAACTAAGTTTTTGTGTTACATTATTCAAAAATCAAAAAATATAGGAAATGTGTATAACATTTGAATCTTTTAATTTTAAATATGCTTGAAATGAGTAAAACCACCTAAATTTTGGTGTTACATTATTCAAATCTCAAAAATGATAGGAAATGCACATAAAGTTTAAATCTTTTAATTGTAAACATGCTCAAAATGAGTAAAACCACCTAAGTTTTAGTATTGCCTTTTTTAAAACACAAAAATTAAAGGAACCACACATAAAATTTGAATCTTTTGATTGTAAACATGCTTGAAATGAGTAAAACCATCTAAATTTTTATGTTGCATTATTGAAAACTTAAAATTTATAGGAAATGCCCATAAAGTTTGAATCTTTTGATTGTAAACATGCTCAAAACGAATAAAACTACCTAACTTTTGGTGTTGTATTATTCTAAACTAAAAAAATGTAGGAAACATCTATAAAGTTTGAACCTTTTGATTGTAAACATACTCTAAATAAGTAAAACTACCTAAGTTTTGATGTTACATTATTCAAAACTAAAAAATTATAGGAAATGTGCATAAATTTTGAATCTTTTGATTGTAAACATGCTCTAAATGTGAAAACTGGCCTAATTTTTGGTGTTGCATTATTTAAAACTCAAAAATTGTATGACACAAGCATAAAGTTTGAATCTTTCATTTGTGTACATGCTTGAAACAAGTAAAAAGGCCTATGTTTTGGTGTTGCATTATTAAAAACTCAAAAATTATAGGAAACACGAATAAAATTTGAATCTTTTGATTATAAACATGCTCAAAAGGGGTAAAACCACCTAAATTTTGGTGTTGCATAGTTCAAAACTCAAAAATTATAGAAAACATGCATAAATTTTAAATCATTTGATTGTAAACATGCTCAAAATGAGTAAAATTGCCTAAATTTTGGTGTTGTATTATTCAAAACTAAAAAATTATAGGAAATACACATAAGTTTGAATCTTTTGATTGTAAACATGCTCAAAAGGATTAAAACCACCTATGTTTTGGTGTTGCATTATTCAAAACTCAAAAATTATAGGAAATGCACTTAAATGTTGAATCTTTTTATTGTAAACATGCTCGAAACAAGTAAAACTACCTAAGTTTTGGTGTTGCATTATTCAAAACTCAAAAATTATAGGAAATGCACTTAAATGTTGAATCTTTTTATTGTAAACATGCTCAAAACAAGTAAAACTACCTAAGTTTTGGTGTTGCATTATTCAAAACTAGGAAATGCACATAAAGTTTGAATCTTATTATTTTAAGCATGCTCTAAAAGAGTAAAACTACATAAGTTTTGGTGTTGCATTATTCAAAATTCAAAATTTATAGGAAACACTCATAAAGTTTGATTCTTTTGATTATAAACATGCTCAAAACAAGTAAAACCACCTTAGTTTTGGTGTTGCATTATTCAAAACTCAAAAAAATTATTAAAAACACATAACATTTAGAACTTTAGATTATCAACATGCTCAAAATGAGTAAAACCACATAAGTTTTGGTATTGCATTATTAGTTTTGGTATTCCATATACATTATGTCTAATTGTAAACATTTTTAAAATGAGTAAAACCACCTAAGTATATGTATATGTATTATAGGAAACACACGTAAAGTTTGAATCTTTTGATTGTAAACATGTTCAAAATGAGTACAAATACCTATGTTTTGGTGTTGAATTATTCAAAACTCAAATTATTTGAAATGCAAAAAATGTTTGAATCTTTTGATTGTAAACATCCTCAAAATAAGTAAATCTACCTATGTTTTGGTGTTGCATTATTCAAAACTCAAACATTATAGGAAATGTGTATAAAGTTTGAAGCTTTTGATTGTAAACATACTTGAAATGAGTAAAATTTCTAAATTTTTGGTGTTGCATTATTAAAAACTCAAATATTTTAGGAAATGCACATAAATTTTTAATCTTTTGATTGTAAACATGCTCAAAACACATAAAACTACTTAAGTTTTGGTGTTACATTAATCACAATTGAAAATTATAACGAATGCACTTAAATTTCAAATCTTTTCATTGTAAACATACTCAAAACAAGTAAAAACCACTTATGTTTTAGTGTTGTATTATTCAAAACTCAAGAATTATAATAAATTCACATAAAGTTTGAATCTTTTGATTATAAACATTCTCAAAATGAATAAAATTGCTTAAGTTTTTATGTTGTATTATTCAAAACTCAAAATTTATAGGAAATACACATAAATTTTGAATATTTTGCTTGTAAACATGCTCAAAATGAGTAAAAGTTTTGATGTTACATTATTCGAAACTCAAAAATTATAGGAGACACACACAAAGTTTGAATCTTATGATTCTAGACATGCTCCAAATGAGTAAAACTAACTATGTTTTGCTCTTGCATTATTTAAAACTCAAATTATAGGAAACATGCATAAAGTTTGAATCTTTTGATTGTAAACATGCTCAATATGAGTAAAACCACCTATGTTTTGGGGTCACATTATTCAAAACTCAAGAATTATAGGAAACACACATAGAGTTTGAATCTTTTGATTGTAAACATGCTCGAAATGTGTAAAATTTTCTAAGTTTTGGTGTTGTATTATTCAAAACTCAAAAATTATAGGAAATGCATATAAAGTTTTAATCTTTTGAATGTAAACATGCTTAAAATGAGTCAAACCACCTAGGTTTTCGTGTTGTTTTATTTAAAATTAAAAAATTAAATGATACACATGTAGTCATATAAAATGTAAAATTGGATGTCTTAAGCATGGCTAATGACACCCAATCCATATGTCTTCCTACTCTCTTACACAACCCTTCTAGGTTATTCTTTTACTAATTCCCAATCATCCACAACCTTCTAGAATTAACCATTATAGACCCAAGTAGATCTTTTAGGCCCAGTTCCACCCCTCCAAGTCTCATTCCCTTAAGATAACAATGCCCAACTTGGATAGGAGTGATGGAACCCAGGGTGTCCTAAACTTGGCATTGTTGTCCAAGTTCATTTTTGGTCCTAATGATTAAATTATTTCATATCCTTATCCTTTTCCTTATTGGCCTAATGAAAATTCATTTAACCCATGATCATTAATTCCCCTATAAAAATCCATTTAAAGTCCATTTATAAGGGTTGACACTCATTTACAATAGAGAAGAAATAATAAAATCAAGTACACTAAAGCACTCTTCCTTATTCTATGCATAAATCCTTCCAAGATCAGTTTAATCTTATTCAAATATTTACATTAGTCCCTAACCATCTAAATTACATCCAATTTTGTATCTAGTTGCATTTATCATACACAATTACACCAAGCACTTCAATAGGATAACTACATTAGCTTGATCCCTCCTCAGAGTATTGGTATGTAGGGAGTGTGCCCACACACGGGGTCTGAAGTATGTCCTAGTGTATCCTTTACACACTAACCCCTTCTCTATCTTTTCTAAGTTTATATTCAAGTTCAATCACAAAGAGCTCTAGGGATTTAAAGATTAAAAATAGATACACAGTAAGCTTCTCAGGCTTCTAGGCTTTGATATTTCACTGATAGGGTAACACAGGCCTATTGAACAAAACCTAAAATGTTCAAAACATCTGGACAACATCATCAAAAAAGGACTATAGCACTGTTAGACATTAGGGTGTCCCACTTTTGATTCTCATATCCAATCTAGAAATGAACCTCAAGATCTAGTTTTTGATAGTTTCCTAGTCTTGCTCCTCCAGTATCAAACCCTATCTTAGTTTGGATAATTCAAAAAAAGCTAAGTTAGATTTCTATTATTTATTACTGTATTTATAAAATTTAAAAATATAAATCTATTTATAACAAATTAGTAGCTTAATTGTACATATTATTTACTAATTTACTTTTCTCAGACCTATTTATTTAACTAGGAATAAAACCCCATTATTTTGAAAAAAATAAAACATTTGGTGAACCCGACTTACTTCAAATTTCACACAAAAACCCTAGAAACCCTAGGGATAATTATTTTTGATTTTTTTGCCATAATTTCCTAATTTTTCCTACATTTAAAAATAAAAATCTACAAATTAATTTCAAAAATATCACGTATTTTGTTAAAACCCTAGTTTGCACATAATAGGTCCCTCTTGCATACAAACACATTCCAAACATTAGGAAAAATATTTCTAATTTTAGAAATATTTTTTGATTTTCCTAAAATTTTCAAGAAAAATTCTACAAATTGTCTCTAAAATTTTAAAAATTATTACATGGATTTACAGAAAAAAAAAAAAAACATTCAAAATCCATAGTTGCATATACTAGTTCCTCCTTTTGCTTTTTGAGGTATCACCTTACATCCATAGCCAAATTGCAAAAATGATGTTCATTTATTTACAAAATTTTATTAAATTTCTTAAAAATAATAAGGAAACCATAATGGGCCCTATCATGTACATAACTGATGAAATTTATTATATGTTAGTATAAAGCTTCATTCTTTGTATTTCATGTTTATTCTTCATACTAAGGGATGATATTACAACATTTATGGCTAAAATGACACAAGATTTAAATATGCCTTTTGCATACTCTCTATCTCTCATATGGACAAATCTTCAAGTTTATCATGCTAAACATGTTAGCCATATTATGTTACAAACTCAAATCTCTTTATGAATTTAGGCATAAAATCGTGTTCTCTAGCCTTTACTCTTTATTTGTCATATGGAAAAGTCTTCATATTCATTATGCTCAACACATACAAAATGTTATGTTGCATATCAAAAAAAATTGTCTTCATGCACAATAGTACATTTTATATCTCTTACTTGCTATCTTACCTATGGAATACTCTTTATAAGTATATCTTTACACAAATTATCCTTCAAATTACATAAATTTCACTCCACAGTCATGCCTTATACCTCAATGCATATAACTCATTAGTTATTTTTGAGTATCTCCCTATCATTACTAGACACCAATAAACACTAGAGGTTATATCCATCCCTCCTTCCTTCAAACTTGGTACATCTAGTTTTTATCCCACACCTACTACCAACTTTATGCCTATGGTAGATCATGCCATCCACACTATCACCCAAGTTTGTGAAGATAGGTAGGTTGATTACACCCAGGGCCATAGCTTTACTACTCAAGCTAGCACCCCTCCAAATATAGTTTTTGTTCTTGAGCTCCTTCAATGATCAGATACTTACAAATATGTATTGTATGTAACCCTTTGTAATACTAGAATGCCTATTTCCATTGAACCAACCTATGTTTCATCCATCCTCAATATAATGTAATGGACTGAAGAGCACATCTCTTTTGAAAAAGAGAATTTACCCCCATAACACATCATTGAGAAACATCTACCTTTGTACATTTAAGTATGAATTAATGATGTGGGAGTCAAAAGAGTACTAGTTCATAACATTTCAGGACTTAACATTTGCAACATATCCTTTCTTAAACATCTTAACATACAACCTCAAGATCTAGACCATTATGATATAAACATTAGAGATTTCAACAACATTCCATAGAAAGTAAGGGCTCAAATAAAACTCAATATTACCCTATGGCCTAAGAAACTACCAACAACCTACTAAGTCATGCCAAATGACCTTAATTATAATTTATAACTTGGTCAACCTTGGATTCATGATATGCATGTAGTCTCTTCCACACTCCATGCTTGTATAAAATTTAGTCACAAAGGTTATATATACACATGCCTAATAGACCACGATCCTTTTAAATATTGTCAAGTGGTTCAATCTCCATATAATTATATCCTGCACTTTAATCTATGTAGTATACCTACACAACTCGTCACTCATAATGAACCCTTATACCATATACAAAATAAAACAATTCTATGTTTTGTCATAACACAAGCACCAGATTATGAGTTCACCTCAGTCTTTGCATTTTAAATATCTTAATAAGATGGGATATCAAGGCAAAGGATAAATAAAAAATGAAAAAATAATAGTTAATCCTATCAAGGTATCCACACAACATAAATTACAAGGGCTAGGATACCAGTTTCACCCTAATCATGATAAATCCTGTCCCACACTTTCACAACACATAAAATTTTGTCCACCAATTCCATGCACTAATAATACAATTAATCATACTTATACATTATCATTGATCTACCCTGATCTTATTGATAACTTGACTTCACCCAACATGTTTACATTAGATGAATTCTCTAGCAATGAATCCCTCTTACAATTTTTTGGTGCACATGAGGACCTCCCATCTTGTTACCATAAAAATAGATTTCCAAACCACACAAATGCCCACATCTACTTTGGAGAAAGTATAGACTCCTCCCTTGATATACTAGTCGACTCAGATAATACTATCCCTAGAACTCCATATACACTCAATCATTCCACATTACTTAATGAAGAAATAATAAATTTCAATTTCAAAACTGACAAGGATCCTTGCATTGTCTTATTAGTTGTTGCCCTAAGAAAGGAAGAGGATGCTGATATTTGTCAAGCTTTAACAAAATTTCCAAAACTCTTTACTTGGTCATATTAGATATGTTAGGAATTGATACATCTATAGCAGTCCATCAGATTCTTTTATACCCTGATGCTAAACTAGTTAAACAAAAAATTAAAAAAATGCATCCTAAGGTGGCTCTCTTAGTCAAAGATGAAATCCAACACCTCTTAGATGTTGGTTTCATTTGTCTAATATCACATCATGAATGGATTTCCAATACAGTTCCTATAGTAAAACCTAATAGACAAAATTGATGTTGTTATGATTCATGAGATTTAAATAAACCATACCCCAAATATGATTTCCCTTTACCAAATATCAACATGATACTAGATTCCACAACCAAATATGAAATGCTATCATTTATAGATGGTTTTGCCAGTTATAATCAAATAAAAATTGTTGAAGAAGATCAAGAAAAAACATCTTTTACCACACCATGGGGTACATTTTGTTACATTATCATGCATTTCCAATTAAAGAATGCCAGAGCCACATATCAGTGTATTATGACTCACATTTTTCATGACTTAGTTCACCATATTATTGAGGATTACATTGATGATATACTAGCTAAATCTAAATAATGACAACATCATGTTATTGATTTACAAATGATTTTTACATGACTTAGGCAATACAACATTTAATTGAACCCAAAGAAATGTGTGTTTAGAGTTACATCAAGAAAAGTCCTAGGTTTCATTATATCTCAGTGTGGCATATAAGTTGATCCTAAGAAAGTCAAAGTAATTATCGATATGCCACCTCCTACCAACTTAAAGTAACTCTGATCCCTTCAAGGCAAGATCCAAGCAATCCACCATTTCATAGCCTAACTTGCTGATAAAACTCAATCCTTTACTCAATTACTAAAGAACGATATGAAGTTTATTTGGGACCAATATTATCAAAACAACTTCAACACAATCAAGTAATATCTCCTTAATCCACACATTTTAGTACCACCTATCCCAGAAAAGCCTTTCTTAATTTATATCTTAGCAATAGATCACACCTTAGGAGCACTCTTAACACAACATGATGATCAAAATACTGAATTATCAGTTTATTACATTAGCTACACATTGGTTGATTATGAAAAAAATTATTCCCCAATATAAAAATTACTTCTAGCACTAGTTTTTGCCACACAAAAACTCCAACACTACATGGTCAATAATGAGACTCAATTTATCATAAAATAAACCCTTTAAATTTCCTATTATCAAAACCATATCTTTCTAGCCACATCACAAAATGTCTTATGTTATTAACTTAATTTGACTTAAAAATAAACATCCAAAAATTGATAAAGGGCCAAATCATTATAGACCATTTGGCATCAACACCATTGTTAGATACCAACCCTTTAAGAGACACATTCAGAGATGATTTCACTACCTATTCTAATCATTTGGATACTTGGACCATGTTCTTTGATGACTCCTGATGCACATCTATTACAGGGGTAGGCATTATCTTTATCGATCCTTCTGGCCATAAATTCCTATATCATACTGATTGAGTTTCTCATGCACCTATAACATAGTATAATATGAAGCACTTATCTTAGGACTGTTCACTACACAATCCCTCCAAATAAAATATATTCAAGTTTTTGATGATTACTAACTTGTGGTCAATCAAGTCAATGATGTTTATCAAACAAAAGAAGAACACCTTATCCCATACCACAACATGATATAATGACTATCATCACAATTTGATTATTTTTCCATTGAGAGCATTCCTCAAAAAGATAAGACAAATAAATGCAATGGCTAGTGATACATCTTTAATCCCCATTGACATCAACAATGATAAAAAAAATTTACAATTAAATGATTACAATCACCACAATATCCAACATAGATTTGATCATTCTTTCCATCTTATCTATGACACGTAGATATGCAACCCCAAAATGGTTATCTAACATTTATAACTTTCTCAACAAATTTATTACACTAGACACTTTCTATCTAAATGAAAAAAATAAGTTGTAAAAGCTAGCACTCTGTTATGTCCTCATTGGTGGAGATATTTTCAAATGATCCTTTGATGGACACTTACTATCATGCTTAACCTCGGTAGAAGCCAAAATTTTTCTATCTCAAATACATGATAGTGAGTTTGGTGGTCATTTCAATGGAAAATCCATGTCATACAAACTCCTCTAACAATGGTACTACTGGCCTACCATGGAAGATGAATTTTTACAATATGTGAAGCTATGCAATAAATGTCAATGACACATTAATCTGCAATATGCACCATCATAAAAATTATAACCTATCATCTATCAATGGTCATTCATGTTATGGGGATTTGATCTCATTGGAAAAATCAACCCCAAGTTTACTAATGGATATAAGTTCATAATCATATCCACATAATACTTCAGCAAATGGGTGGAAGTAGTTCCACTTCAATCTACCATAGGTGAAGACATTTGCAATTTTATCATGACTCATATTATTTCACACTTTAGCCTACCTAAAACTATCATTTCTGATAATGGAACATCATTCAAGAACAAAACTATTAATTTTTTTTTTACCAAATACAAAATTAAACACAAATTCTTGACTCCATATTACCCATAAGGAAATAGTTAAGCAAAAGCCACTAACAAAATAATTAACATATTGAGCAAAAAAGTAACCAAATTTGGTGATGATTGGCATAATCAACTTGTTTTCACACTATGGGCCTATTACACAAGCATTTGTATGCCCATAAGGGATACTCCTTATTCACTCAGTTATGACAAAAAGCAATTCTACCATTGGAATTAGAAATTCCATCCCTTCCTATCTCCCTTAAAGGTATTCTCACTAATGACTAGTATTGAGAAAAGTATCTACACCAGCTCAAACATTTAGACCATACATGCATTCAAGCTGCTAAACACCTCAAAATTTACCAACAATGTATACAATGATCAAATAATAAGCAAGTTCACATTAGAGAATTTGAAGTTAATGATCTTGTTCTCAAAGAAAACCTTCACAATGTCAATGTCAAAGAAGAAACCAAAGGCAAATTAAAACCCAATTAGCTAGGTCCTTACATCATTACTAAAAACCATATCCCTAAATTTTACCATCTAGCCTCACTTGAAGGAAAGAAACTCAAAAATCTAATGACTATTATGCATCTACGTAGATTCCATGTATAATATGTTATATCTACACAGTTTTTATACATAATTTTCTTTTCAACATTAATTTTACATAATCTCCTCTACTTGATTTTACATAGATTATATATATAAAAAATTAAATTAAAAAAAACATTCAAATATGTCAAAAATACCAAAAAAATATTAATTATATGCATCATCCATGCTTTACATTATTATTATCATGCTAGGACTTACATTTTTTATTTCATGCTATTGTATGTTGATTTTTTTACATTACCATGCTTCACTTGATCTCTTTTTAGTGTCTGTAGTGACATCCAACTACTTGATTGCTTCACTCTACACATTGAAGAGGCATTCCTACTTCTACATTCAAGACACACATCGATATAGATACCCATTGGGAGCATATTCTACATGACTACACCATCCAATTTATGTCATTACTACACTACACACTCTAAATTATCATACTGATGTGTATTCTTTTCTAGTTTACATAGATTAATATATCAACATTTCACTACTATATAACACTTGTGTATTTCTTAGCATATACCTTTCACATTTTATTTGATTATTTAGATGTGATTTTACCTTTCCAGTTATTACATGCTTTCTCCTCTTTCTTAGCCTATCTTGTGTGATTGAATTTCTAATTCCTACTTGTCTCCTATTTGTGCCTTAGGACATTTTCTAATGTCCTTTGATTCTATTCATGTGTGTGCCTTAGGAAATTTTCCAATGTCTTTTGCTTGTACTAATCCATGTGCTTGTGCTCCTGTGGCAACTTTATTTATTTCACTTGTATGTGTATGTGGTATCTGAACATGCCTTTTATGCTTACTTTCTAGTTTGACTAGTATGTGCCTATGTCCCTTATTTTCATGGCCCCTTAGCCATCTCAATATGCTTGTTTGATTTTCAATGTGTGAAATTCCATGATCCACATCATGCATTTACCTTACTTTCTTGGATGCCATGATGGAAATCATGCTCCATCCCTCCAACTAACAACTAACAACTAACAACTAACAACTAACATCTAATATTTCTAGTTCTAGTTTAATACATTACACATGATTTTACATTATTATATTTATTTAGGCATATCCATTTTGATCTAATAATCTATCAATACAAATAGTGTTATATCTACAAATATCTTATCAACTATCACTAATATATCATGTATCTATACAACATAACACACTTGTAGGACTCTTTCTTTTAAGGACAATCATTACAAGTTCATCATTCCTACCCTCAAAAGAGGGGGAAATAAATAGGGGTTTTGTTACAAATATAAAATCTCCTAATAGTTGAAAAATAGTATTCAAATCACCCAGTTCAGAATCTAGAGGTCAAACTAGTCAAAATAGAGTAGAAAAGTAATGACAGTTCTAGATCAACAACTAGTTTTAGCATAGGACAACAACACTAGAAATGGACAATAGTGACAAAAATGGATAATAACACTAAACATAGGGGTGTCCTCATTTTTTCACTCTTATCTAGATATAAAAATAGTCAAGTTTTCTAGAAATAAACAAAAAATTTAGTTCAGATATAGTTTTTGCACATCTAGATTAGTCAAAATCAGTAGTACAATATAGTTTTCTAAAAAAATCTAGATATAAAGGGTTATCATGCAAAACATGATGGTTCTCATTTTCATTTTCAAATTAGGAAATTGACATAACTTCTGGATCAGAATCTATGTTCCAGACACCGATGATTGGGGGTAATGTGTGCAACACATTAACTTCACTTAGTTTGTGATGATGGAGCCAAAGGGAAAACCTTTGAATTATTTAGCCACCTTTTAGGGAATTGAAGTCATCCAAAACCCTTCAAACTTAACCCTTATAGACCCAAGTAGCTCTTTCAGGCCTAGTTCCATCCCCCTAGGTCTCATTCCCTTAGGAAAATAGTGCCTAACTTGGACAAGAGCACTAGAACCCAAGGTGTCCTAATTATGGCATTGTTTTCCAAGTTCATTTTTGGTCCTAATGGTTAGATTATTTTGAATCCTTATCCTTTTCCTTGTTAGCCTAAAACAAATTCATTTAACCTATGATCATTAATTTCCCTATAAAAGGCCATTCAAAGTCTATTTAGAAGGTTTGGCACTCATTTATAAGAGAGACGCAAGAATATAAAGCAAATACACTCAAGCACTCTTCCCTATTCTTTGCATACAACCTTGAAAGTCATTTCAATCTTATTCAAACCTTTTAATCAATCCATAACCATTTGAAGTACATCTAATGGTTTAGGGTTTAGGCTTTAGGGTTATCATACATAATTACACCAAGTAATTCAATGGGAGAACTACATTAGCTTGATCCCTTCTCAAAGTATTAGTATATAAGCAACAACCCATATATGGGGTGTGAAGTGTGTCCAACGTATCCTTTAGACACTAACCCCTTCTCTATATTTTCTAAGTTTATATTCAAGTTCAAGCAAAAAGAGATCTTAGGGCTTTGGAGATTAAAAATAGATTCAAAACAAGCTCCTTAGGCTTTTAAGCTTTGATATTTTACTGACAAGGTAACACAGGCCTACCAAACAAAACCCAAAAAGATCAGACCACTTAGAAAATAACACCAAAAAAAGACTAAGCACTAGACAATAGGGTATCCCACTTTTAATGCTCCTATCCAATCTAGAAATGAACCTCAAGATCTAGTTTCTAATAGTTTCCTAGTCCTACTCCTCTAGTATCAGACCCTGTCTTAGTTTGAATCATTCAGAATAAGCTAAGTTAGATTTATCTTATTTATTACTATATTTAGAAAAGGTAAAAATACAAATCTATTTACATAAATAATTAGCTTAATTATTACATAATATTTACT
This sequence comes from Torreya grandis, assembly GCA_037957365.1. Taxonomy (NCBI): domain Eukaryota; kingdom Viridiplantae; phylum Streptophyta; class Pinopsida; order Cupressales; family Taxaceae; genus Torreya; species Torreya grandis. The sequence goes on from JARHVA010002299.1 coordinate 1,909,574, forward strand.
GATTTAATTTGCTCAAACCTATTTATTTAACTCACAATAAAACCCCATTATTTTAACAATAATAAAACAACACTCATAAAGTTTGAATATTTTGATTGTAAACATGCTCAAAATCAGTAAAACCACCTAATTTTTGGTGTTGCATTATTCAAGACTCAAAAAATATATAAACATGCATACAGTGTGAATCTTTTGATTGTAAACATGCTCAAAATGAGTAAAAGTATCTAAGTTTTGGTGTTACATTATTCAAAACTAAAAAATTATATCAAAAACACATAAATTTTTATTCTTTTGATTGTAAACATGCTCAAAATGAGTAAAACCAACTAAGTTTTTGTGTTTTATTATTCAAAACTCAAAAATTATAAGGAATGTGCATAAAGTTTGAATCTTTTAATTCTAAACATGATCAAAATGAGTAAAATCGCTTAAGTTTTAGTGTTGCATTATTCAAAACTCAAAAATTATAGTAATAATGCATAAAGTTTGAATTTTTTGATTATAAACATCTTTGAAAAGAGTAAAACTTCTTAAGTTTTGATGTTACATTATTCAAAACTCAAAAATTATAGGAAACATGTAAAAACTTTGAATCTTTTGATTGTAAACATGCTCAAAATGAATAAAACCACCTAGGTTTTGGTGTTGCACTACTCAAAACTAAAAATTATAAGAAATGGATATAAATTTTTAATCTTTTGATTTTAAACATGCTCAAAGTGAGTAAAACTACTTATGTTTTGGTGTTGCATTATTCAAAACTAAAAAATTATAGGAAACTTGCATGAAGTTTGAAACTTTTGATTCCAAACATGCTCAAAATGAGTAAAATCCATTAAGTTTTTGTGTTGCATTACTCAAAACTCAAAAATTATAGGAAAGACACATAAAGTTTGAATATTATGATTTTAAACATGCTCCAAATGAGGAAAACCCCTTAAGTTTTGGTTTTGTATTATTCAAAAATAAAAAATTATAGGAAGCATGCATAAATTTTTAATCTTTTGATTGTAAATATGATTGAAATGAGAAAAACCACTTATTGGTGTTGCATTATTCAAAACTCAAATTTTATAGGAAATGTGCATATAGTTTGAAACTTTTGATTGTAAACATGCTCGAAAGAAGTAAAACCACTTAAGTTTTAGGGTTACATTATTCAAAACTAAAAAATTATAGGAAACATGCATAAAGTTTGAATCTTTTAATTGTAAACATGCTCAAAATGAGTAAAAATACCTATGTTTTGGTGTTGTATTATTTAAAACTCAAAAACTATAAGAAACACCATAAAGTTTGAATCTTTTGATTGTAAACATGCTTAAAATGAGTAAAAACCACATAAGTTTTGGTGTTGCATTATTCAAAACTCAAAAATTATAGGAAACATGCATAAAGTTTAAATGTTTTGATTTTAAACATTCTTGAAATGAGAAAAATTACCTAAGTTTTTGTGTTACATTATTAAAAACTCAAAAATTATAGGAACCACACATGAGTTTAAATCTGTTAATTTTAAACATGCTTGAAATGAGTAAAACCTCTTACATTTTAGTGTTGCATCATTCAAAACTAAAAAATAAATGGAAACATGTATAAATTTTGAATCTTTTGATTGTAAACATGCTCTAAATGAGTAAAATCACTTATGTTTTGATTCTGTATTATTTAAAACTCAAAAATTATAGAAAATGTGCATAGAGTTTAAATTTTTTGATTGTAAACATGCTTGAAATGAGTAAAACTACCTAAGTTTTGGTGTTACATTATTTAAAATGCAATTTTTTTTGGAAATGCACATAAAGTTTGAATATTTTGATTGAACACATGATCAAAATGAGTAAAATTGCTTATGTTTTGGAGTTTCATTATTCAAAACTCAAAAATTATAGTAAACTCATAGAAATTTGAAATATTTTGATTATAAACATGCTTAAAATGAGTAAAACCACTTATGTTTTGGTGTTGCATTATTCAAAACTCAAAAATTATTGGAACCATGCATAAAGTTTGAATATTTTGATTGTAAACATGCTTGAAATGAGAAAAAATAGCTTAAGTTTTGGTGTTGTATTATTCAAAACTCAAAAATTATAGGAAACACACATAAATTTTAAATCTTTTTATTTTAAACATCCTTAAAATGAGTAAAACTGATTAAGTTTTTGTGTTGCATGATTCAAAACTCAAAAATTATAGGAAACATGCATAAAGTTTGAATCTTTTGATTTTATACATGCTCAAAACAAGTAAAAATTCCTAAGTTATGGTGTTGGATTATTCAAAACTCTAAAATTATAGGAAACACACATGAATATTGAATCTTTTAATTATAAACATGCTCAAAATGCATAAAATTGCTTAAGTTTTAGTGTTGCATTATTCAAAACTTAGAAATTATAGGAAATGCGCATAAATTTTGAATATTTTGATTGAAAACATGCTCAAAATGAGTAAAACCATTTAAGTTTTGGTGTTGCATCATTCAAAACTCAATAATTAAAGTAAACATGCACAAAGTTTGAATCTTTTCTTTATAAACATGCTCAAAAAGAGTAAAACCTCTTATGTTTTGGTGTTGCATTATTTAAAACTCAAAAATTATAGGAAGGAGCATAAGGTTTTAATCTTTATGTAAAAATGTTTAAAATGAGTAAAACTACTTAAGTTTTGGTGTTGCATTATTTAAAACTCAAAAATTATAGGAACCATGAATAAACTTAGAATTTTTTGATTGTAAACATGCTCAAAACAAGTAAAATGACTTAAGTTTTGGTGTTGCATCATTCAAAACTCAAAAATTAAAGGAAACACACATAAAGTTTGAATCTTTTGATTGTAAACATGCTTGAAATGGGTAAAACCACTTAAGTTGTGGTGTTACATTATTCAAAACTCAAAAAATATAGGAAATGTGCACAAAGTTTGAATCTTTCGATTCTAAACATGATCAAAATGTGTAAAACCACTTAAATTTTGGTGTTGCATTATTCAAAACTCAAAAATTATAAGAATCACATATAACGTTTGAATCTTTTGATTGTAAAAATACTTGAAACAAGTAAAACTACTTAAGTTTTGTTGTTGCATTATTCAAAACTGAAATATTATAGGAAACATGCAAAAACTTTGAATCTTTTGATTGTAAACATACTTGAAAGGAGTAAAACTGCCTAGGTTTTGGTGTTGCATTACTCAAAACACAAAAATTATATGAAATGGAAATAAAGTTTAAATCTTTTGATTTGAAACATGCTTAAAATGAGTAAAATTGATTAAGTTTTGGTGTTGCATTATTCAAAACTCAAAAATTAATGGAAATACCCATAAAGTTTGAATATTTTGATTCTAAACATGCTTGAAATGAGAAAAAACATTTAAGTTTTGGTGTTGCATTATTCAAAACTCAAAAATTATAATAAACATAGATAGAGGTTAAATATTTTGATTGTAAACATGCTCCAAATGAGGAAACCCACTTAAGTTTTATTGTTACATTATTCAAAACTCAAAAATTATTAGAAAAATGCATAAAATTTTAATCTTTTGATTGTAAACATGCTCAAAATGAGTAAAACCACTTAATTTTTATTGTTGCATTATTCAAAACTCAAAAATTATACAAAATGTCTATAAAGTTTGAATCTTTTGATTGTAAACATGATCGAAATGAGTAAAATTGCTTAGGTTTTTATTAGATTAAACAAAACACAGAGAGAAAATGAGATTGAGAATAGGAGAGTACTCATTCAACATGTTCAACCAAGCATGAAGGCCTATTAAATAGGAAAACAAATGAAATACCCGTGAAGAATGAGACGGGTATAAGAAAACTAACCTACATCAGCTTGCATGAAATAGCAAAGACCGAACAAACAACTAACCTCTTAACCAAAGTGGTTAAGGCAACTAACCAACATAAATTAACTTAGTAAATAACCTAAGGTAAATACAATAATATGCTAACACCCTCCCTTAATGACTAAACCAGAAACAAGACCAAGTTTATCTCTGGATTTTATGAACTTGTCTGTACTAAGTGGTTTGGTCATTATATCAGCTGGCTGCTCTACAGTGGGAAGTAGAAGAGACTGATGTCTTCATTTGTAACCAACTATCGAATGTAATGATGGTGAACCTCAATGTGTTTGGTCCTAGCATGAAATACTAGATTCTTCACCATCTTTAAAAAACTTTGGTTGTCACAAAAAATTGGAGTACGCTTTGATGACTCAAACTAAAGATCCTCCAAAATTTTCTTTATCCACATGGTTTCACAACCTGCACTGACCACAGCTTTATACTCTACTTCTATTGAAGATAATGCTACTGTAGTTTGTAGTTTGCTCTACCATGAGAAAACTCCTGAACCAAAAGTGAAAACATACCCTATTGTAGATTTTCTTGAATCAACTAAACCTGCCCAATCAGAATCAAAATATCCTAAAAGTTCAAAATCTACAGACTTTTTATACAGTATGCCAAAGTCAAGAGTACCTTTGACATATCTTAATACTCATTTTGTAGCTAACCAATGGACTTCCTGTGGTTTATACATGAAGCAAGATAGAAAACTCACTGCAAAACAAATATCCAGTCTGGTGGTAGTGATGTAAATGAGACTACCCACTAGCTGCCGATACACTGTTTCATTGACCGGAGGTGAATCAGTGTCTATTGAAATTTTAGCTCTTGCTTCCATAGGTGTGTGAGTTGGATTACAATCCATCATTATGAACCTTTCTAGCAATGAATTGGCATACTTATTCTGTGACACGAATACAATATTACCACTTTGCCAAAACTCAACACCTAAACAATATTTAAGTAGTCCTAAGTTTGTCATGTCAAAATTACAACAAACATCAGCTTCTATTTGCTGAATGAGACTAGTACTACTTCCAGTGATGGCTATATCATCAACATATATAATGAAAATCAATATATCATCACCAGACACCTTTACATAGAGAGTTGGTTTCGAGTTACACCTTTTAAAACCTGACTCCCTAAGATATGAGTCTATTTTTGTATACCAGGCTTGAGGAGCCTGCTTAAGTCCATACAAGGACTTGATCAACCTGCAAACAAGATGTTCCTTACTAGGAACTTGAAAACCCTATGGTTGAACCATGTAGACTTCCTCCTCCAGATCTCCATTCAAGAAAGCACTCTTTACATCCATTTGGTGCACCTACCATCCAAACTAAGAAGCAATAGCAATAATCAAATGAAAAGTTACCATCTTGGTGGTTGGAGCAAAAGTCTCCTCATAATCAACCCCTTCCTCTTTTGCATAACCTTTTGCAACAAGTCTGGCTTTGTGTTTGTCCAAGGAACCATCTACTTTGTATTTTACCTTATAAATCCACTTACAACCAATGGATTTCTTTCCTGGTGGTAGTTCCATCAACTTCTAAGTCTTATTTTTCATCAAGGAATCAAATTCCAATTGCATAGCTGATTCCCACTCAAACTTCCCTTTGGCCTCAAAAAAAGAATTAGGCTCAAATACTTGTCAAACATCAATTGTTAGAGCAAGATTGACATGATCACCTCTATTACCAAACTACTTTCCCAATCTCAGTCTTCTACCTTCCACACCTTGTGGTAAGTCTCCTTCTTTTATTGCTTCAATTATGGTAGTATACCACTTTGGCTTCTTTGGTTGTTCTGCTGGAACCTCATAATGACCTGTATCAATTCCCTCCCTAGAATGTGATTCCACTGATGAACAAGAATCCTACTCACTTTTCACATTATAACTAATAATTGAATCATTAAATAACAATGACTCAATATCTAAAACTTGACCAGTTGCTATGAAGTATGGCATTTGTTCATTTACTATGACATCTCTATTTACCACAACTTTATTAGTAGAAACATCAAGTAATTTGTAAGCCTTTGACTGATCACTGTATCCAACAAACATGTATGTTTTGCTTTTTGGATCGAATTTTTTTCTCTTTTGACTAGGAATAATTGCAAAAGCTACACAACCAAAAATTATGAAATCACTTACATCTAGAGTTTGACCTGACCAAGCCTCCTCTGGAGTCATATTCTACAAAGCTTTTATAGGACTTCTATTGAGGATGTATACTATTGTATTCACTACTTCTGCCCAATACCTGTATGGGACATTTCTACTTTGGACCATACAGTGAGCCATGTCCATCACCATCTTATTACGCCTTTCCACAACTCCATTTTGTTGTAGAGTGTAAGGTGTAGCGTATTGTCTGTGTATGCTTTTAGTGGCACAAAACTCCTTGAACTATTTTGAGATGAACTCACCCCAATTATCCGTTCTAAGAGATTTCACTGGCTGTCCTGCCTATTTTTCAACCATAGCTTTCCAAGTAAGAAAGTTAGAAAAACAATCAAATTTCTTCACTAGAAAGTATACCCACTTTTTCCTAGAGAAATCATCAACCAGTAATAGGAAATAATAGGCACCAGAAGGGGTAGGTGTCTGCATTGGACCATGTAAATCTACATGTACCAGATCCAATACTCCCTTTGCTCTCAAATATTTACCAACATCAAATGAATGTCTAACTTGCTTCCCCAACTGACATCTAGTACATACATGATGACTATGTCAAATAGAAGGAATCCCCTTAACCATCTTAGTCTTACTCAATGTAGTCAAATATTGAAAATTCAAATGCCCATACCTTTCATGCCATAGTGAACTTGTGCTATCAACCACTACAAGTGCACTTTCTTTTGCTTTGATTGAATCTGCAAGCTTATACAAGCCTTTCTCACTGATCCCAACAACAATAATCTTGTTATCTTTAGTGGTGACTAAACATTGTTGTTCTTGAAATTTTACAACAAAATTAGATTTTAAGGTGATCTCACTGATTGAAAGAAGATTTTTGTTCATATCCGTTACATACCTAACATTATTGAATGCATAATTTAATATACCATCAAAACTTATATGAACATTACCAAATCCTTTCACAAAATATGTTGTACCATCTCCCAAAGATACAGATTCATTACTACTGTTATCTTCAACAAAATCCACATACCAGTCCTTATGGCATGTATAATGGCGAGATGCCCCTGAATCAAAGTACCAAGCTTGATCCACCACAAAATTACCATTGGAAGCCATGAAAGCAAAATTTGGTGATTCCTCACCTTCACCTTTAGCTACATGCACATGATGATCTTTCTTTTTGGGGTTAGCCATATCCTATTGTCTTTTCCTACAATCTTTCTTAAGGTGGCCAGGTTTCTTACAGTAAAAACATTTCCATTTAGATCTCTTATTACCACTTACTTGTGAAGATTTTGATGGATAGTTATTTTTACCAGACTGCATACCCTTTTCCTTGATAAAGAATGCACTCTTTGTGGAAGTGGATGTAGACAACTCTACCTCCTCCTGTCGTCTCTCCTTTTGCAATAGCAATGTAGACAATGTTTCAAAATCCAAAGTTTGCATCTCAGCAATCATTTGCAAGGACTCCACAAATGACTCAAATGATGGTGGAAGATTTTTCATAACAAGAGCAATCAAATCTTGCTCATCAATAGGTTTTTGCACTGCTTCTAACTGGTCACTGATGTCCTTCATCTGCAATAAAAACTCAGAAATGGAGCCACCTTCCTGCATCTTAGTGGAAAACAACAAATTCTTCAAATACAACACTCCACCAGCTTCAGAAGCCTGATATTTTAAAGATAAAGTTTTCCATAAATCTGATTCTATAGTCACATTTCTAACCTTTGAGATTAGATTATTTACTACTGACAATTTTAACAACATGAGAGCCTCACAATGATGTTTATCATAGTCATTGGTAGCAGTGGCAGACCTTTGCTCTTTACCGAGCACTATTTGATCAATATTCATATATTCACATATTGTCAAAACCTTGTGACTCCACAAACTAAAGTTCTTGCCAGTCAATTTTTGAGAATCTGGTAGTAACAGGTGTTGAATACTAGCCATTTTACCTAGTTTTTCATGAAAATGATAAAATTAGAAAAACTATAATGACTTTTTTAAATTCCTTCTACACACTGATTCTATATTGACACTGAACAACCCTATCTATTTTCAGCAAAAAACTCAATATCATTTGCAAGATCACAAAAATTCTACCAATAAAATAATTAAATTGAGAAAACTACAATTCCAATTTAAAAAAAATCCTTCTCCTTTGACATCCAAATAAAAAACCCAAAAAATGGTGAAATTTTTAGCTTCCCAGATGCTTTCATGATTATTAGTCAACAATAGGTCCCCAATAACCCTTATTGGCTAAAGTTTTGATTTATTTCAATTAAAAAAATAAAAAATAATTGAAATATTAAAACTTTAGGCTAAAAATTTTATAAAATGAGATTGAAAATAGTAGATCACTTATTCAACATGTTCAACCAAGCATGAAGGCCTATTAAATAGGCAAACAAATGAAATACCCATGAAGCATGAGATGGGTATAAGAAAACTAACCTACGTCAGCTTGCATGAAATAACAAAGACCAAACAAATAACTAACCTCTTAACCAAGCAACTTCTGATGCTTCCTGGCAATTTTCAAACCTTCTGGTTGAGTTTTTTGAATCTTGTGATGCTTTCTCACTCCTCATCTCTCCACTGGGCACTGAAGCTCCTCCCTAGCAAGACACTAACCTCTCTAGCTTCCACAAACCTCCACTCAGGTTCTACAAATCATAGGCTCTGATACCATATTAGATTAAACAAAACACAAAGAGAAAATGAGATTGAGAATAGCAGAGTACTTATTCAACATGTTCAACTAAGCATGAAGGCCTATTAAATAGGCAAACAAATGAAATATCCGTGAAGCATGAGACGGGTATAAGAAAACTAACCTACGTTGGCTTGCATGAAATAGAAAAGACCGAACAAACAACTAACCTCTTAACCAAAGTGGTTAAGGAAACTAACCAACATAAATTACCTTAGTAAATAACCTAAGGTAAATACAATAATATGCTAACAGTTTTGGGGTTGCATTATTCAAAACTCAAAAATTATAGGAAATGCACATAAAGTTTGAGTCTTTTGATTGTAAACATGCTCAAAATGAGTAAAACCACCTAATTTTGGTGTTTTATTAATCAAAACTAAAAAAATGTAGAAATCATCATAAGTTTGAATCTTTTGATTTTAAACATGCTTGAAATGAGTAAAACCACATAAGTTTTGGTGTTGCATTATTCAAAACTCAAAAATTATAGGAAATGCACATAAAGTTTAAATATTTTGATTTTAAACATGCTTAAAATGAGTAAAACTACCTAAGTTTTGGTGTTGTATTATTCAAAACTCAAAAATTATAGGAAACATTAATAAAGATTGAATCTTTTGATTTGAAAAATGCTCGAAATGAGTAAAACTACAAAAGTTTTGGTGTTGTATTATTCAAAATTCAAAATTTATAGGAAACACATATAAAGTTGGAATCTTTTGATTATAAACATTCACAAAATGAGTAAAACCACTTAAGTTTTGGTGTTTCATGATTCAAAACTAAAAAGTAATAGGAACTGCACATAAATTTTGAATCTTTAGAATGTAAACATGATCAAAATGAGTAAAACCACATACAGTTTGTTGTTGTGTCATTAAAAAATAAAAAAATAAAGGAAACACAAATAAACATTGATTTTTTTGATTGTAAACATGCTCTAATTGACTAAAACCACTTAAGTTTTAGTGTTGCATTATTCAACACTTAGAAATTATAGGAAATGTGCATAAAGTTTAAATATTTTATTTTTAAAAATGATAAAAGTGAGTAAAATTACCTAAGTTTTGGTGTTTCATTATTCAAAACTCAAAAATTATAGGAAACACAAATAAAATTTGAATCTTTTGATTTTACACATGCTCAAAATGAGTAAAACCACTTAGGTTTTGGTGTTGCATTATTCAAAACTCAAAAATTATATTAAACTCGCATAAAGTTTGAAGCTTTTGATTGTAAACAAGCTCAAAATGAGTGAAATCACTTAACTTTCGGTGTTACATTATTCAAAACTTAAAAATTATAGGAAACACACAAAATTTGAATCTTTTGATTGTAAACATGCTTGAAATGAGTAAAATAGCTTAAGTTTTGGTGTTGCATTGTTTAAAACTAAAAAATTATAGGAAACGCACATAAAGTTTGAATCTTTTTATTGTAAACATGCTCAAAATGAGTAAAACCTATTAAGTTTTTGTGTTTCATTATTCAAAATTCAAAAATTATAGGAAACATGCATAAAGTTTAAAATTTTTTTATTTTAAACATGCCCAAAACAAGTAAAACTGATCAAGTTTTTGTGTTGGATTTCAAAAATTAAAAATTATAGGAAACACACATAAATATTGAATCTTTTGATTATAAACATGCTCAAAATGAGTAAAACCACTTAAGTTTTGGTGTTTCATTATTCAAAACTTAAAAATTATAGGTAATTTGAATAAAGTTTGAATATTCTGATTGTAAACATGCTCAAAATGAGTAAAACCGATTAATTTTTGATGTTGCATCATTCAAAACTCAAAAATTAAAGGAAACACAAATAAATATTGAATCTTTTGATTGTAAACATGATAGAAATGAGTAAAATCACTTATGTTTTGGTGTTCCATTATTCAAAACTTAAAAATTATAGGAAATGCACATAAAAGTTGATTTTTTTAATTGTAAACATGATCAAAATGAGTAAAACCTCCTAAGTTTTGCTATTGTATTATTCAAAACTAAAAAATTATAGGAAACACGCATAGAGTTTGAATCTTTTGATTGTAAACATATTTGAAACAAGTAAAACCTCCTAAGTTTTGGTGTTGAATAAAGTTTGAATCTTTTTATTGTAAACATGCTCGAAATGTATAAAGCTGTAAAAGTTTTGTTCTTAATTTATTGAAAACTAAAAATTTATTGGAAATGCACATAAAGTTTGACTCCTTTGATTGTAAACATGTTCAAAATGAGTAAAACCACCTAAGTTTTGGTGTTGCATTATTCAAAACTAAAAAATTATAGGAAACAAGTATACAGTTAGAATCTTTTGATTATAAATATGGCTAAAATGAGTAAAACCACCTAAGTTTTTTTGTTTTTTAATTCAAAACTAAAAAATTATAGGAAATACACATAAAGTTAGAATATTTTGATAGTAAACGTACTCAAAATGAGTAAAAATGCCTAAGTTTTGTTGTTTCATTATTCAAAACTCAAATTATACAAAATACCCACAGAGCTTGAATCTTTTGATCGTAAACATACTCAAAATGAGTAAAACCACTTATGTATTATGTTACATTATTAAAAACTCAAAAATTATAGGAAACACATATAAAGTTTGAATTTTTTAATTATAAACATGCTCAAAATGAGTAAAAATGCCTAAGTTTTGGTGTTGCATTATTCACAACTAAAAAATTATAGGAAACACATATAAAGTTTAAATATTTTGATTGTAAACATGCTTGAAATGAGTAAAATTGTCTAAGTTTTGGTGTTTCAGTATTCAAAACTCAAAAATTATAGGGAACACACACAAAGTTTGTATCTTTTTTATTGTAAACATGCTCAAAATGAGTAAAAACACCTAGGTTTTGCTATTGCATTATTCAAACTCAAAAATTATATGAAACACATATAAAGTTTGAACCTTTCGATTGTAATCATGCTCCAAATGAGTAAACCCACCTACGTTTAGGTGTTGTATTTTTCAAAACTAAAAAAATATAGGAAACACACATAAAGTTTGAATTTTTTGATTATAAACATGCTTGAAATGGTAAAATTGATTAATTTTTCAAGTTGCATTATTCAAAACTCAAAAATTATAGGAGTCATGCATAAAGATTGGTTCTTTTGATTATAAACATGCCTAAAATGAGTAAAACTGCTAAAGTTTTGGTGTTACATTATTTAAAACTCAAAAATTATAGGAAACATGGAAAAAAATTAAATCTTTTAATTGTAAACATACTCGAAACAAGTAAAATTACCTAAGTTTTGGTGTTGCATTACTCAAAACTCAAAAATTTAGGAAATACACATAAAGATTGAATCTTTTGATTCAAAACATGCTCAGAATGAGTAAAACTACTTAAGTTTTAGTGTTGCATTATTCAAAACTCAAAAATTATAGGAAATGCACATAAAGTTTAAATCTTTTGATTCTAAACATGTTCAAAATGTGTAAAACTGCTTAAGTTTTGGTGTTGCATTATTCAAAACTTATAAATTATAGAAAACACACATAAAGTTTGAATATTTTGATTACATAAACATGCTCCAAATAAGGAAAACTACTTAAGTTTTGGTGTTGTATTATTCAAAACCCAAAATTTATAGGAAACATGCATAAAGTTTTAATCTTTTGATTGTAAACATGCTCAAAATGAGTAAAACCACTTAAGTTTTATGTTGCATTATTCAAAACTCAAAAATTATAGGAAACATACATAAATTTTGAATATTTTGATTTTAAAAATGATTGAAATGATTAAAACCACTTAAGTTTTGAGGTTGCATTATTCAAAACTTAAAAATTATAGGTAACATGCTTAAAGTTTGAATATTTTGATTTTAAACATGCTCAAAATAAGTAAAATTGCTTAACTTTTGGTGTCACATTATTCAAAACTCTAAAACTATAGGGAACACCATAAAGTTTGAATCTTTTGAGTACAAACATGCTTGAAATGCTTAAAACCACATAAGTTTTGGTGTTGCATTATTCAAATCTCAAAAATTATAGGAAACACACATATAGTTTAAATCTTTTGATTTTAAACATGCTCAAAATTTGTAAAAATACCTAAGTTTTGGTGTTGCATTATTCAAAATTAAAAAATTATAGAAAACTTGTATAAAATTTGAATCTTTTGATTTTGAACATGCTCAAAATGAGTAAAATAGCCTAAGTTTTGGTGTTGCTTTATTTAAAACTCAAAAATTATAGGAAACATGCATAAGGTTTGAATCTTTTGATTATAAACATACTTAAAATGAGTAAAATCACTTATGTTTTGGTGTTGCATTCTTAAAAACTCAAAAATTATAGGAACCATGCATAAACATTGAATCTTTTGATTGTAAACATGCTCAAAATGAGTAAAACCACTTAAGTTTTGGTGTTGCATCATTTAAAACTCAAAAATTAAAGGAAACATGCATAAAGTTTGAATATTTTGATTGTAAACATGCTTGAAATGAGTAAAACCACTTAAGTTTTGGTGTTGCACTATTCAAAAATAAAAAATTATAGAAAACATGCATAAAGTTTGAATCTTTTGATTGTAAATATGGTAGGAATGAGTAAATTTTCCTATGTTTTGGTGTTGTATTATTCAAAACTCAAAAACTATAGGAAATTCACATAAATTTTGAATCTTTTGATTATACACATGGTCAAAATGAATAAAACCACTTAGGTTTTAGTGTTGCATTATTTAAAACTCAAAAATTATAGTAACGTGCATAAACCTTAAATGTTTTGAATGTAAACATACTCAAAAAAACTAAAACCGTGTAGGTTTTGGTGTTTCATTATTCAAAACTTAAAAATTATATGAAACACATATAAAGTTTGAGTATTTTGATTGACAACATGATCGAAATGACTAAAACTTCTTAGGTTTTGGTGTTTCATTATTTAAAACATAAAAAATATAGGAAACACACATAAAGTTTGAATCTTTTAATTGTAAACATGCTCAAAATGATTAAAATTGATTAAAATTTGGTGTTGCATTATTCAAAACTCAAATATATGTATAGGAAACATGCATAAAGTTTGAATATTTTGATTTTAAACCTGCTCAAAATGAGTAAAACCCCTTAAGTTTTGGTTTTGGATAATTCACAACTCAAAAATTATAGTAAAAATAGATAAAGTTTGAATTTTTTGATTGTAAACAGGATCAAAACGAGGAAAGTTTCTTGAGTTTTGGTGTTAAAATATTCAAAACTCAAAAATGATAGGAAACGTGCATAAAATTTGAATCTTTTGATTTTAAACATGCTCAAAATGAGTATAACCAATTAAGTTCTAGTGTTGCATTATTCAAAACTCAAAAATTATAGAAAATATGGATAAAGTTTGAATCTTTTATTTTTAAACATGTTCAAAATGAGTAAAACCACCTAAGTTTTGGTGTTGCATTATTCAAAATTAAAAAATTATAGGAAACGCAATAAAGTTTGAATCTTTTGATTGTAAACATGTTCGAAATGAGTAAAAATATCTAGGTTTTGGTGTTGCATTATTTAAAACTAAAAAATTATAGGAAATGCCATAAAGTTTTAATCTTTTAATTGTAAACATTCTCAAAATGAATAAACCTCCTAAATTCTGGTGTTGCATTATTCACTACTAAAAAATTATAATAAACGTGCATAAAATTTGAATCTTTTGATTGTAAACATGCTCGAAGCAAGTAAAATTGCCTAAGTTTTGCTATTGCATTACTCAAAACTCAAAAATTAAAGGAAATTGGAATAAAGTTTGAATCTTTAAAGTGTAAACATGTTCAAAATAAGTAAAACTACCTAAGTTTTGTTGTTGCATTATTCAAATCTTAAAAATTATAGTAAACACGCATAAAGTTTAAATATTTTTATTGTAAACATGTACGAAAGGAGTAAAACAACCTAAGTTTTGGTGTTGCATTATTCAAAACTCAAAAATTGTAGGAAACATGCATAAAGTTTGATTCTTTTGATGTTAAACATGCTCAAGATGAGCAAAAATGCCTAAGTTTTGGTGTTGCACTATTCAAAACTGAAATTTAAAAAAACATGCTTAAAGTTTGAATCTTTTGATTGTAAACATGCTTTAAATGAGTAAAATTTCCTAAGTTTTAGTGTTGCATTATTTAAAAATAAAAAATCATAGGAAATACACATAAAGTTTGAAACTTTTGATTGTAAGCATACTCGAAACAAGTAAAACCACCTAAGTTTTGGTGTTGCCTTATTCAAAACTTGAAAATTGTAGGAAACATGCATAAAGGTTCAATCTTTTGATTCTAAACATTCTTGAAATGAGTAAAATCACCTAAGGTTTGGTGTTACATTATTCAAAACTCAAAAATTATATGAAACACACATAAAGTTTGAATCTTTTGATTGTAAACATGATCAAAATGAGTAAAACCATGTAAGTTTTGGTGTTGCATTATTCAAAACTCAAACAAATATAGGAAATATCCATAAAGTTTGAATCTTTTGATTGTAAACATGTTCAAAATGAGTAAAAATGCCTAAGTTTTGGTGTTGCATTATTCAAAAATCAATAATTATAGGAAATGCACATAAAGTTTTAATCTTTTGATTGTAAACATGCTCGAAATGAGTAAAATGACCTAAGTTTTTGTGTTGCATTATTTAAAACTCAAAAATTAGGTGAAGCGTGCATAAATTTTGAATATTTTGATTGTAAACATGCTTGAAATGAGTAAACCCACCTAAGCTTTGGTGTTTCATTATTCAAAACTCAAAAATTATAAGAAACACATGTAAAGATTGAATATTTTGATTATAAACATGCTTGAAATAAGTAAAATAGCCTAGCTTTTGGTGTTGGATTACTTAGAACTCAAAAATTATTGGAAACACGCATAAAGTTTGAATATGTTGATTGTAAGTATACTCAAAATAAGTAAAAGCACCTAGTTTTTGGTGTTACATTATTCAAAAGTAAAAAATTATAAGAAATATGCATAAAGTTTGAATCTTTTGATTTTAAACATGCTCAAAACAAGTAAAACCACCTAAGTTTTGGTGTTGCATTATTGAAAATTCAAAAATTATAAGAAACACCATAAAATTTGAATCTTTTGATTGTAAACACATTATAAATGAGTAAAATTATCTAAGTTTTGGTGTTGCATTATTCAAAACTAAAAAATAATAGGAAATTCCATAAAGCTTGAATCTTTTGATTTTAAACATGCTCAAAATGAGTAAAATAATATAAGAAATGCACATAAAGTTTGAATCTTTTGATTTTGGTATTGCATTATTCAAAACTCAAAAATTATCTTAAACGTGCATAAAGTTTAAATATTTTGATTGTAAGCATGCTCGAATGGAGTAAAACGACCTAAGTTTTTGTGTTGCATTATTCAAAACTCAAAAATTATAGGAAACATGCATAAAGTTTGAATGTTTTGATGGTACACATGCTCAAGATGATAAAAAATGCTTAAGTTTTGGTGTTGCATTATTTAAAACTGAAATTATAGGAAACATGCATAAAGTTTGAATCTTTTTATTGTAAACATGCTTGAAATGAGTAAAACCGTTTATGTTTTGGTGTTGCATTATTCAAAAATCATAAATTCTAGGAAATGCACATAAATTTTGAATCTTTTGATTATAAACAAGCTCAAAACAAGTAAACCCACCTAAGTTTTGATGTTTCATTATTCAAAACTCAAAAATTATAGGAACTGCACATAAAGTTTGAACTTTTAATTGTAAACATGCTCGAAATGAGTAAAATCACTTACATTTTGTTGTTACATCATTCAGAAATTAAAAAATAAAGGATAAATGAATAAATTTTGAATCTTTTGATTGTAAACATGCTTTAAATGATTAAAACCATTTAAGTTTTGGCATTACATTATTCAACACTAAAAAATTATAGGAAATGTGCATAAAGTTTAAATCTTTTGATTGTAAAAATGCTAAAAATGAGTAAAACTACCTAAGTTTTGGTGTTGCATTATTCAAAACTCAAGAATTATAGGAAATGCAACTAAAGTTTTAATCTTTTGATTGTACACATGTTCAAAATGAGTAAAACCACTTAAGTTTTGGTGTTGCATTATTCAAAACTCAAAAATTATAGTAAATTTGCATAAAGCTTAAACCTTTTGATTTTAAACAAGCTTGAAATGGGTAAAATCGATTAAGTTTTTATGTTGCATTAGTCAAAACTCAAAAAGTATAGGAAACACACATAAAAGTTGAATCTTTTTATTGTAAAACGTGATTCTAGTGACTAAAACAACTTATGTTTTGGTGGTGCATTGTTCAAAACTGAAAAATTATAGGAAACATGCATAGAGTTTGAATCTTTTTATTGTAAACATGCTCAAAATGAGTAAAACTGATTAAGTTTTTGTGTTATATTATTCAAAACTCAAAAATTACAGGAAACATACATAAAATTTGAATCTTTTAATTATAAACATGCTCGAAACAAGTAAAATTGCTTAAGTTTTAGTGTTAGATTATTCAAAACTAAAAAATTTTAGGGAACACCTATAAAGATTGAATCTTTTGATTGTAAACATGCTTAAAATGAGTAAAACCACTTAATTTTTTGTGTTGCATAATGATTCACAATTCAATTTATTATTTATAATCAACCTTATTTATTTTATTCACAACTTCATTTAGCCAATCAAAAAATTCTACATTATAGGATTGTTGCACAAGGGGATTATCATATTCTTTTTGAATTTCATAAGAAAGAGGAGGATTTGAAAAAACATGATATTTTTCAAATATAATTTCACCTTCTCATTTCCACAATGTATCAATTGGAGTTTTAGGAAAAGGTTTAGTTGGGAATTCAAAATTTTATGTAAGAGATAATGGTATAAAAGTATCATGTTTAGAAGGAACACAAGAATCAAATAACAAAGATGAATTAGAGGCTATAAAATGTTGTGTAGTATTAGTTACTAAGGATTGAGGTTGGGGAAAATTATCAATATAAGCTTCTTAAAAAATATAAAGACTTGGAGTACCTAGAATATTTTCACACAATATTATTATCTTCAATTTTAGTGGGGTTTTTACTAGACCAGTCTACGTAATCACTTAACTTCTATTTATACTTATATTTCCTCTAGATCCTTATTGGTTCTTGATGCAAAGGATGTTCCTATAACTTTTTGATGTTTTATATGAGTAGTTCCAAATTCAAATTCATTCATTGAAGAGGAAATCTTACTTTATCAACATTGATGCATTTGCTCTTTAACCATTTTAGAGGTCTATCTAAAATACCTTGAGTTCTATCAATGAGAGAAGTAGATTCTCTCTTTTCCCAATCTACTCTTAAAAGAGGTATTGATTTAATTCCATATTTTTCATATATGGGATATAATACATCTTCATCATCTAATATACTTTAATTGATCTCTAATATATCAAAAACAATAACCTATTCCAAAGTGAATTGTGAAGAATTAAAAATTCTCAAATCTTTCTCATCATCATGGTACATCTAATAGTATTCAAAATGATGTAAATATTGATATCAAGAACCAAGAATGTTTTGCATTAGACCCTAGCATCAAATAAAGGTCAGATTTTAAATGATTGAGTAGTAACTTGAGTCATTTTTTCTTCAATCAATTTTGCTTTGGCTAAAGAAGCACAAGTGTATTGACCAATAGAGATAGGAAATTTTATACCATACTTATGTTTATAAGACATAAACTTTCATGTTTTGGTCAACTATCTCACTAATTCCATCAAAGGTCATCTATCATCCACATATCTTGGAAGCATATATAGGGCAAATTCATAGCCACAAATTCTTAAGTAGGTGAATGTTGGAAATTGTATAAATCATGTTCCCTACCTAAAATTTTTAGTAGAGGCCTAAATTGATAGCCTCAAATTATATGGTTCTAGTTTAAACATTTAAATCACATATTAAAAGAATTTTCCATTTACCCTACAGAAATGATGTGTAGTTTCTTTCAAAGAAAGCTAGGGATAGAAGTTATATATTTTTGTAGTCTGCATATCACCTATTATATTCAAACCATTTTAAAACCTCCTTCTAGTGACAACATAAACAAGATAATAAGTCATATAGAATTTATAATTTGTATTGAAATCTATAAGTTTATTGTGAATTGAATCATTTATTAACTATCTATTGACATTTTGGCCTCACAGGCCAAATGTCAACCCCTAATGTCAAAAACTTATAAGTGACAACCATTCTAGCCTATTCATAATGATATCTTGTAGGATCATGCCCTTGTTGGTCCTATTTTGAGAGTATTTGAGGCATAATGGGAAGTTTCATGATGTGACATAGTTTCATTCTTAATCCATTGTGTCATGAGTCTCTTAAAGTCTTTTGGGTGATGTTTTATTTGTTATAATGATCTTGGAAGGAGAAAGATAACTATCAAAAGGTCTTAAATGTACAAATGAGTAGTTTTAGACATGTTTAAAGAGTTTAAGGTTTTTTGGAAGTCTAGGAAAGATTTTTGAACATTTTTTGGGGCCATAACATGATGATAAATAGATATTTCAAGTCCTTTGTCAATGAAATACTCATCTAAGTTACTTAGCACCTCCATCACCCATTCTAAACCATCAAACACCCCTCAAGACACTTCATATAAGCCTATTTTGACTTGTAAAACCTTGGAAATGGGAAGTATTTTGATGAATTTAATTAAAATGGGGTCTTAAAAAGGTCTTATTCATGCCACATTACCACCCCTATGTGTTTTATGGCACTAAAAGCTCATTATGAGACCTACTCACACCCTTTCACTAGTCAAATGGTCCCTACATGCCAAATTGAGACTCTTCCACTTATCCCTATATAATTAATGTTTTAAAAGGTCTAATAACTCATGATATCCCTCATTGGGCCCTAAAATTCTGGTTCTTAGCTTGAGACATGGATAAAATGATGGAAAGATAGAGAGTTTTGTGTATTTTCTATACTTATATAGAATAATATGGACTATACTATACAGAGGAGGATCAAAGAATGAATATGAAGTCATGGAAAGTGATTCATAATATTTTCATGGTGAAATGGTTTCAAATAGACCCAAAACCATCCATCTCACTTCACCTACCTCCTTTGCAGACCCAAACGACTCTTCAGGTTTATGCATAGTATGGGCATGAAAGAGAAGATCATGAGTTGGTATCTTAAGTAGAGTAAGGGGGTACCTTGACCTTCAATTCATGGCCATTAGTTTTAGGTTTAGTCCCCTCATATATATGAATATATAATAATAATTTGTGTGATCTAGTCACTATTCTCATCTACATAGGCCAAGTAGATCAGGATGGTTGTGATAAGTTTTTATCTTGAATGGACAAACAAATGAGTGATCTTATTTTATCAGGTCTTGAAGGACCCTCTCATGTAATTTTAGGTATTTTAATCACATTTGTGAGCTATGAGACCAACAAACATCAAAACTATCATAGTTTATAATCTATAGGAAGGTTTGAGTATTGAACAAAGTGTTAAAGGTTTTCATTAGAATAAATTAATAGTGTTGAAGGATTGGAAGAGTGTTCCAATATTCCTCATACATATTTTATAAAGGATGGTGTCCATAATGGCCTCTTCCCATCTCCAAGTGTCTTCACATAAGTAATTTATATGCATCTATATTTCACTATCTTGTATGACTGTGTTGCTTAATGGCATCTGCAGAGCCTCAAAATGTATTTTAAGAACACGAAAAAAAAATTAGAGTCATGATAGACCATCATCATACTCATTTAGATATATCTCTCAACCCCATTGTAGCCTTAGTAGTCTTATAAACGACTCATCTTGCCTCCAAATTATAAAATAGTCAATTTAGCAAGGATTAAGGTTTTTAACAAATACTAAGGTTCCTTAGAGATTCTTAGGTTTCCTTTTCTAACTATATATGTCCTTTCTCTACCTCTAAAGCACCATGTTTTCATTGGAATATGTGTTAAGTTACTTAAGGTTCATGTTGATTTCTTTGAGATGAGTCTCATGCTTCATTTATTATCTCTTCCTTACCACTATCATTTCACATTGTTTTCACTATCTTTTTACTATGTTTCACCCCTATTTAATTCTTCAACCCCACCCCCATGTCACTCCACTATCATATTCCTCCACCCATCCACCCTTCCCAAGTATAAACTATGTTAATGAACTTATATTACCCTTGTAATCATAAATAAACATAAGGTCATGAAATATGGATCTGTGTAGGCCATTCATATTATTGAGAAATTTAATCAAACACCTGTAACTAGTCCTTTGGCCTATTGCATAGGAGTCTCTAGGAACATTGTGTGAGCCACTCATGGATATAAGAGATGGTGTAGTCAATAGAAATAATACCTATATAAGATAAATGAAAATGTGATGTAGGTAATTAGGAGGTTTAAAATGGCTCTAATCACCCTACTCTCCTAGAGACTCATCTCTCAGACCCCTGTGACATTCAATATAGGTAGATGAATGCATATGACACTGTTTATCCATATTGACATATATCTTGTCTATAATAAGAGGTAGTATCCATTAATGAAAGATATAAGGTTCACACTGAGGAGGAGGACAAACATAAATTATCACTCTATCTAAAGGAAAAATTATATAACAATCAACATAGACTTGAAGATAAATAGGCCTAACTAAGCATGAACAAGCCCAAGAAGTAGGCAAAGCAATGATTGAATATCTTCAAGGTAAGTAGAGCTTAAAATGAGGTCATAAAATACATAAAAACCATTAAAATGAAAATTATTGGGTCTCAAAACTTAAAATACAAACATGGCATATCATTCATGTTGAAAACCTCACCTACAACTAGCATAAAGTGTTATTCATAGTGATAGGGTGAAGAACTAGAGAAAATAGATGATTGAGGGTTAGATATTGGTCTCTATATATATTATGATATGAATAGATGAAATTTTGGTATGCAAATGGGATAGATAATGTCCTTGATAAATCTTAGATACTGAGTTCACACCACTTAGTAGTTAGTACACAGTCAAGGACAAATCACCCATAATCCTACTAAAAAGGTGATGCATTCTCATACCTAAATAGGAATAAAAGGTAAATTGATGAGGTTTGGATTAAAATTTAAAATTATATATAATTTTAATCATTTGGTGATAATATTAATATAAATAAGGAGATTCTACATCCACATACGGGCATGCAGTCAAATGCCTAGGTGCCACCTATAGGCTATGAAGAAGTATTAATTCAATTAGGCATGTTAGGCCTATTTAAGTAAATAAAGGTTTAAAATATGATTATTGAGGTCATATTTTAATTTTAAAACCTTAAAAATGGCAGTAGAGATGTGTTAACTACCTCAAGTGGAAGTAATATCAGAAATAGAGAGACTCAAACTAGGCCTAGTAAGACTAATATGACATACATAATCCTACATCCAATTGAATATGTTTGTTTGTGAGGTTATTATAGTATTAAAACCTATAATTAAATATTTATAATAGGTTTTCAATATTAATAATAACCCCAAGTGAGGTATAAATAAATAAGACCTAGACCTCAAGGTTTCACACTCCTATCTATGCCTAAACCTAAGGTGACTGTGGGTAGTATGCAAGGATTGGATTGAATATTGAATTAGCATTAAGGATTTTATAAATAATAGGATAATTAATGGACTTATAAACCTTCATAATATTCACAATAAAGATAAAAATATATTTTATAACTCTACCTTTACCCAAACACACAAATTAACAAAGGAACCTACAGCCAACTATGGAAAAAGGAAAACATTGTTGAAGTTTGAGTGGCTAGATATAGTTTTAGAGATGATAATTAGTGATAATTAGTGTTTCATGTTAAGTTTTAGTATATTAAGCATCAAAATACCATTCATATTATTTAAGTTCAATTTAGGCTTGTTTGGCCTAAAACTAGTCTTGAGACCTAAAAGCTTCACCATCACATGGAGGCACTCTTAGACACCTCTAAGAAATTGAACAACATGATATGGTATAAGAGTATTGTATAGGTCATATAAAAGGTTTTTTTAAGAAATTAAATGCATAAAGATGTCAATTTGGTCTTAGAAGACTAATTTTAGTTCATAGTCCTAAACAACCATTTGAGGCACATGTTCAAATACTTGTATCTCCCACCATGAGGAAAATTAATAAAACTGATCTTACCAGGATTTAATGTCATATATGTACTTAATATTAATGAAATATTTAGTGGGAATGAGGGGACCACATTTATGAACAAAGGTTAATAAGGTTAGCCTATTTAAACTTCATGTAGAAGGATATAAACTCACTTATCTACATCCACATCTTATCCCACTCTTTACATGGAATCTTGAACTTATCATAGGATTTATAAGGGTCAATGTACCTAAAATATATGACAATATTTTTTGGTTTAGGGGTTTTTACTTTATGAATCATTACTAAGAGTACAGGATGCCCAAAACCTCCCTAAAACCCTAAGTAGACCCACTCTTAGAAATCTTGATGTTTTGATACCATAGCACCATGGAATGGACTAAAAAAAACCTGAATTTTCAATTAAACTTAAAGAGGAATCCACCCATGGCATTGAGTTTTATAAACACTATACAAAATGAAAAAAATATATATACTTTTCCAAGGAAATGAGCATAAATAAAGGTAAAATATAGTTTAGGATGATTCCAATCCTTGGAAGGGATGGATTGGGACTTTATTAATCTTTTAAAATCATAAAATGCTAAAGGATCTTCCTGGAAACACCTCTACAACTCACTTCTAAAGATCCAATCTACATACTTGGATGATAGAGTGACCTAGTCAACTACTATGATAAAAATTTAGTTGTTCTTTGATAAAAAAGGATCATATTATGGTACAAGGTGTTTTTTATTGTATTAATCCTATGTTATCATATGTTTCTAAGGTTTTAGTAGGTCTATCATGGTTTCTCAACATCAACAATTAGGCTATTAGGCCTATTGGCCTATCTTATTAATAAAATATCTTAAATTGGCATTAAAGTGATAATGGGATGAATTAATGAAAATATGTTATTATTTGCAGATTAAAATTTAAGGGTAATCAATGAAAATTTCATATCTATAATGGGAGGATAATTCAGTTTCTTGAATTTGTCAATTTTCTTTAAGGGAGTGTGGGTTGTTACATGATTATGATGGCATAATTATACCTTATTCATGTTGTAACTATCATATAAATGAGTTAATTGACTAAAATGGGTGTATTATTCCTTGATATATTATTTAGTAGGTCAAACATACCCTCCACCACCTCATTTTAGTGCTAATAACTTAATCAAGGAGTCACTGAAGACACCAACACATGGAAAGAGCTAAAGGGGTTACTTATAACTAATGAAATGGATGTATGAGCTGATTATGTTCATTTATGACCCCTTATCCACTTTTACACACCAAATTTCTCCTCCTCTCTATTTTTATTTTACATATATTAAGGTATTTAGGCCATTTATTGTATCCCTTAGGCTGGTATGAGGAAACTCTACTAGTGTTTGTATTATACATCTACTTGGATTGATCAATAAACTTTTTCATCTCTTTCATGATAGAATCTAATGTATTCATACTTGTTTTGATATGAAAATTTGATGGTTTTAATTCCCTTTTAGGTCCTTATTCACCTAGATGTCAATAAGGTGTCTTATGCAGGTTATGTGTAGTGTATAAGTGTGGGTGATGGGGTTCTGAAGTGTGACATGGCTAGTAAGAGTATCCTAGTAGTATTTCTTGTCATAACCTTGAATTATATTCATCTATTACAATTTCCACATGAAATATTTTTGCATAGGAACTCATGAAGGTGATTATTTTGTTGTTGTTATCCCATTAGTGTGTTAAGGTTCAAGTTGAGTGAGTGGATGAAAGATCATTTTAGGTGCATCACCACCCTTTAGTGTAGGTTTAATTCATGAAACTTGTTTACCCTTTTCACTCTAATAAATTTAGGTCTTAGAAGAGAACTCAAGTTGATAAATCAGGAGAGCTAACCCATAAAACTAGAGGTTTGACCTAGACAATAGGTAACCCATAGCCTATCAGTCATTTCCATGTTAGTCTACATTTGGGGAGGGTTTAAATAATAGTCCTCAAGAAGGGTGAAACCTAGGTATCTAAAAATTTTGGTATGCCCAGTGGGATGTGATTTTAAGTGTCTTAAGCATGCTTTAACAACCTTGGAGGACACCTAAAAGCTAATGACATTCACTTACATCCTTGCAGTCATATAAAACATCTTCAAACATCTTTGGAAAGGATTCACAATCCTTTTCAATCTTAGATATATCATAGCATCACTATTTTATAGGTAAGGAGGTTATTTTTTATATTCATGTTATGATATATATGTCATATCAGGAGTTATGGTAGCCTATGATGAAAATTTCTAGCCTTCAAGAACTTAGATGATGTGGGGTAGTCATAATTCCAAGATGATAGAGCTGATGTAGATGAGATACAAAAAAATCCTTCCCTAGGAGATACTCAATAAGACAACCTTCATGAGGTTATTATTTAGACTAAGAATATAAATCAATTGGATGGCCCTTGGGAACACTTATACCATGAGTTCTTAAATGAGATGGAATAACTCAATGTGGTAGATTTTAATGATGAATTAAGACATTAGGTTGATGTTTCAAGTGAAGGAGGTAATGAAATTCTAGAGGTACCAAGGAAATATGAATTGGAACTTTGATGGATTGAAGAGTTTCCTTCATCCATTAAAGATTAAGATGAACAAGCTGCATCAGATCAAGAACTTTGCTATGACCCTATCAAAGAGTTGGATGTGAGTGATCATCAAGACATTTTACAAGAAAAAGGTAAGAATGGAAGTGACCCCTATTTTTTCTCCATCGATCATGATGAGATGTAATTTTGGTAAGACTTAAAAGACTTTTTCTTGAGTTTTGACACTCCATATTTACACCATGAAGAACTTGAAAAAGATCTTGTTAATGATACTTTGGTAGCTAACCACTTTGAATCTCATGGAAAAATTAGATGCATCCCATGACTAAAGAATATATGAGATTGATTATGAAAGATATATGGATATGGGAATAATATTATTGGTTCATTGACTCACATAGTTAACCTATGCACTTGGGGATGGAGATAGAAGGTTCAGTCACTCTTCTAAGAGACCATGAGAATGACAATGCTCTCAACTATAGGTGGAAGTTGTCATATAGTTATCAAAATCTGATTAGACCCAAATTAACACATGGAAACCACACCTTGTGATACCAAATTTATCAAATAAGATTTACATTTGATCTTAAGTGAAGGATGTCAAATTTAGGTTAGTTGTTTTAGTAGTTTATTGTCTAGTTCAATAAGTGTGGTATACATAAGTTTGTGACTTGTTCTCCTTATCACTTATGTGTATTATTAGGATTTTTTCTTAGTGCTAGGTTTTGTTTATTTTATTTTATTTTTGTCTTGTTGTTTATGTAATCTAAGAAGTGTCATTGAATACTAGATTAGTTAGATAGTCCATCAAAGTGGTCCTCAAGTTATATTACCTTTATTGAATCATTATGTCATCCTTGTGATGGAAGTGGAATTATTTTATTGACCCAAAAGTTGGTCACCCATAAGATTCACCATAAATATTGACATTTTGGCTTCATAGGCCAAATTTCAACCCCTAATGTTAAAAACTTTTGAGTGACAACCATTCTAGCCTATTCATAATGATATATTGTAGGATCATGCCCTTGTTGGTCTTATTTTGAGAGTATTCAAGCCCTCATGGGAAATTCATGATGTGCCATAATTTCATGCTTAATAAATATGTCATGAGTCTCGTTAAGTCTTTTGGGTGGTCTGTTAGGTGTCATAGTGATCTTGGAATGAGAAAGATGACTATCAAAAGGTCTTAAAAGTCCAAATGAGTGTTCTTAGCCTTGTTTGAGGCATTTAAGGTGTCTTGGAAGTCTATTAAAGATGTTTGAACATTTTTTGGGGCCATAACATAAATATCAATAGTGTGTTTAGGTCTTTTTTCCATGACATACTCATCTAAGCCACTTAACACCTCCATCACCCCTTCTAAACCATCAAAAAACCCTCAAGCCACTTAATTTAAGCTTATTTTTCCTTTTAAATCCTTGGAAATGGGAATTATTTTGATGAATTTTATTAAAAGGGGGTCTTAAAAAGGTCTTATTCATTCCACATTACCACCCCTATGTATTTCATGGCACTAACATCCCATTTTGAGACCCACTCACACCCTTTCACAAGTCAAATGGTCCCTACATGCCAAATTGAAACTCATCAACTTAAAAATACATATTTCATGTTTTAAAAGTTTTTACAACTCATGTTCCCCCTCATTTGGCCCTAAAATAGTGGTTCCAAACTTGAGACATGGAGAAAATGGTAGAAAGACAAAGAGTTTTGTGTATTTTCTAAAGTTATACAAAATTTTATGGACTATAACATACAAAGGAAGATAAAATAATGAATATGAGTTAATGATATGTTATTCAACAAAGTTTCATGGTGAAAGGGTGTCAAACAAACACAAAACTAGCCATCTCACTTCACCTACATACTTTATAGACCCAAAAAATTCTTCAGGTTTATACATAGTATGGGTATGAGAGAAAATATCATGAGTTGGTATCTTGAGAAGAGTAATGGGGTCCCTTTAAATTCCATTCATGGTCATTAATTTCAAGTTTAGTCTTCTCATATCTATGAATAGATACAAAGAAATTAAGTGATCTAGACACTGTTCTCATTTTCATAGGCCACGTAGAGAAGGATGGTTTTGATGGTTTTTTAGACTAATTATCCAAAAAAATGAGTGATATTATTTTATTAGGTCCTAAAATATCCTATCATGTAATTTTAGATGTTTTAATCACACATGTGAGATCATGATACTAGCAAACATGAAAGCTAACATAGTTTTCAATTTGTAGGAAGGTTTGAATTTTGAAGAGTGTTAAAGGTTTTCATCATGATAAATTAATAGATTTGAAGGAATGTAAGAGTGTTCCAAGCTTTCTCATAAATCTTTGCTCAAGGATGGTGTCCACAATGGCCTATTCTCATCTCCAAGTGTCTTCACACAAGGAATTCATATGCATCTAGATTTCACTATCTTGTAGGACTATGTGTTGTATAATGGCATCTATAGAGCCTTAAAATGTATTTTAAAAACATGAAACAAAATTTTAGAGTCATGATAGACCATCATCATACTCCTCTAAATAGATCTCTCAACCCCATGGTAGCCTCAATAGGCTTAGAAACCACTCATCTTGCCTCAAAATTGTCACACAATCAGTTAGTAAGGATTAAGGTTTTTAACAAAGACTAAGGTTCCTTATATATTCCTAGGTTTCCATTTCTTACTTTATATATCCTTTCTCTACCTCCAAATCACCATTTTTTCATTGGCATATGTGTTAGGTTCCTTAGGGTTCATGTTTATTAAACTGGGATGAGTCGCATGCTTCATTTCATATCTCTTCTTTACCTCTATCATTTCACATTATTTTAAATATCTTTTTATTGTGTTTCACCCATTTTTCATGCTTTAACCCACCCCCCTCCCATGTCACTCCACTATCATCTTCCTCCACATATCCATCCTTCACCCAAGCCTAAACTTAGTGAATGAACCTATATTCCCCTTGTAATCACCAAAAAACATAAGGTCATGAAATATCGATCTATGTAGGCCATTCATCTTACTACAAAAGCTAATCAAACACTTATAGCTAGTCATTTGGCCTACTACATAGGAGCCTCTAGGGACATTGTGTGAGCCACTCATGGATACAAGAGATAGTGTGGTCAATAGAATGAATACCTATGCAAGATAGAATATAATGTGATTTAGGTAATTAGGAGGTTTAAAATGGCTCTAATCAGCCTACTCTCTCATAGGCTCATCTCTTAGACCCCTATGATAGTCAATACAAGTAAATGAATGCATATGACATTGTCTATGCATATTGACATATCTCTATTATCTAGAATAAGAGTTAGTATCTATTAATCAAAGAGATAAGGTTCAAACTAAGGAGGAGGAAAAACATAAATGATAACTCTATCTAAATGCAAAATTACATTATAATGAAGATAAATAGGCCTAATTAATCATGAAAAATCCCAAGAAGTAAGCAGAGCAATGATTGAAGATATTCAAGGTAAGTATAGATTCAAATGATGTTATAAAATACATAGAGAACATTTAAATTCAAAATATGGGGTTTAAAAACTTAAAAAAAAAAAAAACCTAATCTTCATGTTAAAAACATCACCTATAGCTAGCTTAAAGTGCCATTCATAGTGATAAGATGAAGAACCAAAAAAAATAGAGGACTGGGGATTATATATATATATATATATGATGAGATGAAGAGATGAAATTTTGGTATGTAAATGGATAATATAAGTTACTTGATAAGTATTAGATACTGGGTTCACACCACTTAGCAATCAATACATATTCAAGGATAAATCACCTATTGTCCTACTAAAAACGTGATTCATTTTTAAACCTAAACAAGAAGTAAAGGTAAATAGATAAGGTTTGGAGTCTATTTTAAAGGTAAATAAAATTTTAATGATGTGGTGATATTATTAAAATACATAATTAGATTATAAATTTACATACAAGCAAACAATCAAATGCCCAAGTGCCACCCATAGGCTGTAGAGAAGTATTAATTCAAGTAGGCATGTTAGGCCTAATTAGATGCAAACAAGATTATGTAAGTAAATCAAGGGTTAAAATATGATTATTTAGTTCATATTATCATTTTTACACCTAAAAATTGGTAGTATATATGTGTTAATAACCTCAAGTGTAAGTAATCTCATAAATAGAAAGAGAGACTCAAACTAGGCCTAGTAAGACTAATATGACGTACACCATCCTGCATCAAGTTCAAGATGTTTATTTTTGAGGTGATTTTAGGATGGAAAATTTTGAGTTGATATTTATAATAGGTTTTAAATATTAATAATAACCCCAAGTGAATAAAAACTCACTAAGACCTAGACTTTAGGGTTTCACACTCCTAATTATGCCTAAACCCTAAGGTGACTATGGGTAGTATGCAAGGATTAGATTGAATAGAGAATTATAAATAAGGGTGTGATAAAACCTAAGATCATTAATGGATTTATAATCATCCATAATCATCACACTAAATATATAAATACCTTTTATAACTCTACCTTTACCCAAACACATGGATTGGCAAATGAACCTACAACTAGCCATGGAAAATGGAAAACATTGTTGAAGTTTGAGTAGATAGAGATAGTTTTAGAGGTGATAATAGGTGATAAATTTTGTTTAATTTTAAGTTTGAGTCTCTTAATCATCAATAAACCATTCATATTCTTGAAGTTCAATCTAGGCCTGTTTGGCCTAAAACTAGTCTTGAGACCTATACGCTTCAACATCACATGGAGGCACTCTCAGACACCTTTATGAAAATTAACATAATTAAAATGTATAAGAGTATGTTAAATGTCCTATAAAATGTGTTTACAATAAATTAAATGAATAAAGAGGTTAGTTTGGTCCTAGAAGATTAATTATATCTCATAGTCCCAGATAGCCATTCGAGGCCCCTGTTCAAATGCTTGTTTCTCCCACCATGAGGAAACATAATAAAAATGATATTACCAATATTTAATGTCCCCTATTTAATTAATATTCATGAAATATTGAGTTATAACAAGGATAACACCTTATGAACAAAGGTTAATAAGGTTAGCCTATTTAAACTACCTACAAAAGGAGACATGTTCACTTATCTACATCCAATCTTATCCCACTCTTTACATGGGATATTGAGCTTATAAAATTATCTATAGTGTTAAATTTACCTAAAATTAATTATATTATTTTTTTGTTTAGGGTTCCTTACTCTATGAACCATTGCTAAGAGTACAGGACACTCAAAACCTCCCTAAAACTCTAAGTATACCCAATCTTATAAATCTTGATGTTTTTATACCATATCATAATGGAATATAATAAAAAAAACATAGAATTTAAAATAAACTTAGAGATGAATCCACCCATTTCATTTATTTGAATAGACACTATATGAAATGCTAAAAAAACAATACTTTTCCAATGAAATAAGTACAAAGAAGGGTACAACATAGTTTAGGATGATTCTAATCCTTTTAGTGGATGTTTTGGGAGTTTATTAATCTTATAAAATCATAAAATTCCAAATTATATTCCTTAAAACACCTCTACAACTCACTCATAAAGAACCAATTTGCATACTTGGATGACAGAGTGACCTAGTCAACTATTATGACAAAATTGTAGGTGTTATTTGATCAAAAGGGCCAATATTATGGTATAAGGTGTTGTTTTAGGTATTAATATAATGTTATCATATGTTTATAAGATTTAAATAGGTATCTCATGGTTTCTCAACATCAACAATTAGGTTATTAGGCCTATTTGGCTTATCTAGTCAACAAAAGAGCTTAAATTAGTGTAAAAGGGCTAATAGGATGAATCAATACAAATATTTTATCCTTGGTAGATGAAACTTGAAGGTAAATAAATGAAAATTTCATATCTATAATTTAATTATAATTTATTTTTATAACTTTGTCAATTTGCTTTAAGGGAGTATGGGTTATTGCATGTTTATGATGGCTTAATTATACCTTATTCATGTTATAAATACCATAAAAAGAATTTATTTAACTAATAGGGGTGTATAATGCCTTCATATAGTGTTTATAATTTAAACCATACCCTCCAAAACCTAACTTAAATGCCAATATCTTATTCAAGGAGTCGTTAAAGACACCAACGTATGGAAGGAGCTAAAGGGGTTGTTTGTAACTGATGAAACTGATGTATGAGTTGAATGTGGTCATTTATGGCCCCTTATCCATTTTTCCATGAAAAATTTCTCCTCCTTTATCTTATTATTTTATATATATTAAGGGATTTAAGCCTTGTATTATATCCTTTAGGCTGGTATGAGGAAACTCTAGCAGTGTTTGTACTTGTACATCTACTTAAACTGATTAGTAAACTTTTGAATCTCTTTAATGATGATATATAGTGTATTAATACTTATTTAAATATGAAAATTTGATGGTTTTATTTCCCTTGTATTTACTTTTTCATCTATATGTTAATAAGGTGTCTTATGTAGGCTATGTGGAGTGTATAAGTATGGGTGATGGAGTTTTGAAGTGTGGCATGACTAGCAAGAGTCTCCTAGCAGGATTGCTTGTTATAACCTTACATTATATTCATATATTACAACCTCCACATGAAATATTTATGCATAAGAACTCATGAATGCATTTATTTTGTTATTGTTATCCCATTAGTGTGGGTTCAAGTTGAGTGAGTGGATGAAAGTTCATTTTAGGTACATCACCACCCTTTAGTGTAGGTTTAACTCATGTAACATATTTACTCTTTTAATCCTAACAAAATTAGGTCTTAAAAGAGAATTCAAGTTGATAAATTAGGGGAGATAGCCCCATAAAACTAAATTTTTAACCTAAACAAAGGTAACTCACATCCTATAGGTCATTCCCATGTTAGTCCTTGTTTGGGGAGGTTTTAAACAGTCTTCTTCAAAAAGGGTACAACTTGGGTAGCTAACACTATCCTTAATTGATATACTACTTATTCTAGTGGATGATTCATATACACTTATACATCCATGTCTATAAATTCCTAATAATTGGACTTTCTACAACTCTAAGTAAGAGAGTAATCATGTCATTGAATTCATTCATGGATTAAAATCTAGAAATATTATTAGGCATCCTTGTTGATGTATGTATATATTTTTTTAATCATTTTTTATTGACCCACTTTGAACATGAGCTAGTATAAGAATCCCATTATTGTTGAGTAGATGTGGGAGTCACATTTTAAAATGTTTCCCTATTAAGTATCTAAAATAAATTATCAATATGCTCTAGACCTATGCATAAGACTAACTCTTCATTTATATTCTTGAACTCCCTTTTATTTTCATCATAGTGTTTGGTGATTATCAACACTAATTTTGGACATAAATAAGAGATATAATTTCATGAGCCAATCTACTACCATGGATGCTTTGTCCATAATATGTTTTTTGAACACCACTTATTCTATTCCATAATTATTCTATATCAATGTGGCCTATGTCTATGTATTTTATCTCTTTGACATTTGAATCTAGGTGTGAAGGTGGAAACACTCCTTGAAATTGATACATCATTTCTATATGCTCTTCCAATTGGAGACTCTTTTTGGTAAGGGTCTTCTTCAGAGTGGTTTTATGAGGAGTGCTTGATCAGGGTACCAAATGTTGACATCTAATGAGGATTACCTAATTATGAGAGAAGGACCAACAACTATATTGACATGTGAAGTAAAAATGGAATTTTTAATGTACTCTAACAAGAAGTAGAATATAGGGTGTGTAAATATAGATGGAGGGATCTAATAGGGTGTTTGGTAGGTGGTCAAGATATGATAGAGTGTTAAATAGGTAGGTAATGTTTGATGTCATGGTTGATAAGGTGTTAGAGTTTGATATGTGCAAAAATAAGTTTTGGAGACTAACAAAGTGTTCAGTAGGGTGTTAGGGTTTGATAGATATTAGGGAAGCCTATAGAATCCAACAATGGTTGGAATAAATGCAAATTACAATAAGTCACACAAAATGGAAACTTGAATATTTAAAGAGATATTTGGAAATGCCTTGAGTAGATGAAAAAGCATTTGAATAAAATTCTAATAAAAACAATGTTGGTGCCAAACAATTGCAAACCCTATTTCTCCTATGTGAATTTTGAGAATGATCTAGATTTAATGAAAAAACCTATAATATAAATGACCATGAGAATTATAGGTTTAAAAAATGAGAGTGATGATGGATGGGAGGAGCAATGAGTAATGATAAATTGATAAGTAAAATTTAAAAGTGTGGAAGAATATATTAAGTTTTGAAGGTATTTGTGCCTGCGAGGGCCAAGGAGGAGTAATGGTAGAGATTTAGAGGTGTATAGGAAAACATCAAAATTGAGAGATATTTATACATATGTTATGGTATAAAATAATGATCAATGAATGGTCATGATCTGGTAGGTGTTTGAGAACCTATTAAGTTCCTGAGTATGCTTTGACAAAGCTTATATTTAAATGGTCTATTGAGAAAGTGAATGAGTTTTATGGGATTTTCAAACATGCATCAAAGTCTAAAAGCCTATTCATAAAGTAGTCAAGATATGATGAATTGTTCAAAAACCTATTAGGTTATGTATTATGCTACACACATTAGATTCTGATAGTCTACTAGGCATTTTTCATAATTTTAATGCTTATTTGGTAAACTTCTAAATTTCAATAAGATAAAGAGAAACCAATTTTTTGGATTTTTCTAATTTTGAATTTAGTAGTTTCTAAGTGTTGACTTTTAACCATGAATACTTTAAGTAAGGAAATTTGACTTGGGGAATAATAAATTTGACTCAAGTTAACTATTTGTAGTTAAAAGACTTAATACCTAGCTTTTTAACTTCTATTCAAAAGTTGGGATAACAATTGGCTTTGATTGGGGACCTTAAACTGTAAGGGATGAGAGAATAATTATAGAATTTGGTTTTGAAGACTACTGTATTTTCATTGGGTTATAGATTCACTTAATCACTGTTATTTTCATTATCATAAATTATTGATAATTTCTATGAAACTTACTTCTACACATCTTGATCTGACCAACGAACAACTAGTTCACCTATCTCAATCGTATGAGAAATGAACATGTAATGTTGATCTATAGCCCCTAATTTAAAATTTGAAGAAACTAATCTGACTAATTAATATCCAATTCACCTATCTCAATCATATGAGAAATTTAACATCCATTTTTGGGCTATATCTTCTATTCATGAAGATTTTATATATTTACTATATTTTTAAAGAAATTCATGAAAACATGTCTATTCTAGAGACTAAAGAAACTTTAAATTCTAGAACTAGCATAAGATTTAAGTCTTGTAATTTATTTAAGCTCAAAACAGATGTCTAAAGAAATATATATTATAATGTTGAACCATTGAACAATGGTTGTGTATCTCCCATAAAAGAAGTTTCTTATCCATTGTAAATCAATAACTATTTTGATCCTTTTATATAATTCATCTGATTGATCACTTAGATATTCTAAGAAAATGATAGATCAATAGGATTTTCAAGTTAAAATGTGAATACATAGAAAGGAGGGAATAATATATAGGCTATCTTATTATTGGAAAAAAAACACACACTCACATTAAAACAAGGATAAGAAAAGGATAAAATCCAAAATTATTATGTACATACTTACATGTGGGAGACTACTTTCTTTTATTTTTAGTAATATTTTAGATATTCCCCACTATAAGGTAATAGCAGATGTGTGCCATCACAATAGGCCAAAGTGTTATCTCTACAAAAATGCATGATCTTGAAAGGACCCATCCATAAGTAATCAAACTTCCCATGACTTCCTTTTGGTTCTCTATATTTGTCTCACAAAAGAATATGATATCCCACCTAAAAATATCTTCTCTTCACTTTCTTGTCAAAAATAACTTTGATTGGATCTTTATGTTTAACAATTATGTAAAAAACTCTAGATCTAAATTCTTCAAGTTTATTTAAGTAGAGAATTATTTTGTCTAAGGGACTTTTACAGTTATGGTTTTTAACAACCATGACAAAATTAAGTTTAGGTAATTCAAGTGATATTATAATTACTACATTTATCCCATAGAGAAAATAAAATGGATATGTACCAATAAATTTCATTCATGTTATATGATTTTTATATAATACATCATACAATTTTTTATTCCATTTTTTATGATTTTCATCAACCAAATTATGAATAATGATGAACATGTTCTTATTTTTTGACTCAACTTGACCATTTCCCAATGGGTAATAGTTCAAAGAGTGAGATAATGAGAAGCCATAGCCATATTAAAATCAAATCCACTATGAAGAATAACAATTTAAAGCATTATTTGTTATGATATTTTATGGAATGCCATATCTAACTAAGATAATCTCCTTGATGAAGTTACGAAAAACTTCTAAAGTTCTCTATTTGAATAAGATGGATTCTACCCATTGGTGAAGTAGTTCATGGTAGTGATAATGTGTATATGTCTATAAATTGAATAAGGATTCATGTTCCAATAAAATCAAACCACCATTATTAAAAAGAATCTTCTATTAACACTACCTTGACCGGAAATGCTACAAGTTTTGATCATCGATTAACTATTGATAGGTTTCATATTTCCTTTCCCAATCATAAAAGTAATTGAAAAGTGTAGGCTAGTAGTAATTAGCTATTGTAATAATATAAGTTGTAATTGAATTATAAAAATTTTAGCTAAAATCTTGATCATGAAATTCTTGTAAAAGATTATTTTGTTGTTCATTGTCAATGCACCTTAATAAAAATCCATCAATACTCTTATTGAACAATGTACCATAATAATTTACATATTTTCAAGCCTTAAAATTGAGTGCTTTATGTTGTTTAATATCCTTATGAGATGGACATTCTCTATATGTCAAAATGAAATCAATATCTGTAAACCACTCATTAATAGAATCTACAAAAAGAATAAAGGGAAAATTTTATTTATTTTGATCATTAGAATCTATTAAAGGTAATATATGAGAATATTTCTATTTTTTTATGAGTTGACATAATCCTTTTCCTCAAACTAATTATTTGGGATTGATTTCAAAATTATATTCTTGTACCTTGGTTATCCAATTACTTCTCTTAGATCCTAGTTCATGT
The DNA here is from genome assembly GCA_037957365.1 of Torreya grandis. Lineage (NCBI taxonomy): Eukaryota > Viridiplantae > Streptophyta > Pinopsida > Cupressales > Taxaceae > Torreya > Torreya grandis. Next base: position 1,946,225 of record JARHVA010002299.1, read on the forward strand.
TGAGTTAAAATGGATTTTACCATTGTACTTGGAACAATCACAATGGAGTGTGAATATAATTTATAATACCTAAACTAATTGATAGCTTTCACAACTGTGTATGCATGTTTTTATTTTGGATAATATTTTAGATTATAGTATTTAATATTGTAGCTCATAAAAGTAATGGGAGACTCAATACATTCATCTTTTTACTAAACTAGTATGGTTGAGAGAGTATGTTCTAAGGCATTAAAATAAATGATGAACTCCTTTTTGAAGTCAAGAAAAACTACACTTAGTGCATGAGAAACATCATATTTTATCATTTTATATTATAGTTTTATTTCATTATTCCACTTGAAGGAAGGTTTATATTTAATCATATCAGTAATATGCCTGATAATTTTTTCTAAAATTGAAACAAATATTTTTATAAAATTCACCTTTTCAAAGAATGAATAAACACCTAGTTTACTGGTTGGTATATATAGCTCTTGGATTGCTTTAACTCTCTCTAGATCAATCTTAATTTCTTATTTAGAGATGATGTTCCTAATAAGTTTCCCTTCAGTCACCCCAAAAATATATTTTTTAAGGTTAAGAGAAATATCATTCAATATATATTTTTCAACACTTTTTAGAGGTGTTCATTGTGATCTTATCTCATTTTCAAAAATACTATTAGATAATCTAAATACATCACAATATTCTTGTTTTTCAAATATTTTAATTTGAGATTCATGGCTCTTTGTAATTTATCTCCTACATTAATGAATCCAAAACACATTCATCAATATGCAAAAGTGTTCCATGGAGTTTTGAAAATTATTTTATGTTCATCTTCCTTATCAAACTCAATCTGATTATAACCTAAAAATCCATCCAACATGGAAAGCATTTATGAACTTTTAACTAATTGAATAACTTGATCCATGATGGGTAATGAATAGTTATATTTGAGATAATCCTAATTAAAATTCTTAAAGTCTACACAAATCCTAATTTCTCCATTATTTTATGGATTGGAATAATATTATCAATCCAAGTTGAGTGGTAAATGGGAAAAATGATTCATGCATTTAGCATTTTCTAAATTTTTGTAAAAAATATTCTTGTAATTTTTGGATTATACTATCTTTGCTTTTGCTTGAATGGTTTAATTAAAGGAACTATGTGTTACACTTATTTTAGAAAAAAATATTTGAGGTCTTCATATGAGTATTCAAGAATGTCAATGTTATTTTGAATCAATTTACTGAAGTTTATCTTTTATTCTAGTGAATGACATTTTTCAATATTAACCAACCTGGGTTACTCTTCAGAGCCAATATTTAATTTTTCATAGTCTACTAAACCAAGAGAATGTTTTTCATATTATGTTTTATGAACCTATCATGTTTTTCAAAAATTTATTCCAATGATATAAAGACTTTAGTAATTTTATTCCCTTTTAGTTTGATTATCACTTCTTCATTTTATTGATTGGTAACACCTTATTTTATATTTTTTGAAGAAGATTCTTTGTGTGATGAATCACTGCCTTTGAAATACAAGTTTTTTAAAATATCAACTTTTTCAAGAAACAAGATAATCTATTGATCATTATAGAAAAATTTATAGTTCTCTAAATTATCTAGAATGTTAAGTCAATACACAAGTTCAATCATGTTTTTATCTATATCAACTTTTGAATGAAGAATCAATAATGAAGCTAATATTGCAAGTATGCCTGATTTGGAGTTATTTTATCTTGGAATGGATTGAAGAAAGAATGCTTCAAAAAATTCTATATTATCCCAAAAAAAATTCTTGTCATGTCTCAAATGGTCATTTTTTTACCTAGTACTAATCTTTGATCTATTTCACAAATAGTTTTGCATCACCCAACATTTTCAATTTAATTCCCATTTCTTTAGTAACCTATAATCCAAGTAAGAGTTTTTAATACTCTATGGTATTTTTAGTACACTTAAACTATAATTTTTAAGAGAAAGGAAATATTTATTTATTTGAGGTTATTTGAATAATTCCCACACTAAACCCTGTTGAAGACTAACTAATGTCAAATTCAATTATCTAGACTTCATTAGGGTTGTATTTCCATGATTTTTGGTAAAACTATATATTTTTATGAAATCAAAAAATAATTACCTATACCTACATCTTCATAAAAAAATATCTACCCTAGGATCATCAACCTTTATCATAGTGTATTTTAACTTCAATTCCTTTTCAAGGTATTATTTCACTCCTTTGATTGGAATCATTGTATGTAACAAATCCAATTGAATGTTTCCACCAAGTTATTTACAAAATTTTATTACAAAGAGAATGCCATAGGTTATTGGTATATATTTAGCAATGGTCGAGATTGATTAGTGTTCAATCTAGGATTAATGGAGATGGTATTAACATTGCCCCCTAAAATATGACCTACAAACCTATTTTAGTCATGTGAAACTACATGGTAGGTTTGTTGGTTGTTAGTATTCTAAGCTTGGTTTTGTTCATTGTTTTGATGTTGTGAGTTTTGTTGTTGATTTTACTGATTCTACTAGTTCAGCCTTTGATTTTGATACTATTGATTTTTTTTTGTACTAGTTGGTGTTGTTGTTGTTGTTATTGATTGTTATGTTACTATTGTGTGTTATGTTGAGGAAATGGGTTTTGATAAATCCCAAAAGTTTGATTGGAGGTGGAAGCACCATTATCTAATGTTATATCCCCATTATTCAACATATTCTAAATCAAATGCTTGATTTACACACATATTCATAGATTATGCCCATTGACTCGATGATATTCATAAAATTCATTTTCATGGTACCAATTAGGATAAGGAATGCCTTATGGATAATGATTTGGTATAAACAAACTAATAAAATTAGTAGTGGTAAGTTTGTGAAATACAGACTCAATAGGCTCTCCTAGGTCACTAAAGACATGATGCATGGGCAAAATTCTCCTTGGAGGAGGGGTTTGTAAGGGTAAAGGTTATTGTATTTGTTGCACAGGTCTTGGTTATTTTGCTTATGACATTGGTTAAAGAGGTTGTTGGGTAGGAGTAAGATGAAAAGGTGGTGTATGTGATGTTTGCACTATTTGAACATGATGTGACTTGGTTACTTCATTACCCACAACATTCCTATTATGGTTGAATTGCTTTAGTCTATCTTAGTTATTTGCATGTGCTAGTTATGATGCTTACACTTGGATTCGATGTTGGTTTTGGCCACTTCCCTAATTGGTACCTTGATTCTGATTATTTTTTGTAAGCTTGATGATCCCTTTATTAATAAAGGCTCTCTCAATCAATAATCTTTTGTTGATAATCTCTTTGAAAGTATGTGCACATTGTAGTTCCAGATGATAAACTATGTCACTATGGAAATTTTTAGTAAACACAATGGCTAATTGTTTATCTAGTAAACTATGGGTGAATCAACTTACAAGGGCTCTCCATCACTATAGATAAATTGCAAAAATATCACTAGCCTTTTATTTTGTTTGTGTTAAGTCAACCAATGAAATCTCATGTTTGATATTATAGGAAAAGTGTTGCACAAACTTATCAGAAAGATCATCAAAATCTATTATTTAATTCTTGGTAAACTTTAAAAACCACTCCAAGGGTTGTCCAACCAAGCTCCTTGGAAACGAAAACAAAAGCCATATATCGTTATATGCCACTAGTTGACATGTGACAAATAACTCGGTTAAATAGGCCTTAGGGTCACTTTTCCCTTTATATGTGTTGAATTTTAGTGGTTTATATCCTAGAGGAAATGGTATTTTTAAGTAATCCATGTTTAATGGATAAGAACCAACATCATCCAACTTAAAATTTTTAGTCTATTTCCTATCCTGAATGGTAGTAATTGCATCCTTCATCTATTTTAATTATTGGGATAGGAAACTGGAAGGAACATTGGTTTGAGGGAGAATATTAGTTTGGGTAGATGGTTGGGAGGTCATATGTGGGACACTTTGAATGGGGTATGATGGAGATATCTATTGGGGTATATTGGTTTGGTTGGGAAATGGACCAGGAATATGCATACATGGATTAGGATGTAGTTAAAATTGCATATTTGGTTGTGAGATATTCTAGTTTGGGTTGGATATGAAGGTTTAACTTGGAGGGTTTTGTGGTTGAGATGGAAGGACATGCTACCAACTAATCAAACCTTACTGATGAGTGGGAACTTGTGGACCAAGACCCTATCTCTAAACTTGTGGCAGATTTTAAACCAATGGTTGTCTATTAGGTACTTGAGAAACATGGGAGCCTCCTTGTTACATGAATCCCTATGTGGATGTGAAAGTAGGTTGAATATTCGGTATCTATCATTGACCAATATTTACACATTGTTGACTAGTCATTATTTGTTTTTGGATTAGTATACTAGTTTGATACTGAAGAGTTATGTTTTTCATTACTTAGTGAGGTAGAACATTAGTTTCCCCTTGCTTAGGTGGCAATACATTTAGCCTTAACTACATTGGTACACTATATTGCACCTAATGTTATGCAATACTACTCATCACTTATTGAGGATGATTAGGATTTGTTACATTCTATTATTGAGGCATGACATTGGTTTTTAGTTGACTACCTAATCATGTAGGTTGCACACTTGAGGAAGCAGTGGGTTGAGGTTAGGAAATAGGTGGTGATGGTTGGGGTACAGAGGATCATATTCCTTAATATGATGATCCACTCAAGGTATTAACTATGTGCACATGTTTTTGACTAGTTTTTTGTGTATTAGTACCACTTTTATTGGTATTGGATGTTGTTTACACATTGTCTACTATATTTGGATCACTATTCTGCATAGAAGTAGAAGACACTTCTTCAATAATGGGCATATGTAACAAGTTGTCTACCGAAGTGTTTTGTATGAATGGGTATGAAATATGATTCTCTTGACAAGTTGATTCTATCAAAACTCATGTTAAAGGAATTAAGTAAATAAGAGGTTTACTCACCATTTTCATCTGATTAAAATTATGTGCTAGATTTAGGTATGTTTGATATGCTATCGACATTTGATTAAAGTGGTCCTCCATGATGTTTTTGCCTATGTTAGGCATATTAGGATATTTATATGTTGTTTGGACTAAATCCAAAGGATTTATAGAATAATCTTGTTAATCATAAATGATATTGTGGGGCATTCTTACTAGGATTGGTAAATTCTCATGAGGGAAGTCTGTTGGGAACTTGGCCCCTACCTCTATGGCTCTAACCAAAATCTCATATTTCTTCCCCAATAAATGACATTAAAAAAAATGGATCATATGTGGAAGCTATATTAGTAAAATATGACTATTGAATAACTGGTTCATTAGTTGTGGGTATTGTAGCTAGGTATTGTGTGGTTTGTTCTTGGTCTTTTTCTGAATAAGGTGTTGTATTAACCAAATAATTAGCTAATGGATCTTGGATTTGTGCCCCTAATTGAGTATTATAAGAGGGATAAAAATAAATCTCAAAAGTAATATTATCTATGTAAGGGTCTTTCACCATTTCTTCCTACGTAACCACATTACTAATCCTTAGATTGTACCTGAGTCCACTACGAGTGTAGGAATACATGTTGGGATCCATAGTTAATGTTTTATGATAAAAGGTCAAAGACTTCTTCAAAATATAAAAATATAATTTATAAAATAGATTATGTTCAAACTTTGTCTAGATTCATCAAAAGGATCAAAAGGTTTATGTAAAAATTTGTGATAACACAAGCCAACATTAAGTGTTTAATGTTACATGTCTTACACAAAAATATTAAGTAAATGGACCAAAAATAAAAATGCCAAACACTAAGGTCAAAGTGTTTTAAATTAGTCTAATTTATAAAATTAAAATATGCTAGGTCTTTTAGCCAAATGTAGCATCAAAATCTAGGCTCAAACAAGGCATGCACGAGGACTCTTGGCCAAACAACGTCAAAAGCTAGAATTTGAAAATAGATGAAATTTTTAATCTAACAGATTTGAAACACTTATAAAAAACATTAGGCATTTGATTCTTATAAATGGACTCAATAAAATAGGTATAAGGTATGAAACAAAAGGCACTTTAGAGATAGTTTATTTTCTCACAAATAATGGTATAAAACTTAGTTCTTTTGACAAATAAGCTAGACAAAAGTGAACGACATAATTGTGTTAAATAAAGGTTCATAAAAGTATACTTAGATTAGTTTGAAAATGTAGGAACAAATTTTAATTCTATTCAAGAGGTATTATGAAACAATATTTGAAATGTTTTGGGTAGTGTAACAATGCTAGACTACCTAAAAGATGTGACAAAATGCTTGTTTCAAAAACTCTCTAAGTCAAAGATAATTTCTCACAAATTTGACAACATAACACTAACTTTCTTAACTCAAAATGTTATGGTGCATAGACTCAAAGTGAAAGTGTTTAGCATGAAATGACTTAATTTTATCAAGTGGTGATAACGATCATGAGTCTTAAACGACCTTCAACCCAAATTGGAAATTGAACATAAGTTCCCTCAAGTTTAGTGAAAATTATGAACCCACTAAAAAAATCAACCCTATAAACTTATAAAGGTGAAATTTAAAATTTTTATTATAAATTAAAGACTTAAACAACTTTGGCAAAGGTCTAGACTCAATTAGGTAGCATAACTGCATTAAAGTGGATGATATGACTCCATGTTTTTATGAACTTTGAACAAGGTAAATTAAATATTTCACATGGGAAACATAATGCATCTTTGTTAAAAGGAAAATGAGGACCATGTGTTTGGTTTGCATCAATTTTTTACATCAAGTTTTGACTCCAAACAAGACTTTAATTTAAGATAAAACCAACTAATTAATCACTCTTAGATCCTAAATTGACAAAGTTTCTTGGTATTGTTAGAATCCATCCATATACATCATTGTAGAGGATTTTAAGTGTTAATTCAAAAGTAAATATGTATTATATAGTAAGGTTTTTACACCCCCCTTATCTCAAATGATAGTAGTATGACATGGACCTTGAGGCGCACCTTGCACCAATAATACTTCCACGGTAAGTAGGAACTTGTCTAAGATATATAAGTTTATGAATGTTATAGGGGAATAAATTACACAATGACTTTAAAATCAAACAATGCAAAAAAAAATAAGAAATTTTGGGTCCATATCACTTAGCTTCTTGTAAAAAATTCTAGTCCCTTTTGTAACCACTACATCTTATTGTTCACTCAGTGTAGTGCGATGTCCAAAGTGCCAGTACAACCTGTGTGCAACTCCAATATGAAGCAAAATGAAGTCAATGCTAGGAGGTGAAATCATAGGTAAAAGCTTCCCTAAATAACTCACAGGAGTTAATGACATCCCACATACAAGACAATTTTACATGAAATAAAGAAAGCATAAAATAGAAAGATTTTAGGGTTGTTTTCAAGGTCACCCAATACTTTTATGAGTTTTTGAGGAGTGTTTTAGATGACATTCTCTCTATGCCTTGAACTAAAAAATTTGAAAATAAGGAAAGTATTTTTTATTCCACGGGTTACCTAAAGGGGATAAATGGAAGAGCATACACACAACACCTTGTATTTTGTGAAAACAAAGTGCTAATTGAAATAAAGAAAATAAAATTGACAAGTGTGTTCAATTTTAAGCCCAAATAAAAGATTTGGTAGTGTTCATTTGACCCCTTAATCTTAAAATTGTAAATTTGAAAGCCTAAATTATAAAAAAATTTACTTAAGAACCTAAATGTTTCATTAATCACCAAAAACAAGATTCCTAATTCATTTTAAAAGCATGCAAAAGATGGTCTAAAACATGTTTTAACAAATTTGAAGTCTGTCGGTTATATGTCTACCCTTAAGGCATCACCCCAAAAGTAAATATGTTAGGTTAGAAAATGTTAGCAAAAATATAAATATTTTTTTTATAAAAATAATATTAAATATATGAACACCTGAAAACAACCAATTAGAAGGCTAAAAATAAAATATAACACATAACACAAAATTTTGCACATAAAATATAAAAACTTGTAGTTAGTATTTTTAACATAAATTTTAAAATATATATTGGTTTAATAAAAAAATTGGATTTTTTCAATAATATTATGTTTCACATCTCTAAAAAATTTTGAGTCCAAATAATTAATACACAAAAATTTATAAACTCTGTTCTAACCATTTTTACTAGAAAAATAAAAAATAGAAAGTGATAGTCACTAAAATAGCTATAACTTCTAAAATATTATAATTTTTTTTGTGAATTTTTTAGAGAATATCTATGAAATATTTATATATATGAATAAAAAAAATTAGATAAAAATATTAATTAAATAAAAATTTAATACTTCTTTATTGGCCGTTTTTACTCAAAGCAAAAACAACAAAAAAAAAAGAATCAAAACTATCAAACACAAAAATGTTTGTGGATTTCACTCTCATGAAGATCATCCCACCAAGTGTGATATTATGTTAACTATTAATTTTAATAATAATAGGATATTATTACCATGTTATTGAATAAAACCAAATAAAAAATACACTAAACTAACATCTTCATGCCTAGTTACTAGGGTGAGCTTAATAACAAAAACAAATGACAAACACAACTAAAAAGTAAGGAAAAACAAGAATTCCTTCACCTTTATTGGATGATTCAAATACCTTTGTAGTAGTGGCCTACTTAATTTTGTGTTCATGAAATCCTTGGCAATGGAAGCTTGGCTACCTCTATCTCTCCTTGGCACCTTTGGCTTTGGCTTGGCTTGGCTTGGAATTAATTTGGCATGGTAACACTAGTTTGTATGAAGCTTTTGGAATCAATATTGTATTATAAATTTGAAAACATTAAGCTTAAAAATTATGTTCATGGCCTCTATATTTATAGATTTTAAAGAATGACAAGAATCAACCATGACCGTCCATATCAAGATTGAGATGTGTGGTCATAGATTAATTAAATTATGTAATTAAAATCCATATTTATCCTTATCATGACTTTGGAATATAGAAAATTAATGAGTCATGGGATGTAATAAAGAGACATGGGAGACCCATAATCCTGATATTTGTGGCATTTATGGCCTATGGATGTCTTCCCAAGAAATGAGGTCACCTGATGATGTAGATATTCAATATTCATTTCTAAAAACAATTTTTTAACAAGTTTCCTTGGAATTATTAATTAGGCCTTGATTTGGGTTAATTATCTCTTAAGCATGATTAAGTACTTTGTGCACAAATTACTTAAATTAATCAGAATGCCTTATTATTGGTCTAAAATTTGATTGGATTAGAATTGGAAGTTCATGATAAATGCATTAGATTCGTTATCCCATTTAGGATGTTTAAAAAACAAAATATCAAACACACACATATCATATAATAAATTTGATATAAAAGAACAATCTAGAGCATCTAGGTGCAAAATTGGCATTTTGACTCAAAATGATTTGATCAAAATTAGCTGGCCCATAAATTGTTTTGCCCCATTTAGTGATACCCTAGCCAAAATTTGAACTTTAATATATCAATTTCAACTCATTTGATGTGTTTTAGTGTTTCTAATCCAAATTTTACACTTTGGTGGAAATTGGTCAAAAGCCTAGTTGGAGGTCATTGGTGGCTAGATTTAGGTGTCTACATTAACTACTAGGTATAAGTTTTTATTATTCAAGAGAATGATTATATGGGATTATACAAATTATAATTACCAAATTAGCATGAATGTTTAACATATAAAATATTCTCATGAAAAGTATATTAAAAAGGTAGTAACCATATGTGTGGGATTAACCTATAAAGGTAGGTTAGTCTTGCCTATGACCTTTTGGGAGGTACCATCGAATGATATAACTAATCTAGTATAAGGATGAAAATAATGATGAATATAACACATATGTTTAATTAATTTCATGGTGCAAACATTTTCACTTGCATAATTATGAATCATAACAAATTTTATAGGTTGGTGATCAAGGAATGCTCTAATGAATAAAGAATGAAGATCAGAGTCATCATTCTTAGTCTCAATATCATCAAAAGTAATAGAAGGTCTAATAACCATATGAGGTACATGTCATGTATAAGTACTAATAATATCATATAATGGTTTCACATAATGTGATGGAGGAGGATGTGCATTATATGCCATTTTAATTTATGGTTCCTTCTTACAATAGTCTTACAAAGGACTATTAAATATTTATTGTTTCTAGTGATCACTAGGTTGTGAACTAGATTCTTTGAGAGGATCATCAAATGTAATTTTTTAGTCATCAATAAGGTCTAGGATCTTATGTTCAAGGTAAAACATTTTTTCATAGAATGTATTGGTCCCTAGTGATAATCACAATAATTATTCACATCATATCCTTTGGGTAGAGGTATATTCATATCAACCTCTATAGGATTAGGGAGAGATATAAGATGACACTATATTAAACATGGGAATAATGAGGTGGGAAACTTCGGTAAGTGTGTAAATTGTATCTTTGGTACATTATATAAGACAATTTGATTAGTCTATTGTGAATCTATGTTATTTATGGTTGTTAATTTATTTTTATGCTCAATAGGGTTTACTTTATAAATAAGTTTGATTGTAAATTTAGCATTAGATGTAGCTGGTGTGTTTCCTACATACTCAAGTTTATCCAATGAAATAATATTCATTTTATAGTTCCATAAAATATGGCATAAGTCATCAAAATATGTTAAATTATTGAAAACAATGGACTCATGAAAAGGAGCAAGCAAACTTTGCTTGAATATGTCTTGGAATTCCTTATCTGCCATAGGATTGGTCAGTTTTTCCAACATTGTCTTATACTTCAAGACATATTCATTGATAATTTAATTTATTTCTTGTTTGATTGTGGTAATTTAAGCATAGGAAAAAATTTCATAAATATTAATGGAAAAGTGTGCCAAAAATTGATCCATACGAGGTTTGAATGCTTTCAAAGATTAGAGAGGTAAATCATATATCTACCTTAAAGCATAGTCCTTGAGGCTTCTTAGGAATAATTTGGTCAAAATTTTATCATTGGAGGTATTATAAAGGCATTCCACATGAAAGGATAAAATATGTTTTTTAGGATCACCCTTGCCATCATAAAATGTGAACTTAGGTGAAATAAAACAAGTTGGAAAAGGGTACAAAGATATATCAAGTGCAAGAGGGTTATGTAACACATAATCTAATAAATAACATGAGGAGACTTAAAAAAAAAATTATTCAATGTTTGTGACCTTTTAATATAAGGTATTTATAGATTAAAGGACTACTTTTTTGAGCATTATTCCTTTTATTGAGGTTTAACATTAATGTTGTTATTGATCTGAAAGGTTCTTGAGAAGGTTGATATCATTGTTGTTGTCATTGATTGTCTTTATTGTCCTAGAGTTTCTCTTGTAAATATTAATTTCAAAGGTGATTATGAAGGTTGATGTCATGTGAATATCATTATTTATTTCATTGATGTCTTGGTGGTTCTCTAGTGAGTGTTGTGTTTTAATAAGATAAAGTGTTGAAGGTTAGTTAGCATGGTCATGAGGTCATAGGTCTTCATAAGATCATTAAAGAGTGTAGCTATGAGAGAGACTATTGATCAGTTTTGTAGTGAATATAAGAGTGTAATATATGATTGGTATATGTTCTTATGTTTACATAAGTGATGTGAAGATCAGCATGAAATGTTCTTGTTGTCAAATTTGCTAAGTACTTGATCTTAGTAGTGTCTTGAGAAGCTATGTGCATAAGATGCCTAGTATTGTGAATGAAGATGCATGGTTTTATGATGAGATAGATTTTCTCAACCTTGTAAAGGTTATAAAATATTAATATCATGTGTCTTTGAGGATAAGGTATCTTGTGAAGCTTAGTTATAACATGAAGAGATCTCGTGTGAAGGCATAAGCTTGGTTGCATGATGATATAAGGTTGTAAAAGTATGTTTGACATTGTTTGATCATGTGAGATGTTGTGAGTGAAGTATTGAAAGAATGAAAAGATATTTTAAGGTTAGTTCAAGGACTAATGAGGTGTGAACACTCAAGTGTATAAAGCAAGGTGGTGAGAGCATGGCCTAATGAGGAATGAGGTTTAGTTTCCAAGGAAAGTATGCATAGGTGAGATTTTTCATATGTGTAATAGGTTTTCCTAGGTGTATTCATGAAATTTTAGGTCAAAAATTGAATTTTAAGGCAAGAAGAAGTGCATTGAGGTCTCTCAAGTGCACAAAACAAAGGATGCTCAAGCTAAAAAGTACTTTCTTGTGATATTTAGCTCGTCACACCTTTGCATGGGAGCCTAATATGTTCATGGTATATGGGGAAGGGTCCTAGATCAAAATTATAGCCATTATGTTTTGTATTGAGGGGCTATGCTTTATGAACAAATGTTAATAGTAGAAATGTGTTTAAACCCTCTTATAACCCTAATAGTGACCCAATGTTGGAGATATGATTCAAAAGTGATTAGGGTGGTTTTAAATTATTAAGTTAGTTTTTTTAAATTTTATTTAATACTCCCAAGTACCTCCATGTGGTGGTGGTTAGAGAGAGGAAATAGAAAATGTGAAGATACAAGCTTGATTTTGAAAAAGTTATTGTAGCTATAAAAAATTGTATTGGACAAAGTTTGAAAATTGATGAAGGTTGAAGATTGAAACTCAGATTTTATGTATTTTTTGGTTTTTATATTGTTTATATTTCTTAAATTTTCCAAATTTTTTATCCAAGTTGGTTAATCGCTAATAGGCCTAATGAAGAAGAATAGTGCAAAACTTAGGTAGTTAAAGAAGTTGGTTTTTGATATGGTTTCATGAAATAATGATGCATTGGAGTGCATGGTGTTTTTTTGGTGATTTTATGTAATATCAATTATTTTTATAAGTTTTTATATTGACTTAAAGTGGTTGAAATATTGAATCCAAAATGGCTTGTCTAGTTATGGTTTGACTATGTGTAGTGAGGTCAAAAGATTGGTTTGCAAGACCAATATTTTACATTAGACCTTGTGATTTTTGTATTTATGAGTGGTATATATATGTAAAATGATATTTTAAAAGTTTCAATGGTAATTTTAATTTTTATTTCAGGTTTTGAAGATGACTTTTTTCATGACTAGTATTTGGAGTGTTCTGGCAGTTTTGAGTGGGCTATTCACAGAGAAGTGTTTGAGTCCTTTTGCCTTGAGTTGTGAAGTATAAATAACATGGTGATTTTTTGGATATTTGTTTATTTTTTTATTTTTTTAATTTTTTGTGACTAAATTATGTACATGCTTCAATTTTGTTTGGAAAACTTTCTATAGGTTCACAAGCCTAATTATGAATAGTGCTACAAGGAGTGTTCATGAAGGGGTTAGTGATAAAAAAATTTATGGACATTATAAGATGTTTATTTGGGTATATTTTATCAATTTATAAAATTATATTATTTTTCAATTAAGCTAAAAATTTTCAATAAGAACATAAGGTAGTATTTTGGTAAGAAGTCCTATTAGGTCTCCATAAGGCCTAAAGAAGGATAAGAGCTAATGAAGGTGTGGTTGACTATTTTCAAGATTTATTATTATTTTTAACATTTACTAACTTTTTTTTAAGTGCGATCCAAATTATTTAAGGTTTTTTTCTAACCAAGAGGTGTGTTAATATGATTCTTGTATAAGAATAAGGCCTTTTAGGCCTAATTGCTATGTTAGAGATTTTGAAAGTGCAAATGAATGAAATAACACATTGGTAATCACAAGGAGGTATTTTATACAATTTAAAGAGTGTATATAAACTATTATTAATATTTTATATAGATTGTGTATGAAAATCAAGGTCATATGACCTAATAAAGTCAAGTTGAGGGCTAGTTGAGTGAAGAGGCCTAGAAGATAATTTGAGAGGGGTAAAAGAGAGAGAAGAGCTAAATAAGGTGACAATAATCTATTTTTTAATAAACAAGATGTTATAAATGTGATCAAATTTTTTATGTGGTTGAGTTAGTTCCGAGTCATCTAGGTGGTTGGTTCCTCCTTGCAAGTTGGTGCTTGTGAAAGCCTATTTGGGTTGGTGTTTAGTTATCTGGGGTTGGTATTCCATGTGGAGTTGGTGATTCACTAATTTGTGATATTTTTAATTATATTACTATAGTAAATTTTAATGTATTAGATAGTTTTAGTCCCTTGAGTTTTTCCCACATATATGATGTGTTGTCATATGTAATGTTATTTCATGTTTGTATGGTTGGTTGCTTATGTATTACTTGATCTATATGTTGATGTGATGGTTCATGTATGCTAAGGAAGAATTTAAAGGAAGATTTTAATATATTTATTCACCCCTATTTTTCATTATGTTTCTAATTTTTTTTAATTATGGACCCATTTAGATTTAGATTAACAAGCTAAGTAGTCACCAAGGTGGATTTAATAATTATTTGAATAGGCATAGAAACTGGTATTTGAGTTGAAACATTTTCTAGCCCCATGGTATATGTATAAATACTAGTTTAAATAAATAAATGTTGGAATACATAATCTATGCCACTTATAGAATTATTATCTTGTAATGTGTTCAGGGGGAGGGTCATTGGTATATGGGGATGACCCATAGTTATAATAACATGATCAATAGATGGACCTATTTGGTCATTTATGCTTTTTACATTCTTAGATTATATGATGGTTTTTAGTATTTCATCAAAATATTTAGGGATTTGACTAATATGCTCATGAAATAATGCAATTACTTGCACTTGCTTGTGATCTATTTGTTCATGCTCACTGGTTTCATTAGACTCATGGTTTTCAATATCAGAATCTTATTCTATGATAACCTCATTAGTATGTTTTTCATTCTCAAAATTGGTATCATAATAATCCATAAGATTAGATCCCTCAATGGTTGAAGATATATTAGGTGGTATAAGGTTAATCTCAATGTGTTCAATATTCACTCCTCTCCATATATGGATACACCTAGGTTACATGCAAAATAATTTTAGTAGGAAATGAAAAAGTACAATAATATGAAACCCTAGATAATAAGAACTCTAAGAATCATAATTATTTATATTTGTATGAATTGGGTTCACAAAATATTTAACCCTAAAATTTATAGATTTATCTAGGGTTAAATGGGATAGAGATGGTCTAAGGCACAAGGGTGATAAACTATCTTTATAGTAGGCTAATTAGAGGTTAAACTCATATAGAAATATGTTGAATTCATTAAACTAAGATATGATAAAAATAGTAATTAAAATTATGCTAGATATGGAAACGACAAAGAATTAATATACTTCATTGTTTATGAATTTTATATAGTTATAAATCTCAAATAGGTAGGAAGTAGATTGAAAAAATACTCTATAATAGTCATCAAATTTTGGATTGGGTGCTTTTAGAGTTGTGCACACTAGCATCAGCCTTGGATGGTTACAACAATGTTAATGTTTTAACCTAACATAGGTGTCCTCTATGAATACCTACTAGAAAAGGGTATGTCCACTTGGATGCTTCTGGGTTTATCTTTTCCTTTATTTTGGTGTATTTAGATTTGGGTCATGGACTATCACTCCTCATGTAATTGCCCTAGTTCTCCATCTTCTTAGTGAACTCGGGGAAAAATTAGTTAGTGGGCACACAATGTCAAAATGAATTCAAATACCTCGCTATAAATGAGTGTTTCTACATAACCAATACTTTGAAGAGGGCCTCAGACTAATCTAGTTCTCACCTATATGTTGGCTTGTGTGTGAATCATGAAATATGTGGAAAATAATTAACATAGTGAACTAGCTTGTAACTTCTCAAATTGAACTTTTAGGCTACTCCATTACTTTATACCTATGTATGTTTTATCCCTATGACCAATATGGAAATAGGACAAAATAAGAAAGAATTTCTCATTTGAGTAATTGATTGAATTCCTTTTTTAAGTTGCCTAGTCAATAGGTAAGATATTTCTAGGTGAGGAATGATTGAGGGTTGATCTTATATTTATATCAATCCCTTTGGATAAATAAATTAGATTAAAGAAATTATGATGATCATTAGGATACATATCATTTGAAAATTAGATGAATTTAGGGCAATCGACCCTTATGTCAGAGTAGGACACTTGCATTGATGCAAGTGTCTATCTAGAATGCTAGTGTCCAAAGAATAAGAAAGTATGTACAGAATTAGAAATTACGAAGGTAGAAGATAAATAGGTTTTAAATATTCTAGGCAAGATAGAATGTTTGGGTCATCAATATGATACTAGTCAAAACAAGAGATAGGCCAAGGTACACAAGATAGATCAGATGTAATACTTCAAAAAATAGGAAAGATCCATAATTAAGAGGAACAACCAAGGTCTGAGATTTCAAATTATACAAGACTAAGGTGATATATAATCCATAAATATCATTTACACGTTCCTTGATTACCATCCTATATAGAATGTTATTATTGATAATGGTGCAAGTGAAAATATTTACACAATGACATTACTTGCACATTTGGGTTATACTCATCATGATTTACATACTTATACTATATTAGTTAGAACATTTTATGGACCTCCCAAAATGTCCTTGGCAAGATTGACATACATTTACAGGCCAGTCCCACACATGTGATTACTACATTTTAAGTTATACCTTCCACTTTGATATTAATCCAAGTTTGATTAGTCTATTAGTCATATAAATCCAACTTATAACTATTTTTAAAACTCTTCCTTCATGAGTTGTGTTACCTTTGGATGCATTTTTTCGAGTTTCTATTTGACTAGTTTTACATCTTTATGTACAATAAAGTAATGAACAACTAGTGAAGGATCCAACCCTAGCATTTTTGTATATGACCATGGAAACACATCTAAAAATTATTTATGGAGTAGAGTTAAAGAGGACTATTCTTTTGGATCAAGGGAAATAAAATTTTTCACAACCTTTAGATTCTATTAAGTTTTAATATTGATGTCAATTGTATTTTTAATTAATAAAGTGGATTATTCTTGCAAATTTTTTGGAAGTGGAGGAAGATTAAATTCCTCCCCAAGGTCATGTTGATTTGGAATTTCTTCATCAATATTTTATAAATTTTAAGATTCATCATCTAATATTTATTTTAATTGAACTTTACTATTTGTATGATGATGTGGATGAGTAGAGTTTGTAATCTTCCTAAAGTATTCAAAATTATCCAATTGAATTTAAAAGTCCTTCTTGTGATCTCCTACTAGAATATGATCTCTAATTCTTAAAAAATTGAAATATGTATTTATCATTGTGAAAATAATCAAGTGATGGTGGTTGTTATTGGTCCCATAGCATAAGATATGGAAATTTTAGTTAGAGGGTCAAAATAACGTTATCATGAAATATGTTGGTGATGGATAAGTCTTCAAAATGCATATAAATGAAACTCATTTTGGTGTCAAAAAAGGCTTACTTAGATTTTTTAGAATAGTCACTATCATAACAACCATAATTTTTATAGCCAAAACAAAAACTAAAAAATAAAGTTTCAAATAGAGTTTAGCATGAAAATATATGATGATATCCTTAAATATGTTATAGCCAATATAAGAGCTAGACCAAGTACATAACTCATCAATAACTTCATTAAAAATCATTTTAACCACTTAGTATTCAGATATAAGTGGGTCAGTGTGGTCATACCCACTCACCTCTATCCATGTACTTCATTGTATCCCTCTTAATGGAGTTATCATTGACTTATGACCTTACCCAAGTACCTATATAGGATATAGAATAGCTAGTACCTCATGGGGTAATTCAACAAAGTTTATCAAATAGTGGAAAATTTAAAATAGAGTCAATAGAAGAATCATCATACTAAGCTTTCTTAATCAAGATCTACTAAATCACAATAAGCATACAAATATCAATGGAAAACTACTCTTTCCAAAATTAATGCAAAGCATTGGAACACCTTTTAATTTTAAAATCAAATAGAGGCATGAAGTTTGGCATGAACTACTTCAAGAAATGTACAAGCTTCATGGGATGTTTCAACAACCATGTTTATGATCTATTTAGGAACATCTTACAAATCTATAAGTAGGGTGAAAGCACATCACAAATAATGTCTAAGGATCTTACAGTGGATTAAGTTTAACCTTACATTTATCATTATTATTGATTTGATTGTCATATGAGTTCAACAGACTCAATACATATTAATAGTTTTATGAACTTGTTGACCATTTTTAGTCACCATGGAAGAGCATATTTCTCAAAATTAGAAGAGTAGATTTCTCAAATCTAGAAGAGTGGCTTCAGTATCACCTGTAGGGTTTTATAAATTATATTAAAATTTGGTAAAGAGGCTGAATCATAAGGAATCAATTTTTTTAGCATGTTTGAAAATGTTGGTATTTATACCTTTTAGAGCTAGAATGGTCTTCAAATTTTATGTTAGTAAGTTAGGACTTGTGTAAGCTACAAATTTTGTGAAGGCTTTAGGTCTTTAGAGAAAGTGTTCAAAAAGGATGTTGCACAACTTGTGTTCCAAACACAAATGCTAAACATAAAAAATATGAATACTAAAAGAGTCATAACTTTTGATGAAGATAAAAGTTATGAAGGTGAGGCCATAACATAGATGTCAAAAACTAAAGGCTGAACATAAATTATAAAGAATAAAGCATCTTGACACTTAGTTAATTCTTCAAAATTTTCCTAGGAAAAATCCATGTCATTAGAGATATGAAGATTCAGGTTACCAAGATGCTTCCACATGTTGTAATCCTATTGATCTGGAGCCCCAAAACCATTTGTGCCAAGTGAAAAATCCCCCATGTAAGTGACTTAGTAGGATGATGCCATGTGGTGAAATCCCAATGACTTGGTATCTTGAAACCCTCCATGTAGTTCAATCTCTCCAAGCTCTAGGTGAATGAGAATCTTCCATGTGGAGACTTCTTGGGAGTCCATAATTATGAAGGCAAGGCCAAAAACTTAAATGATTAGGTAAATAAATAGAGGTCATGTGGCTTCTAGATATAATAGTAAAACCTAAAAGGGTAGAGTCCAAATAAAAAACTATGAAGGAAAAGTGATTTTAGACTTAATTATTTATTCATATTCAAAAGCCTCCGTAAGCCACATGTTAGCATTTCATTTCACTGAGCATATTCAAAAAATTATTTAAGACTTAGTTGATTATTCAAAATTTACTAAGGAAAATCCATGTCTGTAGAGATCTAAAGCTCTAAGTTATCAAGATGATTCCATGTGTTGCAATCTCAATGAATTGGAGCCCCAAAAACCATTCATTCCAAGTGCAAAAGCCCTCAAGTAATCAAGTTAACAAGATGATGTTATAGACACTATAAAATTGTACATGATGATTCTAGATGTTGAACTAACTCCTATACTACCCCTAGACCCCATCAAGACCACTTTATAGCATTTTAAATTCTAAACCTAAGTCACCCTAACTAACTTTGACTGTTCTACATTAACCTATCAATCATTGATGGTTGACCCTTAACCACTGATGGTTAGACCTAACCACCAATGGTCAACCTTTAACCAACTTAAGGGTTAACTCTAGATCAACTTCACCTTTATTTTTATTCTTAGCCACTCATAATTATGCATGTTAAGACTAAAATTAAATGATCTATTAATACCTTGTTTGAACTTATTGTTTCACCTCTCCCTTCTATAAAAGGAGAGGAGTAGAAGGTGAAAAAAGGAGGGAAATAATGATCAGAGAGAGAAAAAAAATTATCATAGATTCTTGTATCAAAAATTATTTTTTAGGTATTCTTCTAGCAAACTATTAACTAGGTCAGAGATCTAAAGTGTTACTATTCTTCAATCATAGCCAAGATGTTAACACTCTACTGGAATTACTCTAGGCTCCACAATAGGTTCTCAACCACTCACCTTGAAATTCCTCACACAAAAGAGTTAAGTATCTATTTTCAGTAATTATTTCCTTTTTTCTATTTCATAACCAATCTCTAGCCTAAACCCACCTCCTATAATCACTTAACCACCTTCTAGACCAGACCTACCCTTACCTAAGCTAGATATGATAATAACCAACAATGGTCACTTAACCACTAATGGTTTGACCTCAACTACTGAGAGTTACCCAACCACCGATGGTCTTACCTAACCATCAATAATCACTATGTACAATTCTAATAGCAATCTAATTTCACCTCTCAAACCCTAACCAAATCCCACTTTTTGACTTTTCACTTGAGCACAAAACATCACCCCATTTCTTGAACCATGTCTGATTTATTTAGCATTATTATTTAATCAATTATTGATTTAATTATTCAAATTGATCTCTTTTAAGCACTTCTTGTATTTGATTTCAATATCTTCTATTATTTAAGAAAGTAATTTATCTTTTGTTTTTAAAACTTGATTGTTTAAAAGTGTGGATTGACGGCATCCAAATAATCTTATGCTTCTTGTATCTAGCTTGCTAGGCAATCCAACATACTATCTAACTAATTAACCATTTATTTATTACATTTTTATCTACAAGTCATTCCTCCCAAGATAAAGAGGAATATCTACAACCATCTAGATCATGGAGTGTAAACCAAATACAGGTTCTACTAACCCCACCCTTATTTTAAGTTTTACAAATTTCTTCTTATAAATAAATAAAAAATTATGTGAAACATTCTAGCATGCCCAATGGGACCCTTTAGTATTTTCTTGGGTTCATAGTTGCATATAGGTGCTTCTTATTCTTTTTTTTACTCATACAGTCAAATCAAAATTTCATTTTGGACTTATAATTAATTGTATACATTATTTGCTTACTTATTTTATCTCATATTGATTACTTAACCAAGTGAATTAAGTGTAGCTTCACTCTTATCACACACAATACCAAACCACTTACACCTAATCAAGCATAAAAATATTGACATAAGGCTTGACTGGGATTTCAACACATAGTGGTCGCCTTTCTCACCTATCCTACTTGGATTTCTACCTGAGTATAATATTTGGTAATTAATATATATTGGCTAAGCACCCAACACCTTTATCATAATGTTGTGTGAAGTTAGGAGATAAGACCCAATATCAAGCCATATACTAATTTCCAACACAGATCCCTTTGAGAGCCTAAACATAACCTGAAACTAACCATAGACTTCTTTTCTAGTACCTACTTTATAAGCAAAGTTGAGTCACATAATTCTTAAATATTAAGTCATAAGCCACAAGAGAGACTAAAAATAGCCTTAGGATTTAACATGATTTAGTGTGTGCTTTATTTCCTTGACTTTTCCTTGTCTTCTCTTTGTTTGAGTTGTGAGATTACTTGTATCTTCCTCTTCCCCTTATCTATTAGTTTTAACTAGGCAACAACTAAGAGACCAAAAAAATCAAAATCCACCTCCTAAACATTCATCTTCCTCTTCTTTCTCATCCATGGAGTACATCTTAGATGTAGAGAGCTCTCCCCATCCCTCTATAAGTCCTATCATCCCTTGGATAGTTTCCTAAGGTGATGTGGATTTTGCCACCTTTTTAGATAATAACCCCATATCCCTCCAACATTACCTTAACACCATATCTAATCATACCCTTGCTTTGGTTCTACCTATTGACCCACCCTATAGCATGCCATCCCACCTTATGAGTAACACTTTTATTGTCACCATCTCCACCTAACCTTTGGTCACCCAATCATCCCCTTTTACCAATAATACCACCAACACCACCATCCAAAACCAACTCATCCAACTAGCCAATACCTTCTACCCCAACTAATAATCTTTCTAGTATAAGAGTAACCTAACCTTTGGGCACTGGTACTCTTCTTACCATGGGAATACCCTCTATTAGAGTCACCACAATTCCTCTTATTTTTAACCCACCTACATCCACTCCATTCTAGAGTTTGGTGGTTCCCATACCTTCCACCCTTCCACCCATCTATACTAAAGTTATCACATATCTTCTATCTACCAACCCAACCATACCTCTAACCCAACCTACATCAGTCCCCTAATAGGTGCCCATTGCATAAAACCTGAGCTAAATCCCTAACCCACAAGGGTATGTGCCTATACTTTCCACCCAACCACCTATCTCCACATATTCATATATGGTATCATCCCAACCACCCATGTCCACATACCAATATGTGGAAGCTCTTCAACCCCCAGCTAACTATCCGTATGTTATACCTACCTAAACCTCACATGATTTAACCTATAACCATGGGGGTGTACAAAAACAAATGGACCTTGTCAAAATGTTAATGGATAAAATGACTACTTTGGATTCATCTATCTTTAGTGCCCATAACATCTTGTCTTATGACCAAATTTTCAAAGAACCATTTCATCTATCCATCCCCATTTGACATGATCCTCTTCAATGGGAACTTCTAAAATTTTAGAAATTTAGAGCAAAGAAGACCCTCAATAGCATTAGAGAGCATTTAGGCATTCTTTCTATTTGATTGCCTATGATGATGTTATCCTTCTTCACACCTTTTCCATGTCTCTATTAGGTCTAGCACTAGATTGGTACATTTATATTACAAAGCACTCCCTCTTTTCTTTTTCCCAACTAGCTCAAACTTTCTTAGATCACTTTTTCATAAACATCTCTAAGAAAGTTTCCATCACCAATATCTACTCCATTCAGAAATTCAATGATGAGCCCATGGCTAAATTTTTAGCCCATTGGATAATCTTGATAAATCAAATCTCTTTCTCTTTACCCCAACCCAAGTTGATTGACATATTCACTCAATCTTGAGCCAAACACGGTTCCTCCACTTTATAGATTTAGACTTTTAGGACCTTTGATGAGGCTTTCACTATGATATAGAATTTATAGAATAGAGCCATTGATGAGGGGAAGTTGAAATTGAAAAAAAAAAATTCCACCTTGAAATGAAATGAGGCCCCCTCCTCCAAACGTAAAAATTAAACCAATAGTAACACCAAAAACAAGGGAATAATGAATGCAGTTATCCTTAAAACTACTCTTCCACCTATTGTTAACTAGCACAACTCTTCTAGTTCCTCTAATCAAAACACTAGAAAGCCAAACCACAACAACCAAAAGAAATTTTCTCTACTAGGGGATTCATATGATTTGGTCTTGGAGAAGTCATTGAAATAAAATATCATACAATTTGTTTATCAAACACCCACAAAAATCTGATTCCTCTTATCTTATACCTGGTTGGTATATGGAGAATGAATTATGCACCTTCCATCATATCAATGGAAATGATGTTAGTAGGTGCAATACATTCAATAACGTCATCTAAAATATCATTGACAAGGGGGAACTTATGTTGGATAACCCCAATACACCCCCAAATAAATCACTTAACATCTTTAGATAGCCATTTCCCAACCATGCCCCTTTCATGAATAATGAAAACAATAGAGTGGAATCCTCTTAAAACCATGAAGTCCATACTGTTAATGTAGTTCTTAGTCAACTCATTACTAAGAAAACCATGAATGAAACTACCTTTATTTCCCCTCCACTTATTGAGGTAGTGGAGTCACTCTCCATTTCTTCAAAAAATGAGACCAAGGAAATAACCCCTCCACTTTCTCCACTCATCAAGGTATTTGAGCTATCAACCTCTCCTTTAGAAGGCATACCAAAAGAGATAGCCATTACCACCATATCCTTCTCCTCTATCATAAAAAAATCCACTCTTCCTCTAGAAATCAACCTTAAGGAAGAGAGTACTCTACCTACCTCTCCCATAGGAGAATCATCTTCCCAAGCCTTAGATCCTTTGATTGAGGACAAGGATAAGGTAACCACTTCTCTCTCTCCATTCATGGGTTTGACCTTTGAGTTCAGTATCGAAGGGATCAAAAACATCTATAAGCCCTTCTTTAGACTAGTTCAAAACTTAAAGTACTTATCCTAACCTAATGTAGAGCGTACCACATTTTATCACTATCTCATACTTCCTTACCCTACCATGCAAGAACCTCAAACCATGCCACTATCATCCCAACCTTTCATTTCCATTATTGAACCCACCATCACCTTGACCAAACCTTTAGAAACCCCTACCAATCAAACCATAACTGAACCATCCAAACTGACTCCACCTAAAATAACTATTCATCCCCTACCATTCCAACCAAGCCCACCAAAAACCTTAGAACATTCCCTATTTATAACCTTACTTATCCCTCATTGAAATTGGAGTTGACTTCACCAAACCTATAAAACAAAATCCAAACCAAACCAAAAAGGAATTCAAAACCACCTAAATTCCACAAACCAAAACCTTGCCTCCCCTTTCCACTTTACCTTTTATATTAGGACTTCACCCTTATACCTTAGTAAGGAAATTGACTGTAGTCATATAAAATGTGAAAATTGGTAACTTGAGTGTGACTGGTGACACCCAACCCATATGCCCCTCTTGTTTGCTCTCATAACCCTCATAAGCATATTTTCACTAATTCTTAGTCATCCATAGCCTTCTAGATAGTGATTCCACCTCCTCTAGGTAGCATTTCTAGTGATGATTCCATCCCCCCAAGTCTTGTACCCTTAGGATAATAGCACCCATCTTGTACTATAGCACTGGACCCTCTAGTGTCTATTTTTGATGCTCCTATCCATGTGCATTTTTACCTCCAATGGTTAGTTTCTTATAGTTATTATCCTCCTTCTTGTTAGCCTAACATGAATAAAAAATCCCTATAAAATACCATTCAAATTTCATATAGAAGGGGTTGGCAAATATCACAAAAGGAAGCAAGAATAAAAGCAATACTACTCATGCATATTTTCATATTCTCTACATACAACCATCTAATACAAATACAAGCTTATTCAAACTCTCACACCAATCCCTAGCCATCTCAAGCATACCTAATTTAGAATTTTTCATCTTCATACACACAATTTCATAAAGCACATTAAGTGGGAGAATAAAATATGGCTGGATCCCTCTTCAGAGTATTAGTATGTAGGCAACATACCTATACAAGTAGTGTGGATACATGTTCAATGCATCTTACACACACTAACCCCTCTGGCTCTTTCCAAAGGTTTGTCAAAGCACAATGGAGTCTAGGGTTTGAAGACTAAATCAACTATATAGGGAGTTCCATGAACATCCAATAGTCAAAATTTCATAGGTAGGCTCACGTGAACATAAAGAACAAAACTTAGAAATCTTGGGTCTCTTAGATAATAGTAATAGAAGAGGACTATAGCACCAAACCCTAGGGTGTCCTATTTTGGCACTCTTATCTAATCATAAAATTAATGCCAGAACCTAATTTTTCATAGTGTCCCAATCCTCCATAGTGAATTCTAAACTCTATCTAAACCATCTCAACTAGTTTCTATCAAAATCTTATTTTCTATCCTTTGTTACCATTTTTAGAAAGATTCAAATTACAGTCAAATTATAAAAATCAATAGCTTAATTATTTCATATTTATTTATTTATTTTATTACTTTAGACCCTTAACTAAATTATAAATAATACTCCAATATTCCTAAAATAGTTAAATCATTTGGTGAACCTAACTTACTTCATTTGTGCATAAAAACCTTAGAAACCTTAAGGTAAATTCTTTGCTCATTTTTACAATATGTTTTTGATTTTTTACTTGCATATTTAAATAAAAAATTCAATTTAATTTTTAAAATTACATAGTAATTTAAAAAATATATTTTTCTTTTAAACCCTAGTTACATATACTAGGTACTTTTAAATCATAATTTTTCCAATATTTCTCTAATTTTTTACTTGCCTACATAAATAAAAAATTCAACTTAATCTTTAAAATTTCATAGTAATTTAAAATATATATATATTATTTCCAACCCTAGTTTCATATACTAGGTCCTTTTAAATCAATATTTTTCCAATATTTTATTTGATTTTTTGCCTATGTATTTAAATTATAAAATCACATTAAATTTCAAAATTCCTTGGTAATTTTTAAAATATCATTTTTCAAAAAACTAGTTTCTTATACTAGGTCTCTTTTTTTCTTGAGGTATCACCTTAAATCTAAAATCAGATTCCACATTAAAAAAAAAAAAAAAAAAATCTCACTTATCTACATATATTTCTTGTATTTCTTGAAAATAATAAGGAGACCATACTCAGTCCTATCATGTACATGAATGATGAAGTTTACCATATGTTAGTAAAAATCTTCATTCTTTACATTTCATGCTTACTTTTCATAATATGGGATGATATTAAGAAATTTATTGTTAAACATAGTAAGATCCTTCTCCTTCAAAGCAATGTTTACTTTTCTTTAATATAAGGCTTCATTACATACTTTCTCTCTCTCATGTGGAATAATTTTCAAATATATATTGCTAAACATATTAGAATTATCATTTCACAAGTTAAAGTTTTATATACATTAGTACACAATTCCATGCTCTCTATCCCTTGATTGATATCTCTCATATGGAAAAATTTTCAAGGCTATATTTCTAAACATATTAGAATTATCATATCACATGTCAAAAAAATTAATGCATTAATTCATAATTCCATTCCCTCTATCCTTTGATTACTATCTCTCATTTAGAATGATCTTTATAAACATATTTTTATACAACTCATAACTATAATTACATGCATTTTCTCCCACATACATGGTTTCTACTTAGATGATCCATTGCATAAGCTATCAATCACCTATCAAGTTTTAATGTGACATCTTATGCCTAGGAAACAATTTCCTTCTTCTCTCCACAAAAAGGGTGATAGCTACTTTCCCTCTAACTAGATTCATGTTATCACCCCTCCAAAAGGTGAGGTAACCCATACTATTGTTCCTTATGCATACATTCAGCCTATAACTTCTTAAAAATCTCTTCAACATATGTGCTTACATATTCAATCAGAAGCAACTAGGGTTTGCACTTGTGAGACACTAAAGGATCAAATCACATGTATGAAGAAGTTATTTTTAGATTTACAAATGTATAATAAGTCATTACATGAAAATATCACAATATTTTAAAATCAAATTATAATACAAAAGCCTCAAAGGCACCCTAATGCCAATCATGTATATGTACCTTCACCTAGTCAATTGGTTGTAAGAAATGTTACATATCAAAACAAGAAATCACAACAAAGTAACTCTAAAATTAGTGATTCAAAAAACATTAAAAGATAAAATAAGAGTTCAAATGAGGTACTAAGGGAAATGATTAAATCTAAGTTGATTGAAATACCTCCTCTACATCTAGTGAGAATATCTAGATATTATTATGCATATCATGGAATGCATGGTCATCACACAAATTCATATTTGTCATTGAAAAAACATATAAAATAGATAATTTCTAATGAGAACCCTATACAAGGTAGATCATTTAAGAAATCCAAAGTGACATAGGAACACATTCACAAAGGGTCAAATTCAAAAATAGTATAAAAGTGGTTACAAAAACATAACTCAGAACAACAAAAGGATCAAAAAGAAAAATGAAAGCAAAAAATAGTACTACAATCACATGTAAAGCATGAAAAAGATACAAATTTACCTCTCCAAAATGAGGCCCAAATTTCAAAGTAGTATGGGTTTGGTCAAGAATATCTATAATATTTTGATTATCAAGGTCAAGTGTTGGGAAAGCATGATCAAAGCATCACTACTCTTATTCTAGTAGTTGATAATGTTTATCACCAAGGTTTGGGATATATTGAACATCCTAAGGAAAATCATTCAAGACATAATTTATCAAAGGAAAAGATCTAGATACAACAAAAGTCAATACTAACATTTCATTAGTTCAAAATCTAAATGATAATGATGAGTGGAACAATACATGTTATTATGATTTTCAAGATACCAACAATGAATCCAAATATTCAGTGTCATATTTTCATCCATTCCCTCATGCTTCACAATCACTCGTGATTCCTTTGTTTGAAATAGACACCATGATGGGGAGTCTCCTATGAAACTCATCAATTAGTAAAATTTCTTGTTGGTATTTCTTGTATATCTTCTTTTTGCTTACTTGTACATATTTTCTCAGCCTACTTGTACATAGTCTCCTTATGATTGATTGTACATAGTTCAAAATCCAAAATCACCAAAAATAATACAAAATTTCAAAATACAAAAAACATTAAAATAATTCAAAAACACAAAAATATTTCAATAGTATGCATCATTCATGTTTTACATTTCTACTACCATGAAAAAATTACATTCTACTATTTTATGCTATTGTTTGTCAAATTATTTACATTTCCATGCTTCACTTACTCTTTTTTGAGTGTGTGAAATGACATCCAAGTCCTTGATTGCTTCCTTCTACCCATTGAGGGGGCATCATACTTCTACATTCAAGACATACATTGATATATCTACCCACTAGGGGAATATTTTACATGACTACACCATCCAAATTATGTTATTCCTACACCACACACTCTAATTATCATGATGATGTACATTATTTACTAGCCTACACATATTAATTTATCGACATTCCACTAGTATATAATACTTATGTATTTCTTAGCATATACCTAGTCTTGTACTCACATATCTCACATACTTTCACCTCTTACTTTGATTAGTTAGATGTTATTTTATTTTTAGTTTTTACATGATTTCCTTTCTTGATATGAATAGCTAGATGTGATTGCATTTCTTAGTTCATGATTGTCTCTTTTATGTGCCTTAGGAAAATTTCCAATGTTCTTTTCTTCTATATATGTGTGTGTCTTAGGACATTTTCCAATGTCCTTTTCATATACTCTTCTATGTGATTATGGCTTTCATGCCAACCTTGCTTATTTCCAATTATATGTGTATGTGGCATTTGAACATGCATTGTATGCTTGCTTTACAGCTTGAGTGAAATGTACCCATGTACCTTGTTTCCTTGGCCCCTTAGACACTCTTGTATGCTTCTTGCCTTGTGTGTTTTTTCTTGATTTATTTTAAATTGTTTGCAATGCCATGATCCACACCTTGCATTACCTTGCTTTCTTTGATGCCAAGATGGACATCATGCTATAACTAATAACTAACTAGACTTCTAGTTCTAGTTCATTACATTACACATGCTATTACATAGTTATATCTATCGAGGCATACCCTTGTTTATCTAATAATATTCATTACAAACAATGATATATATTGAGATTTATTATCAATTATCATTGTTGTATCTTATATGTTGTAGTTTAACACACTTATAGGGATATTTATTCTAAAGGAATTCATTAAAATGTCTCCATTCCTACCCTTAGAAGAGGGGGTAACAAATAAGGGTTTTATCATAGAGATCAAATCTCCTAACTATAAAAAATTCAACCTTTAGAACACCCAAAACAACAACTAGACTTCAAACCAGGTAGAATACACCAGGCAAATAGTGACAATTTTAGAATAGTCATCATGTTTAACCTAGGAAAATAGTTATAAGATTATACTAAAACACTGGATAGTAGCATGTCCATTTGTGGTACTCCTATCCAAACAACAACAAAAAAAAAATTAGATAGGCAAAAAGGTAAGTTTAGCTACAATTTTACACATTTAGACTAAGATATAGTAGTTTTAGTATAGTTTTTCTCAAAGAATCTAGATATAGGGGCATCATGTATGGCATGATGGTTCTCACTTCAATTTTTAGATATGGTAGTTGGTATAACTTCAAAATTAGAATCCATTTTTCAAACACTAGTGATTGGGGGAAATGTGCATGGCACATTTGTCTTATTTTCTTTCTAAGTTCAATACATTACCAAGACATTCTCAATAGTTACATGCATTATTCCATCTATAGGTGGTTGGCATCATTTTGGAGTGGCTTTCATACAATCCCAACCTCCATATTTTAGAATGGATTTTATATAACCCTAGTTCCTAGTTTTAGAGTGGATTTCATACAAGCCTAATCTCCACCTTTCAAAGTGGCCAAGAGTGGCCTAGTTTCTAGCATACATTTATCTATCCATACCACATTATCAGATTATAGAGCATTCATAGGATTCAAGAGCCATCTCATATGACACACATTTAATACTAGTATTAGTTCATAACTTCACTTCATAGGGTAATGATGGAGCCAAAGGACTAGTTATCCTTTGTATTCTTGAGCCATCTACTCAAAGGGATTGGACACATAGTCCAAACATTGATAAATTCATGCATGATCACATAACTTCACTTATTTAGTGATGATGGAGCCAAATGGCTAGACTTTGCATTCTTGATCCACTTCTAAGGAATTGAACACTAAACTCCATTTATGATTTTACTCTTGGTACAACATCATTCATCACATACCTATCATCACTCATCATCACAATAGGTTTTATATTGGTCTGCATACCTAGTGAGGCGTATTCATTCCTTTTTCTTCCTCACTCTCTTACCCAAGATTATATGTTCTTATTTTAGATATAACATATATAGTAAAAATTGATCTACTCTTTGTTTTATCTTATAGATTCACACTTCATAGTGTGCTCTCTCTACACACACCTAGAATCACATAGCTTCATGAGCTTCACCCTTATAGGTAAGTTTAGGTATGCTTTCTATTTTCCTTTATCCTAGTATTTTGCTTTGTTCCATCACTAGCATAAAGATGGGAAAATATAATCATATAAAATATGAAAATTGATAACTTGAGTGTGATTGGTGATACCCAACCCATAGGACCCTCTTTCTTGCTCTCATGACCCCCATAAGGATCTTTTCACTTATTCCTAACCATGTGTAGCCTTCTAGACAATGATTCCACCTCCTCCAAGTAGAATTTCTAGTGATGATTCTATTCCCCCTAGGTCCCGTACCCTTAGGAAAATAGAACCCAACTTGGACAATAGTGTTAGACCCTCTATTGTCCATTTTTAACACTCCTATCCAAGTGCATTTTTGACTCCAATGGTTAGTTTCTTCTAGTTCCTATCCTCCTTGTCAATCTAACATTAATACATTTGACCCATGACCAAAATATACCTATAAAATCCCATTCAAAGTTCATTTATAAGGGGTTGGAAAATGCCACAAAATCAAGTAAGAATACAAGAAAGACTACTAAAGCATATTTTCTTATTCTCTACATACAGTCATCCAGTACAACTACAAGCTTATTTAAACCCTCACACCACTCCCTAGCCACCTCAATCATACCTAGTTTATAATTTTTCATCTTCATACACACAATTGAAAAAAACACATCAAGTGGGAGAACTACATATGGCTTGATCCCTCTTCAAAGTACTTTTATATAGGTAGTGTGCCCACATAATGGGTGTGGATACATGTTCAGTGCATATTACACACACTAAACCCCCATATTTCTAAAATTTTGTTAAATCATAATGGATTCTAGGGTTTGAAAACTAAATCAAATATATATGGAGTTTTATGGACATCTAATAGTTTAAATTTCATAGGTAGGCTCACACAAACATAGTGAACAAAACCCATAAAGCTTAAGTCTCCTAGATAATAGTGGTAGAAGAAGACTATAGCACCAAACCCTAAGGTGTCCTATTTTGGTATTCCTATCCAATCATAAAAAAAATATAGAACCTAATTTTTGATAGTGTCCCAGTCTTGCACAATGAATTCTAGACTTTATCTCAGCCATCTTAGTCAGTTTATAGCTAAGTCTTATTTTATCTTCATTACTATTTTTATAAATATTTAAATTATAGTCAAATTATATAAATCAATAGCTTAATTATTGCATATTTATTTACTAATTTTATTAGTCCAAACCCTTAAATAAATTAGGAATAATACTCCAATATTACCAAAATAGTTAAATCACCAACCATCTCAGACAAAACCCAAATCTAACCACCACTTTTGGTTATACCATCACTCCTACTTTCCTTTTAAACTATTTTTACCAAACCTTCTATAATAAAACTATCCACTTCTTATAAATATACCTCAACACCTTTCACCCCCAAGAAATCCATACCAAAATTATTCACCAAGAATGATCCTTCACTCAAATCTCTTACCATCAAACCCACTCCTAAAAGGACCTCCACCTCAACTACCAAAATTAAGACCTCCATGCATTTTCCACCTTTTATTGAGTCCTAATATACCATCCTATAGAGGTTATTACAAGCATCTTTCTTAACCCTACCACCTATCAAAGCTTTTGACCCACATAGTCCTAAACCATCCTAGTATACTGACAAATTGGTATGCTCATACCATAGAAAACATAAGCATGATAATAAAAATTGTAAATCTCTCCAAGTATTAATCTATTAGATGTATCACAAGGATTAATTATTATTATATGAGCCTCCTATGACCCCAACACTAACCCAAGAACCAAGATCCATCAACCAACACTTACTCCCCCACTCTCATCTCAGAGTGAAGTGAAATTGAAGCAATCCTATAGCATGACTCTTTCCCAAATCCATACCATAAATGTGGTCACATGATCATAGGCTCAATAAAAGGATAAGGGAAAATTAAAGGTGTACATTCCATCTACATATCCCTCTTCTACCACCCAATCACCCAACCAACACCAAGCACCCTTACCTTCAGCCAAACCCAAGGTGTCCATCCTGGTTTCCTCTCAATCCAACCCTTATGAATCAATCCAATGAATAGTTCTAAAACAACTTCACTAAACATAAATGAAGATGAGTTTGTATGAACAAATTAATACCTTTCCCCATCACTTCTAAATAATGATAGAGGCATTTCAATCCATAGAGGTCCAACTAGAAGACTCGTAACCTTTTTTAGAGCTCTTCAACTTTCCAACCTTATTACCTTCAAGGATTCAAAAATACCCTCCATCCATATAGATGATTCAGATCCTCCCATCTTCATTACTGTATACATCAACCAAACCCATATCAAGAGGATTATGATTGATGGGGGGATAACATTAAAATTATCTCCTTCCATGTATACAACCAACTCAAATTACATGAGAACATTATGTTGGAAACCTCAATAGTGATTTTATCATTTAATGATACTATGGACTTGACTTTAGGAACTATTGTCCTTCACATTTGTGTAAGACCCCACATGCTTCTTGAGCTCTTCTACATAGTACAATGTGAGTTGTAGTAAAACATTTTGTTGGGACAACCTTGGATTCATTCTATGGGTTATATGCCATCCACCCTACACTGATGCATCAAATTTGAACATAAAGGTCATTTTTTTATCATACAAGCTAACCTAAGTCCTTTTACATCATGCAACGTGATGTACCAACCCAATGATTTTCTCATTACTCCATCGAACAAGCCTTCATCAGTACAAGATACATCCCCATCCTCTTTTACCAATGAATCATTCACTAGTTCATATGTCCCTTCCTCCCAAATCCCCACAACAAACCCTTTGGAATCAACCTTCTAACATATTTCATTAGGGAGTATCACCTTTTGACACTAGACACTTGCCCTACTCCTCAAGAGTATGGGGATCTTGATCAACAACCCAGTTATAATCCCAATATTGGAGCCATTTTTATTTTTAGGCCCTTGACTTGTACAAAAAATTTCATCTATAGGGGACTTGATAATCCCCTTAACACTCCCACCACCTCCTTTTTACCTCAACCATTTACATCTAGTTTATCCTCTAGATAAACTAGAATTCACCAAGACATATCTTTATAGGTTTTCTTGGAAAGGATTTGGTCTAGGTTGGTATGAACATGGGCCACATGAGTTAATTTCCATCAAGACTCAGAAACCTCATGAAAAACATGGCATCATTTTCATGCCACCTAAAAATCAAACCAACCCACCTCCCATTGCCATCATTGATGAGGAAACCCCATCTTCACCTTCCACTCCACCATCAATAATTGAGGATCTTGACATCATCCCCCCTAATTTATTTTATCAACATGATCAAACTTAGACCCATAACTTATCAAAAGGATGGTGTGATCATAACTATCCTTTTGACTCATCTGAGATGGTCAAAAATGAATCTACTACCATTAATATCATTTGGTTTTAGGATGATGATTCCATTCTCACCTATTTTGGTATAGAAGATTCCTCTATCCACAAATCTCTTCCTCCTAATACTTTAACCATGTTGAATAAATCCACCATGGATATCAACTTGGGAACTTTATTTAACTCATACATTATCAAAATTAGCTAATCACTAAATTATGAAGAGCTTCAAGACTTCTCATTCTTCCTACAAGACCACAACATAACATTTTCTTGGTCTTATAGTGACATGACAAGAATTGACCCCTCCACTGTGACCCATAACATAGTTATCAACCATGATTCCAAGACCATTAAGCAAAAACTCTAATAAATACACCCTCACATATCCCTCCTCATCAAGGAAGAAATTAAACATCTTTTATCCATCAACTTCATTAAACCCATTAATTATCCCCAATGTGTCTCAAACATCATACTTATCACCAAATCCATAGGGAGACTTCACATTTGTGTGGAATTTTGTGACCTTAAAATTTCTTTCCCAAAGGATGACTTTACTTTGCCAAGATTTGACTAGCTTGTTGATCTTACATCCAATCATGAGATGTTATCTCTTATGGATGTGTCCCCATGTTACAATCAGATCTTAATTACCCCTAAATATCAACAAAAAACTACCTTTATCACCCCATGGGGAAATTTCTATTATAGTCTCATGCCTTTTTAACTAAAGAATGTTGGTGCAACCTACCAATGTGTTATGGCCTACATATTCCATGACCTTATTCATAAAATCATAGAAGATTATATTGATGACCTCTTTAAGAAATCCAAATGTCATAAAGATAATTTGGTCATTCTTAAGATTATCTTTGAGTGACTCATCCATTACCATGTTTGCCTTAACCCTAAAAAGTGTATTTTTAGGGTCTTATCAAGAAAGATCCTTAACTTCATCATTTCCCTTTAGGGAATTAAAGTCGATCCTACCAAAATCAAATAACTTAGCATGCCTCCTCCCACCCACCTCAATCAACTTTATATCTTATAGGGGAAGCTCTAATCCATTTCTCACTTTATCTCTTAGCTCTCAAATTGATGCCAACCTTTCCACCACATTTTCAAGAAGGATGTATATTTTAAGTGGAATAACAACATTAAAAGGCCTTTAATTCACTTAAAAATTAGCTTATATTCCACCCATCCTCATTACTCCAAATTTATATCAACTAGTAATATCAACCTTTTTACCTTTATATTTCTACCATTAATCACTCTTTAAGGGTAATGTTGGCTCATCAAAATGAACAACATAAAAATTAATCCATATACTACATTAGATATACACTTGTAGAGTACAATACTTAGTACACCCATACCAAGAAAATTTGCCTCACCTTGGTCTTTATGGCTTTCAAACTTTTTCATTACCTCCTCAACCACAAGACCTATCTCATAACCAACACCAACCCACTCAAGTATATGCACTCCAAGCCATACCAAAACCAATGCATGGATAAGTGGCTCATGTTTTTGGCTAAGTTTGACCTTTATTTCCTTCAAAATAAGTCAAATAAAAGGCAAGTGATTATCAACCAATTGGCCAAAGCACCATTAGCAGACAATTGGCCTCCTTCTCTCAAGTTCTTAGATGAGTCCATCGTGACCCTCTCTCAAGTAGACTTCACCTATCAAGTGACTATGTTCTTTGATGGATCAAAGTGTTAATGTGTTGGGGGAGTCAAAATAATATTTATCCCCCTTCATGGTTAACCTCTTCCTTTTCCTTCAATCTATATTTCAAATGTACCAATAATATGGCTAAGTATGAAGCCCTAGTGTTAGGTCTCCTAACTGCTTTAGCCTTGGGAGTCAAAACAATCATCATCTTTGGTAACTCTCAACTTGTGGTCAATTAAATCAATGGCTCTTATAAATGTAATAATGATGTTTTTAAATAGTATAAATGACTATATGATGTACTCTTAAAATCATTTGAACACTACCATATCCAAACCATGCCATAATCTATGAATAATTTTGTCAATATGATAGCTTCCCTCACTTCCCAACACTTCCCAAATCATGTCTACACCCTCTAACTCTAAGCTATCTATCATTAACCATCAAATTATTAAGCCTTATTATATTAAAATAGACTCTCCTACCATCTTCAATGTGGAGGAGACCCAACCTAACATTTAGTATCAATAGACCTTTGACTATCTCAACCTTTCCATTATGCCTTCTAACCTTTCTAAGAATGTTTGAAGAGTGTTTATTCAAATCACCTCATGTCATACCATACTAGGGGGGATTATTTATAAATTTGGATTTAATGATCTCATCTTTCATTATCTACATCATTATGAAGCCTCTCATCCTATCAAAGAAATGTATGACAAGATCTATGTGGGATACTTTAGTGTCTTAACCAATATTGTTATGATTATATGGAAAAGTGTCTCGAATGTCAACATCATAACAAGTTACATCATGCACCTATCTATAGTATCTAATTATCCAAGGATATCTAGCCCTTATCATAATGGGTTCTAGATCATATTAGAGAAATTAACTCCCATTCCTCATAATGACATCATTATATCATCACTGCAATGGAATATTTCACCAAATGGGTGGAGGCTATTCCTCTCATCTCAATAAAATCTAAAAATATAATTGACTTTATCAACCATCACATTATCTATCACTTCAGTGTTCCTCATAAAATTATCACTGGCAATGGCAAATCTTTCAAAAACAAAGAAGTCCAAGGTCTTTGTGATGTGTCTAGTATCAATTTAAGTTTTTCATCATTCTATCATCCACAAGCTAATGGATAGGTAGAATCCTCTAATAAAACTCTTAACAAAATTTTAACTAAAATGGTTAATGCATCTTGTCAAGATTGGCATTTACACATCCCTTTCACCTTATGGGCATATCATACTATCGTTTGAACCCCTACAAGTGATACCTATTTCTCTCTTCTATTTAGAGTAGAGGTTATCTTACCTCTTGAAGTCCAAATTCACTCTCTTGATATATCCCTGAAAGATCTCATCTCTGAGAATGATTATCATGAATAATGTTTTTCTCAACTTAATCTACTTAATGAACATTATTTAGCCACACTCACCCACCTTCATGTCTATCAAGATAAAATCAAGCATGATTATAAAAAATACCTCAAAGTACAATAATTCAATACCAGAGGCCTCATCTTAAAGTAAAATCAACATGTAACCAATATGGAGAAAATAAAATGGGGCAATTTTGTTTTCAATTAGCTTGGACCTTATATCATAATGCATAAGTATGTATTAGGAGCTTATTGGTTATCCTCTCTTGAAGGGGAACCAAAACTAGAGTCCCTCAATGCTTTGCATATACATCCTTTATTTTTTTAAATGGGATTGAACTCACCTTTTGTCTAAACCTAAGCTCAAAATCCCTTATTTTCACCCACATTCATCCCCTTATTTTAAGGACAACCAATTAAAGATGAATTATGTGATTATCCATTACATCCTTTGCCTAATATTGAACATGGGTACCATGGATCTACCCATGGCATCATCCTCATGGTACTTTTCATCCCCTTATAGGGTGGATTCCCATGGTCATTGTTGCTTAAACCTCATTTTACCCACTCATCAACCTTCTTATGATTTAGTTTTACCTTCATAAAAGGTGAACCTATAAGCCTATTTAAGCAAGTCTATATCATCAAAAGCAAAATCAAGAAAAAAAACAATTAGGGGTCATTTATAGCATTCTTAGATTACTCCCTTGAAGGACAACTATCAACACATATCACAATTACTCAATATAAGGTAGACTGCTCCCTTAAAGGATAACTATCAAAAACCTCTAACAAAATCTCACAAACTTAGACCACTCCCTTGAAGGATGGTTAAGTGAAGAAATTATCAAAGCATAACAATTTCTTGGAATATTCTCGCATCAATAAACTTCCCCCATTCCCCCAAGCAATAACAAAATAGTAAAAAACCCATTATCAAAATCAAAAATAGAAAAATAAATTTTGAAGCCATAATCAACTTTAATAATTATACTTCTTAAATTGAGCAGTCTACACTTTATAAAACATGGACTTGTTTATACTATCTCTTTGGTAGCCTACCGAAAAGGCATGCTAGTTTGATAAGAAGATTTCATTTTCATCCATATCCCCTCTTTACACTCTATAAATAAGGGATTTTGAGATTACTTGACATTATGTGATAAATACACATTTTTAACCAACTAATGGATGCTAATGCAAAGCATTCAAAGGACTCATGTTCATAATTCGATCATACTTTAGTTTATTTTAGTCCTTGGAAAATAAAAAGCATCATACCTTCCTTCTATTCTCTCATTTTTAATTTTTGATACATTCATTATAGATTTTATATCTTAATTAACCTATCTCCCTCACATTTAGGTTTTGATCCAACTTAATTTATGTGTAAACCAACTTCATCTAATCATATACAACTCATTACAAACATTTGAAAACTAATTATTTGTTTATTGTGTTGTGCCTTGTTTAAGTATTTTTAATCAAAATAAAATCTTAGCCATCATAAATAATCATAAAAAAACATAAAATAATCACAACATTACCTTTTATCACATCATAAGTCTATAATTCATCACAAGTCAATCCACCTCAAAAATATATCTAATCATAGATAACATCATCACATCAAAATCAACCCATCTAAATAACCAACAACACCAACTAATCACAGAATGTCTATCACTATTCAAATCATGCATCATCTACATATGTTGTCCATCACATGCCTATCTAAGTAAGAAAGTAAAGATTAATCCATATGTCTAACAACACATCTCATCATAACAAACATCATCATATCATAACATCATGAAAATCCCATCACCTAATTATAACATCATAATCATCCTACCTTCTATCACATCCATATAACTATGATTCATTAACCCATATCCATGTCATGAACATAAATTCCATCATAGCCATCCATAAACATAACAATAATCTCAAACATTATAGTCATGTCTAATAAAGCATAAACATTATCATATCATAAAAACATCCATCAATAATAAACATCATCATAGCCACATCATCACATGCCTATCTAGGTGAGTACACATACACCATAACATGTTGAACATAACCATCATAAACATCACATCCATGAACATCAACACAAAACTATAAACCATGATCACATCTATATATATCATAAGCTCATGAAAAACATAATGATCATGCATATAATAATGTACATGTCTCTCAAAAATGTATATACATCTCACTACATTGGCTCATAGATAATATCAAAATCATATGATACATTATAATTATAATGTCTCATAATAGTCTAGGACCCTAGAGCACCACTACTCATTTGAGCCTATCCACCTCTTGATCTTGCCTATCCCCCTATAGATGCATCCTATTGACCTAGTATCACAATATCATAATATCAAGGCCTAATAATAGCATAAATCCCCATTTTCATAACATATCTCACCATGGAGATAGTCCCTAGTGGTATTTTAGGTGCTAGTACTCACCCTCTTGCTTGTTTGAGAGAGTCTCTCTCCTGTGTAATAATGGCTAGTTAAGCCCTAGCATGATC
This sequence comes from Torreya grandis, assembly GCA_037957365.1. Taxonomy (NCBI): domain Eukaryota; kingdom Viridiplantae; phylum Streptophyta; class Pinopsida; order Cupressales; family Taxaceae; genus Torreya; species Torreya grandis. Next base: position 1,985,799 of record JARHVA010002299.1, read on the forward strand.
CCTATTTCTAGTAAGAGTGGCCACTTATCCTTGCATTGTACCCCTTTCTTAGGTCACTAATACTAAGGATTCCTATGTTGTATCTAGTACCACATGTACCTGATCCCTCTCGTTAATTAATGCCTATCTATATAGGGCATATGCATCCCTTTTATCACCATCCCCACCCATACATCCACATCCATGTCCTACTGGCCACCATCAACCCCAAAATTGGCTACATCATAATGTGATTGAAATCACATAGGGTACCCATCACTAAAACCTATGTCATTGATAAACATGTCTTTAGGATATGGTGTAGGTAATGGGATCTCTACATCCTCCCTCCTATATCTAGGGAACTCCCTAAGGATATCTTTTACTAATCTAAATGACCTCCTCACCCTATCAAAAGGGATAAGCTTTATCTCATGATCTCACCTCCTAAAGATCCATCTATAACTCTGTAATGATAATGTATGTCAGACATAGCTTGTCCATGCTAGGAATATAATGTATGGGCACCAAATCACCTCTCCCACAACCAAAGCATCTAATTGATCTATTTACCATTCAAGGTCTTGGTCTCCTCTTCATAGGCATGTGAGAGCATAATCACCTCTCCACCTCATATAGCCAACCTTGTAATACATATGAACAAAACTATGCCATGGCAGTCCCCCAAGTCTCAGTACACTAACATGCTCATAATCCTAACAATGTAACACAAAACCCACACTGATCTCATATATCTTATGGTCATGGTATCCACATAGCTCATGATAGATCTAAACTAATAAAATAGGTGCCCACTTAAACACTATATGAGCCAATCACATCTCCATTAAAAGCCCCAATAATAAGTATGGAAATCTCTCACTTCTAGAATCAAGTAGAGCATAACATGTCACCAATATCATCATCATAAGTATTTGTTTACTATCCCTATCCATATAATACAAACATGTGTAATATAAACCTCCAAAATGCCATCTCATAAGCACAAGGTCCTCACTATATAAGTGAGTCATCTACTCATCTCTATCCTTATTGTTGATATGGTATATCAGCTTGCCCCTATAGGTAGTCATAATATTTGGTAGATGTTTTCTAGTAAAATAGTAATCTCTCCTATAAGAAGTAAGAATGTGTTAGTGGTTAAATCCCATCTCTTGATGAGTTCCACTAACATCATTACATCTTGAGGTGTGTACTAATCATAACTCATGCCTCTTAAGCCTACCTCAGTCATGTGATCCTAGTCTACATCCATCATGCCTAGGTTCACCTCATCAAGGATCTAGGGCACATGGTTATGCATCTATAACTACTCCTTCTCATGCAGGGTTTGATATACAAGTACATTAATTTACCTAATCCAACATACTTTGCCTATGAATTTTACTAATTCCCCGTACATTAACCTACTCATCTCAATTATGAAAATTATGCATAATCTAATCTATACATAAGAACATACCTTCAAATCACCTTTTATAACTTTTAACATCTACATTACCTAAACACTAGACCACTAAAATAAAACCTTTAGTTTCCCCCAACCTAAACACTTTATCACTAAACTAAATCCTTTAATTTCACCCTTAAACACTAACCTAAACACTTGATCACTAAACTAAATCCCTTCATTGCACCCTTACCATTTTACCTACTTCACCCTTACAACAACCTACACACCCCTTTCACTTTAACCAACCCCCATCCTATTTATCAATAAAAATTTACAAATCTACCATGTTTCATCAACCATCAATGATCACCTATAGATTGGTGATGGTTCTTATTGGAACCATCACTAATCCTACCATCAATTTCCAATGGTAAGGGGACCAACTAATGATGGTCACCATATAGTGACCCATCGACAATCACCTATCAACTACTGATGGTCACTCATAGACCAAAGATGGTTGGTAATGACCATTGATGGTCATTGTGTGGTGAGCACCGATGATACAACCCTAACCTTATAACCCTTAAACTATCAACACATCCACCAAAATCAACTTAAACCTGATCTATAACACTCTACCCTCCCTTACCTACACTACCTCTCTAAAATTTTACCCCCTCTACCACTTTCATCCCCATAACCTCCATCTACCTAATTACACTAACCTAGGCCTAACACACCCATAATAAATAAATTAACTATTTTAATAACAAATATTACAAATTTAATTGTACTCCCTACCTCATTTTGTGATCACCGATGTGGAGTAGCTTTAGGAAACACTACCATACCCCATGCTCTATCTCACCCTCTTTACATCCTTGATAGTCAAATCTCCAACCAATCACTGAAATCACTCAATCACTAATAAAACCACCAACCATCATCATTTTATCACACTCACTAAGAGCTAAGCATTGTGATTTACAATACAACAATGAGGAACTAAAAACCCTCAATAGGATTTTTACCATTGCCTTTTTAGGGTTGATATACCACCACTGATGGTTGCTTATGACCACTAATATTCAACTTCAACCATCAATGATTGACCACTTTGGTAATTTTTACTCCCACCCACCATTTTCCAAATAACTTCATGTCATAACAATAATCTAACTACCTATCATTGGATCTTACCTACTTCAACAAACACACACCAACCATAATGTTAGTCATTTTGGCTCAACTTTTACATGTTTTGTGATGACCTTACCTTTTTCACTTTGATTACTATGACTACATTTCCATCTTAAAATCATGCTACTTTTGCACACTGATCCCATTGTGTCTTCTTAAGAGAACTTCCTACATTAGATACCTACAAATACACTGACCTTACCTAGGAGATGTGAGTTTATGAGTGCAACCTAAACACCACACCTAAATGTAGTCACTTCATCCACTTGCCACTTATCCTTCTAGCATGACCTATTTTACTAATTATTTCAACCATGGTAGTCTAGTCTATGCATGATATGTTTTATCACATTTAGTCATATTCTATGCATATGTTTTACCTCAATTTCTACCTAATGAATGTTATCACCCACTTAACTGCATGTCAAACTCATACCTTATTCTATTTCACCTCATCTAATCCTAGATTGAGGGGGAACACCTCCTCCCATTCTCAAGGTAGTTGAACCTTCAACCCAACCTTCCATTTTTTTATTTCATATCTTACAGATACAATTTACATAATAAAAAATGGAAAATGTAGACACTAAAAAACCATACATGATGTTTTTAGATGTTGAACTAACCCTTAGAGCACACTTGTACCCCCTCAAGACCACTTCATAGACTTTTAACTACCAAACCTAAGTCAACCTAACCAACTTCAACCATTATACATTAACCTATCAACTGTCGATGGTCAACCCCTAATTATTGATGATTAGCCTTTAACTACCTTAAGGGTTAACACTAGCTTAACTCCACCTTTCTTTTTTATTCTTATCCACTCACATAATTATGCATGTTAAGACTAAAATTAAATTATGTGTTAATACTTTTTTTAAACTTATTGTTTCACCTCTCCTTTCCTTCTATAAAAAGAGAGGAAGAGGAGGTGAAAAAAGGAGAGAAATAATAATCAGAGAGAATCAACAATTATCAGAGCTTCTTGTATCAAAAGTTCTTTTGCAGGTTTTTTTTAGTGAACCATCAACTAAGTCAAAGATATAAAGTGTTGTTATTCATTAATCATAATCGTGACGTCGACACTCTACCAAAATTACTCTAGGATCCACAACAAGTTCTCAACCACTCACCTTGACATTCTTCATGAAAAAGAGTTAATTATCTATTTTTGGTAATCAATTCCTTTATTTCTATTGTATAACCAATATCCATCCTAAACCCACATCCTAAAATCACTCAACCACCTTCCAAACCAAACCTACACTTACCTAAGCCAAATATAACAGTAACTATCAATGGTCACTTAACCATCAATGGTTTGCCCTCAACCACTGATAATGGTTATCTAACCATTGATGGTCTTACCTAGCCATCGATAGTCACTATGTGACCATTATAATAACAAACTAATTCCAACTATCAAACCCTAATCAAATACCTCTTTATGAATTTTTGGATTTCTACCTAAGCACATAACATCACCCCATTTCATGAACCATGTCTAATTTATTTAACATTAATATTCAGTTATTTATTACTATAATTAGTCAAATTCATCTCTTTCAAGAACTTATTGTATTTGATTTTAATATCATATGCTATTTTTGCAAGCAATTTATTCTTCATTTTCAAAATTTTATTGTTTAAAAGTGTGGATTTATAGCTTCCAAGGAATCTTATGCTTCTCAAACCTAGCTTGCTAGGTAATCCACCCTATTATATAACTAATCAACTATTTATTTAGTGTTTTCTTATTTATAGGTCTTTCCTCCCAAGCCAAAGGGGAGTATCTACAAGTGTATGGATCATAGAGCATAAGCTAAATCCAAGTTATACTAACCCCACCCTTCTTTTAAGTTTTACAACTTTCTTCTCAAAAATAAATAAAATTTTATGTGAAATAGATATCACATGGTGAAATCTTGATGACCCAACATCCTAGAGTCCTCCATGCAGTTTAAGGTCTCCAAGCTCTAGGTGAATGAGAATCCACCATGTGGTAATTTTTAGGATCCCCTTAATTCATAAAGTAAATCCACTTCCCAAAGTAAGAGGCATCAAGATGATGACACATGGAAGTAGTAGGGTTAGAAAGTTAAGGGCCCACATAGGCTGATTAGCTACCAAGTGTTAAGGTAAGAGCCCATATAGAAGAGTTAATAGTGAGATGATGGTGAAGGAAAACATTACCAAAATAAATAAATGTGGTATTGATGATGTCATCAATACCACATTTATTTATTTTGATAAGCTTTTCCTTCACCATCATCTCACTATTAACTCTTTTGTATGGGTTCTTACCTTAACACTTGGTAGCTAATCAGCCTATGTGGGCCTCAAATTTTATGGCCCATCTGATCATCAAAAATTTCAAAGGTAGAATATAGATTGTGTAAAAATTGATTCACAAAATCAAGGTGGATCAACATATGAATCATGCACAACTCAAATCTATTTGGTAAAGTGGCTAAAGGGGAAATGACCTGGCTCTAATCATCATGGAAATAAGTTAATCCAAAAGCACATAAAGATAAGCCACAATATTGAAGGACTAGTATGGTAGTTATGTAGACGTGACCATCACAATCTCAAAGAGATATTCTCACTTCCTCAAGCCACCACTCCCAATCATGAATTTGATTTGTAACTGCCCTATTAATGGGAAAGACTAGTCAAGATCCTGATCTCTCCAATTTTGCTTATATAAGCATGTATAATTATAATCAAAGAGAGGAATCTTTCTATAATATAAATATTTATAAAATTAATCTATATTTGATCTTCAATCTAGGTATGGTGAATCCCTGCTTTGATAAATACTTGTATTTTACCTCTAAACTAAATATATGCTGATTTCTAACCTTCTTAATACTATAAATAGTGTATGTCCATGGTGTTTTGATGAATTTATATGATATTGTCTACAAATTGATTTCATTTTACTTTATTTTACCTTTTTTTAGGTTATTAGTCATTTTAGTAGATCACAATAAGTGTGTCACATGGTTTTACAATGGCTAACTATGTAAAACATTCACTAGTGTCTCCTATGAAACCTCTTGTTCATCCCTATTAGATAATGGCTTGACCATAACCTTAATATGAAAACATTGATGATTTTAGACTCATGTTGAGTTGTGTAATAGGTTTTAGTTCTTGTTCATCTTTTTAGTGCAGTATAGGCATGTGGAAGATAATAATTTTGGTGCATCACCTCCATGTTTTCTTTCTAGTTATAATCCTTTTCTATCCCTTTTCCTTGCAATTTTATTAGGTTATTCTTTATGTCTTAGATGAAACATCAAGGGAGATACCATAATCTAAAGATTCACCTCAACCATTAGGCCACCCATAGCCTAGATGTGTCTCCATTGTATGACCTAAGTGAGAAGGCCTCAAAAACCTCCTCAAGGGGTGAAACTCTAAGTGATAATAATTTTTATCATGCGTAGTGGGACAAATTATCATCTATTAAAGTATTTTTGGTGTTTTCCTTCAAAATTTTAGCCTCTAGAGGCATGAACTCAAGTATTAATGGCAACTCTAAGTGATCTAATCAACTAGTTCTAGTAGCCCAAGTACCTATCTAAATTTTGTTGATAGTTATCTTACTTTGTTTGCCTCATGAAGTTTCATGATTGAGTTTGGAGTAGGTTTTAATGTTACTCAAGTTTATGAGCCATATTTGGATTATGATAAACTATAATAGGCCTACGATGATGTTTATCATTAGTATAATGATCTATATCAGCCCTATGCTGAGCCATATCATCCCTACAATGACCCTATGATTCCTTCATATGGATTTGGTTATCAGTATGAGCAACCTCCCTATCATGAGATTTATCCTCCCCTTCATCATCAATACTATAGTCAAGACTTGTAGCCTTTTTATAAACATTTTCAAGAGCTAAATATGTCCTACCATGAGCCTGACATCCCCCTTTATGATCCAAACTATGAAAATGATCAACCTCATTATCAGGGGGGCTATCCTTTTTTCCCTCACTAGGATCTTGGTCAATTTATCCCTAAATCCTCCACTAATTTATAGGATTTAATGCAATTAATAGAATTAGAGAGACAAAAAACCTAAAATAATTAGCTTGGTCAAAGTTATCCTCCTTCTAATCAACCTAAAAAGAGTTTTATAGAGATATGAATTGAATTTGAGGCACACCTATCTAGGGAGATTAAGGATACAAATGAAAATATGAATTAGTTGGTTATGAGGGTACAATAAATGGAATCTAAAACGTATACACCATTATAAGATTAAAATAAGGTGGTTGAACCCAAGCCAATAAAGTTACCAATCACCCCAATCCCTTTACCCACCCCTTAAGTTGTAATATATAATCAAGAGGAGGCTTATAGGTTCAGAATTCCAAGTTGTAAGTAAGTGTTAGAGTCATGGCATAATAAAAAGGGATAATGCCTAGATGGGGAAATGGGAGCTAGATAAGAACCTTTGCCTATACACACTCCACTCATCCCTCCATAAGAACCCCAAACCATTCCATCATGGAGGCATTCTTAGACTATGACCCCTAATTACATCATCTTAAATCTTGAGAAAGAATCTTCTCCATGCCCATCCAAAATCAAAAAAGGGAGAAGGTAGTAGAGTTCAAACCAAAAGAGTTTAAAATTTATTTGGGCCCTTCACCCATACCTCAAGTTAGAGCTATCCATGAAGATAAAAGTATATAAGAATTTGAGAATGTAATTACTACTTATAGGGAGAATAATGAGTAAGTCTTAACACAAAATTATTTTCTCCTTCCTCAAGAACTCCCAAAGAGGTCCTTCAAGTTTCCTAGTTGTAAGGATACCCTCTAAATCTTCAAGTGTATGTAAGATTCAATTTATTTCCCTCCCAAAATCTCCCTTTTGGAAGAAGAGCCAATTGTATGGAAGATAGATGAAAAATAGTCAGTTGCAAGTGAGCCTCAATAAGGCTATGAGGAGAGTGATTCAACTATGTATGATGAAGAGATCCACATTGGCAATCCCCTTTATCAAGGATAAAGCAACTTGATATTTAGAGATAAGGAGAAATATTATCTTGATAAAGGAGTAAAAGGTAGCATGGTGAAAGCCTCTCTTCAAGGTGATAGTCTTGAAGAGTATGAAAGAGAATATTTTGATCAAGTATGGTAGTAGTTGTGGAAGAAGTTAAGTTTATTGGAAAGCATATGAGCCCTCTAGAGCATGAAGTTGAACCTTAATATGAAGTTTTAAAATTTGGTAGACCCCAATAAGAATATTAGGTTATAATAGAGTATGAGGATGACCTTAATGAAGGATACAACACTCATCATGAGGTTGTTACACAAGTCCATAATGGCATAGAAGTAGAAAAGGATAAGGTTATTTTAGACATTGAAAAGATTATTCACCAAGGTAAGAAGAATAAGGTCTCAAAGAAGAGTGGTAATAGTATATTTAAATCCTTCAATATGTTGAGATATTTTTAGGTCTATTTATGCTAATGATTACATAGATATAGTGATTTATCATCTTGGAGAATATGCATAAGAAGATGTTAATCAAACTCTCCCTTAAGAAGGACTTAATGAAGCTTATAATCAGTATTTATAACTATGTGAGGAGCTTGAATAGATTGAAATAGTAGTAAAATAGAGTGACATCTCTCAATATGTCATGTAAGACTAAGATTAAAGTCTCAAAGAGCCATTAGAGGCTAAAGTTGTTTTCCTTATAAGTCAAAATGAGATCACTATTAAAGTCATCTTCAAGGTTGAGAGAAAGCATGAGATAAGCATTGAACATCAAGAAGAGTTTTTATATGTTGGATATATGTTTGATTTATTTCATTCACTTTGAGACAAACCAAAAAGGTTGGCAAGAAAAAATTAATCTGAACCAATCAAGATGCTACTAAAGCAAGAACTTATCCACTATCTCTATGAGTCACATGGACAAGACCTAAAAGGCTTCAATATTTATCCACATGGTTTGAGGTCCCTATTTTTAGTTTATAAATAGTATTTTTATCCATTTTTTATTTATTATAAGTGTTGTTTCACATTATCTTAGTTTTAATCCTTTCTTGAGAGATTTGGCACTTGTTTGTTTATGTTCTTTGTTTTGTTGTTCATTTAGAGGTGGATCTTAGTTCAATTTAGTTTCAAGCCGAGAAAATTGTAGGAGGGTTGTTTTTTCAAAATTAGGAGTTTTTGAATGCTTATATGACTCAATTCCTAATTTATTACTTAATGGATATAATATTCATGCTTAGCAGTCAAGAATCCAACATAGTTCTCCAAGAACGTTGACCATTTTTTACTACCATGGAAGAGTAAATTTCTCAAAATTGGAAGAGTAGCTTTATAAAAAATAAAAGAGGGGTTTCATGATCACCTTTAGGGTTTTGAAATTTCTATTAAAATTTGACAAAAAGGATAATTCAAAAGGAAGCAAAGGACTTATCAAATTTATATATGTTGATCTTTGCACCTTTTAGTGAAATAATGGTCTTCAGATTTTCTATCAAGAATTAAGTTAGGACTTGTGTAAGCTATAAATTTTGAGAATGATTTAGGTCTTCAAAGAAATATTTTAGAAAGGATGTTGCATATATTGTGCTCTAAACATATATGTTGAAAAAAAAATGTTTAAAACCAAAATATTCAAAACTTTTATTGTAGACAAAAGTTCTAAAGGTAAGGCCCAAACAAAGATGTTAAAATATAAAGGCCAAGTAGAAGATGTGAAGAAGAAATTATCTTAACACTTTGTTAATTCTTCAAAATTTTCCTAGGAAAAATACATGCCAATATATATTTAAAGATCTAGGTTAGTGGGATGCTTCCACATGTTGTAATCCCAGTGACCTAGAGCCCCAAAACCATTCATGCCAAGTGTAAAAGCCCCTAAGTAATAAATTTAGTAGGGTGACACCACATGGTGAAATACCAATGACTAGATGTCCTAAAACCATCCATACAATTCAATCTCTATAATGTCTAGGTGAATGAGAAAATTCCATGTGGCATATTCCTATTAGCCCATAATTTTGAAAGTGAGTCCAAAAAATCAAATGCCTAAGTGAGTAAAAAAGGCCACATAGTTACCAAGTAGAAAATTAGAACCTACAAGGGTAGAGTCCAAATAGAAAACTATGAAGGTAAATTTATTTAAAACTTAGTCATTTATTCATCTTTGAAATCCTCTCAAAGCCACGTGTCAGCATTCTATAGCCCTAGGCCTATTCAAAATATTATTTAAGACTTAGTCAATTCTTCAAAATTTACCCAAGAAAAATCCACATCAGTATAGATCTAAATCTATAATTTAGTGGTATCATTCCATGTGTCACAATATAATCAACCTAGAGCCCCAAAACCATTCTTTTTAATTGAAAAATCCCCTAGTTAATCAAGATAGTGGGATGACACCATATGGTGAAATCTTGATGACATAGTATCTTGAAGCACTCCATGCAGTTTAAGCTCTCCAAGCTTTGGGTGAGTGAAAATATACCATGTGGTGACTTCTGGGATCCCCTTAATTCATAAAACAAATCCATAACCTAAAATGAGAGGCACTAAGATGATGATGCATGGTAGTGGTTGTTTTAAAAAGCTAAGGGCCTATATAATCCTATTAGCTTCTAAGTGGCAAGGTGACAGGCCACAAAATATAACCAATAGTGAGGTAATGGGGAAGGAAAAGGTTTCTAAAATAAAGTCACATGATAGTGATGACAACATTAGTACATTGGCTCAAATTTGATCACATGTTTGGCCATCAAAATCATCAAATTCATAAGATGGACTATGTAATAATTTATTTGTAGAATCAAGGTGGCTCAGTGTATGAATTATACATATCTTGACTCTAACTAGTAGAGTGGGTAAGGGGTTGTGACCGAGAATCATCATGGAAATAAGTACATCTAAAAACATATAAATGTGTAAAGATAAGTTATAGGCTCAAAGTATATGGCATGGTAGTTATGGTGTGACCATTGAAATTTTAACAAGATATTCTTACTTCCTTGAGCCACCTCTCCCAGTCATGATTTCAATTTTTAACCACCCCATTAGTGGGAAAGACCAGTTAAGAGCTTGATACTTCCAATTTTTATTAAATAAATATGTAAAATTCTAATATAAGAGAGGACTCTTTCTAGCATAGAAATGTTGTAGAAATTGATTTGTCTTTGATCCTGAATCCTAGTATGGCAAAACCATGTTATGATAAACACTTGTATTTTTCCTCTGAATTAAATATATGTTGATTTCCAACCTTCTCAATATTAAAAATAATATATTTTCATGGTGGTTTGATGAATATATGTGATTGTTTCTATAACTTCCTTTCATTTATCCTATCTTTTACCTTTTTATAGGTTATTATTCATCTTAGTAGGTCATATGAAGTATGTGTCACATGGTCTTGTAATGGTTGACTATGGAAAACATCCACTAGTGTCTCTTATTAGACATATTATTCATCCCTCTTAGCTAATGGCTTGACCATAACCTTCATATCAAAACACTGATGCTTGGACACTCGTATTGAGTCATGTAATAAGTTTCAGTTCTTGTTCATGTTTTTTTTGTATTATAGGTAAGTGGAGGATACTAATTTTGGTACATCACCTCTATGTTTTCTTTATAGTTTTATTCATTTTCTATATATTTTCCCTATATTTTCAATAGGTTAGTATTTAAGTCTTAGGTGAAACATCAAGGGAGATAAACCTAATATAGAGATTCACCTCAAACATTAGGCCACCTATAGCCTATAAGTGTCTCCATTATCTCACCTAATTGATAAGGCCTGAACAACCTCCTCAAGACCCACAACTCCAAGTGATAATAGGACTAAGTGCACTTATACTAAGTCTTAATTTTAATCTTGTTATTAAATATTTAAACCTTTATCTTAGGTTTATGACCTTCACCAAAACATATTTCAATTTCTTAACTTAATATTAAAACTTAGCTATTCTTATGTTCTAAATTAGATTATTTATAATAATTTAATAATATAATTCCATTAACTTCCTTTACGATATATGGATATGAATTAGCTTGTTAAATAATCCAATGGCTAATTCTCAACATGGAACATTTGATCCTCAATCATAATATGCCTTAATTAGGAATAATTATTATCTTTTTAAAACCTTCCATGAAGTATCTTATTCCCAGGTTACTTCCAACATATGCATAAGATTTATATAATCTTATTGTAATTCAATTTCAATGAGTTTTAAGGAGCTGCTCATAACAGTCCACTACACTTGACAGTGTTTATTAAATTTAAAGTGAAATGATTGTCTTCTAATTAGATTTTATAAGATTCATACAATTTTACTTAATTAATTCTCCCATTTTAATCCTTAACATAGATAGATTCTAACAATAATTAAAATCTCATGCATAAGTGTTATTATGATGAAAATATCTTAGATTCACTAAATTATAAACACAAATATTTCATTATATTAATCCATATAGCTATTGTCTTAAGGTCTTAATGAAGTCTCACACAACTCTCATTAATTAAATAACTTATCAAAGATTTTTTTATAGTTTAAGGTAATTTGAAAAGTCCTTAAAACATAACTTACAAGTTATGTCATAGTAATGTATTATAATGCTTAACACAAGTGAATTTGTTCAATGAATAACATCATTTAGCTTTTATAAGCCTAATGTTAATTTCATAAGAAGTATACAAGGTAATTTAAATTTCAAGTTTACTCTTATGAATAAATCCTAACATGCTAACAATAATTTCCAATTCTCATGCACTTATGTGCATTATAATAATCATATAAAAATTCCAAATAACTTTTGCAACTAGGTTCCAAGATAATTTTTTACACCCTCAATTAACTAGTTAGTCCAATACCACTAACTCAATAATGTACAAGTAAAAGCCAAGATATGAAAAAAAATTTAGTTATAAGTCAACTAATGACCAATAAAATATAAAAATTAGAATGCCACAACTTTTTAATCATTTTTATAAAACTACTAATTCCAAATCGAGAGACTAATTGCAAGCACATGATAGAATCACATAAATATGTTCCTACTACCAACTGTATTAATGAACTAATGGAATTTCATATATAAATAATAATATAATATTATATGGATAATAAAATGATCAAATACATTTGTAATCATTAACCAAACTTAAATGATAAACATAACATTATTTTTATCAAATACAATTATAATGATTTACAACTATAATGAATAAAATGGATTGCATAAACATTTTATCTCATTTACAACCAGCTATCAAAACTTGAGATAAGAATAAGTGAATCCAAATATTTTTACACAAACCAATTAAGATAAGTCCACCTCACTAGTTCCAATGAGCCCAACCATAAGTATCCCTAGACCACCCAATTATCACTTGGATATAGATTAGGAAAGCATAGAAATGATGGTAAAAATACAACAAAATGCACTGAGCTTGATGATAGACAAACAAATTAATAATAGATAGGAAAAAAATCACATGAATCCAACTCATCAAGATCCATTAACTTGATACTTGATTATGATTGTAGCTTATTTTTTGAGCTTCTTGATTTATGATCCATATTCTATTCATAGAACATAATATGGCTCATAAATCTATATGCCATACATTTAACAGGTAGTCATCCTCATATTATAATTTAATAGATATTAATGAGTTAAATTAAATCTCATAAAAAGAAGACAAAAAATCTAATCAACTAAAAATGATACATTAAAACTTACACAAAGCTATGGGTCACATTTTTACCAAAATAGACTTTATTAAAAATAGTAAACGATTCAAAACTAATTGTAATGATATAACATATTCATAGAAAATAAAATAATCAACTAATCATTGTTTTCAAATGAAAGTCAACTTAATAATAATTTTAAATAATTCAAACATCATTACCAAAATTATGACAATAATTCCAACAAGATTTTTACAAACTCAAACAACCAAACAATAAAATCAAAGTGAAACATAATCATGAATACAAATAATAATAATAAAATATTATTTTTCCATAAAAATCTAAAATCTATTTTGGATCCCATAGAGACTTAAATATCATTTCCCCCAAGTGTATGGTTATGGGTTAGAAATAACAATAGACCAAATTAAATGAAACATTATTTCTCTATAAACATGTATGAAACTAGTTAGGGTTTTAAAATATAAAACTAATTTATAAAATCAACATAGTCAATAAATTACCTAGAAGGCATATCAAAATAATAAACCCAAACAAGTTAATAAACCCATAAGACAAATTTTAAACAACACACAGTCAAAATATACATAGTCATAACCATTATTAAAATGGATTGACAAAATTAATAAACCCATCCATATAATAAAATGAAATAAATATCCATATAACAAACATATACGCACATTGTTTATCCAACTAGACATAATAATACATAACCATAATGGAAAATATATATCCATATTATATAACTATAAAATCCATGACTGAGTTATTTATGGTCATTATGCAATAACCCAATAATTTTTATCCATCAATCCTAGTTAGGGTTTTAACAATAAACACAACAATATAGTTAGAATCCAATTTTAATGTTTATAATTAAAACCATAAGCTAGTTTACCATTAAAAACCACTATAAAGTGAAACCATAGAATTATAAAAATACCACTTACTTGGAATCTATAAGTTGACCAAAGAAGAAGTTTTTCTTCTCTTCCAATCTCCCAAAGTGTTATGCAAAAACTATCATCCAAAATTTACATGCCTTGAACAAAACTAGTTGACTAATATAAGCCAAAACAAACCCTATTTGACTCTACTAAACTCATGCATGACTAATAATATTAATTACTTATCTATAGTTCAAGCTCATGAAAAAATTCATGCAATAGTTGCATTTCATTCCCCTTGGCCACCATGCAAAAATTTTTGATAGGGTCTCCCCAAGGCATAGAGCTCTTTGAATAACCAAGCCATAAATTAACACAATAAAATCTAAAACCAATGAAAGAGTCTCGACTCTTTGCATAGTAATTTAAGCTAATACCATAACTCTAAAGTCATATGGATTAACAACAAACATAAAACTAATTTCCAATACCCCAAGGTGGGTCATGACATAATTTTGAACTAAAACATGGTTGATGTTAAACATTAATCTAAACAACATCAAGATAATCAAATAAGATGATAAAGAGTCAAAGTTAAAATGACTATGAACACAAAAGAGAAATATGTGACCAAATTCCCTATCAAAGTCAATAGCCATTAAGTAAATATAAACATAATGAACTAAAATAACAAAAAAATAATGACATTGACAAGCAATTAATAGTCACAAGACTAATTATAACTTAAAATCCTAAAAATTCCCACAATTAACAACATGAAGTAAAGTGATATTTGTAAAAACATCAAAACTAACTAAAATCAACCAATAATGAAATCAAAAATAAAATGATAACACTCAACACTCAAATTATGTAAACAAAATGACTTAATTGATAATATCGTTAAGCTCAGTTATTAAAATAAAATTCAATGTTTTGTTCATCCACATTATTTTTTCATGTTTCTCCGTTGCTTAGGTCCAAATACAACCTAACTCAAGTACATGTCCCTGTAGTCAAAAAATAGGCCATCAACAATGTTTAGACATATAAATATAATAAATTAAATAACAACATTTAAATAACACATGTTAATTGAATATTAAATTACTACATATTAAGTATAAATATCCAATGCTATAATGAAAAGTGTATCAATAATTGTCTTGATAATAATAATAAAATGTATCAATGTAGATTACAAAACTATAACACATAATAAATCAAAAAAATATGTTTTGAATATTTCAAAGCTAACTATATCAGCAATATGAAATAAATATAGGTCAAACTAGGTCATGACATCTTCCCCCACTTTGAAAAGAGCCATTCTAGTGATCAAAATAGCCTAGGATAATGTTGCTTGAAAAGACTCTCATCTTATCAAGTAGAACTTATTTTTTATAAAGGATCCCATTGAAACATCACTTGGGAAATCTCATGATTTCTCAACTTAACACTATGATGGTCTAGGATCTTCACTGGATCCAACTACATCTTTTCCTCTTCTAAAAATTGAAGATGAGTCCAACATAAAACATGAGATGAATCATGAATATACTTTCTTAATAAAACAACATGAAACACATTATGAACATAAGATAAAGAAGGAATAAATGATATATTATAGGCAATACGACAAATTTTCTCCAAAATTTAAAAGGGTCCTACAAAGCAAGAAGCTAATTTAGAAGACTATCTAATTTAATTGAACTTTTCTATGATATAACATGCAGAAAGACCTTATCTCCCACTTTAAACTCATGTGATATCCTTTTCAAGTTAGCAACAATCTATTATCTATTAGAGGTAGCCTTTAATTTTTTCTTTATAGTTTCCATTTCTTTATCATACTCTTGGAAAACATCAAAACCAATAATAGTCCTATTTTCTAAACTTTCCCAACTAAGTGGAGTTCTACACTTATGTCCATACAATGTTTTGAAAGAATCCATTTTAATCACTGAATGGTATGCATTATTAGAATAAAATTCAAATAAGTGTAAATAATATGTCCATTCACCTTGTTGATCCATCACATATATTATTAACATGTGTTCCACAACTTGATTTAATCTTTCTATGTGACCATCCATTTCTAAGTGATAAGATGAACTAAATTTCAACCTTGTACCAAAATCAATAGTTAAATCTTTTCTAAAAAATTGAAGTAAAATGTTAATCTCTATTTGAAATAATAACTTTAGCCATGCCATGCAACTTTACTATTTCCTTCAGAAACTATGAAGCAAACACATATGTATCATCAGTCAAGTTTCCTTTAATGAAATGACCAACTTTAGTAATTTTATCTATCATAACCATAATAATATCATATTTTCTTTTATATTTTGGCAAACCAACTATGAAATCCAAAAAAATCATAATCCATTTACCTCATGGTACATCATGAGGGTACAACAATACCTTGGATGGAAATGTTCAGCTTTCCCACATTGAAATTCTAAATATATTGACAAAAAGTTAAAAACTTCATGTTTTATTTTGGGCTAATAGTATAGGTTCTTTAGTTTTTGGGTCATCTTCATGACACCCAGATGAGCAAAATGAGGTGATACATACACTTATTTAGCAAAATATTCCATAAGTCACCAGACTCAGGTACATAAATTCTATTTTTATATCTACTTAAACCATATGAATCAATATAAAAGTTAATAAAATTTCTTTTCAACAAGCTCATCAGCTAAATTTTCACTTATATCTTGGTAAAAATTATCATAAAATTATTGTTCCAATATTTTAATTATATAAAATTATTATGCAAAATAGATAAAGTAGTGAGATACATGTGTTAGTTGAGTGCATCAATAACATTATTATCTTTACCATTCACATAAAAAATATTCATATCAAAATTACTAAAAAATTCTAGCCATATATCCTAATATGCATTCAGATCATCCCAAGAAAATAAATATTTCAAGCTGTAATGATCTAATTTTACCTCAAAATGCTTACCTAGAAAAAAGTGTTTACATTGCTTCAAATCATGAATAACAAAAATAAGCTCAAGGTCATGAGTAGTGTAATTATTATCATGGTCCTTTAGTTTTTATGACTCATAAGCCATAACTAAACTGTCTTGAGTTAACACACCACCCAAACTTTTTTTACATGCATCATCCCATATTTCATAAAAAAAATTCATATTTAGTACAAGTATAATTATCAAAGTAAATAATTTTTTAATATTCAATAATGTGTGTTCATATTCTAAATTCCACACAAAATTCTTACCCTTGTGATGTAATAAACTTATTGGGTTAGCCAATTTAGAAAAAAAATTAATAAATCTTCTATAATAACTAGCTAGTCCCATAAAACTACATACTTCATGTAGATCAAACCACTCTTGAATAACTTTCATCTTTTCTAAATCAATAAAAATACTTGCCTTAGGTATAATATGACCTAAATATTTGATCTTAGATTGAAATAAATACTATTTAAATAGTTTATGTTATGTTAGCCTTTGTAGCACTAAACACAAATGTTATTCATATTTAACTACATTCTTAAAAAATATATATATATATATATATCACCAAGGAATACTAGAACAAACTTGTCTATAAAATCCTTAAATATACTATTCATTAAGTTCATAAATGTAATAGGTGCATTAATTAAACCAAAAGGCATTATGATAAACTTGTAATGTCCATACCTAGTTCTAAAATTAGTCTTATAGATGTATTCTTCCTTGATCCTTAGCTACTGATAGCTTGATCTCAAGTCTATATTTGAAAATATAGATGCATCCTTCATTTAATCAAATAGATCATCTATCCTTGGTAAAGGATAATGATTCCTAATGGTAACCTTGTTAAGCATACGATAGTCAACACACAATTACAAGGTTCCATCCTTCTTTTTCATAAAGACCATTGATGAAACCCAAGGTGACACACTTGGCCTAATAATATCATTTTATATTAGCTCTTGTAGTTGACATTCAAACTCTTTCAAATCTACTACATTCATATAATAAGTTATTTTAGATATAGAGGATAACCCTAGATATAAATCAATAGAAAAATCAAATTCATATTTAGGAGATAAACCTGGTAATTTATTTGGAAGAAAATTAAAAAAAATCTTAAAAAAATGGATATTATTTAAATATCAATTTGATTATAGGTGTATTTTATTTCATCTAATTATAATACAACTTTCAACCTTTACGCACTATTTTCTTCAGTTGTAAAGCTAATAACAACTACATACTTTTGATTTCAACAAAACTTAAATTTATACAGGTTTCCCTAAATCATTAAAGTAATACATTAAATTAATTTATACATGTTCCTTGAAGTTATAACAAAGATCAGTGATAAAAGCATATTCTCTTGTTTCAACAAATTAAAATCAGTCATTTTATGTTCCTTGAAGTTAGAGCTAAGATACCTCTTTTTGAACAATGTATCAAAAGTAGGCAAGGTAAGATTCATTGACTAGTAACCCTTTAGAGCACATAGATGGTTCCACCAATGAGTTATATTTCCTACTAAATGATAATCAATCACTCTTTTATTCAAATTAGAAGACATGTTATGTAGATTAAAATACTTCTACATGTGTATTAACCATGTATTAGTTTCATCACCTAATTCCTCACCTAAAAAAATTGGTGGAGGCAACTTCTTTAGCTCCTTAATGATATGATCAACCACATTGTCAAGGATATTATAAATATTTGGTTCATTAACTTGCCTTCCACCTCTAATTGGAAGTTCTTTAGCTGGAACACCTTCTATATTGTTTAACCTTCATTCTTGGGTGTCTAGTTTACTTTGAAATGAATTTAATGTAGTTAGAATTCCATCAAAAATACCTCTTAGTTAACATTGGGATAGTTTTCCTCATGTTTAGGGGCTTCAAAATTATTATCAACATAATTTAGAGGTCTTCCCTCTCTCTCAGGAATATTGGACCTATAACCTTGACCTCTTCATCTACCTAGGTTAACATTTCTTAGGTTATTGTCTATTATTCTAGATCTTGTCATCACCATATTATGGTGATATAAAAAACAAATTAGGAAAAAATTTAAAAAAAAAATTCCTCAAAGTTATCTAGAGAAGTAAACTATACTTTGATACCAATATGTCACAACCACTTTTTTTATAGCCAAAACAATAACTGCAAAATAAAGTTTCAACTAGAGTTTAGCATAGAAACATGTAATGAGATCCATAACTATGTTATAACAAACACAAGAACTAGATGAAGTACATAACTCATCAATAAATTCATTAGGAATCATTTTAACCACTTATAAATTATATAAAATTGGGTTAGTGTGGTTATACCCACTCACCTCTATTCACATACTTCATTGTTGCCTTCTTAGTAGAGTTGTCACTAAATTATACACTTACCTGAATACCTGTATAGGCTATAGAATATCTAGTACCTCATAAGGTAACTCTAAAAAGTTAAGTAAATAGTGAAAAAGTGATAATAGATTCAACAAAATAATCATCATACTAAGGTTGCTTAAGCAAGATCTACCAAATCATAAACTTCAAACAAATATCAAGGGAAAATGACTAATTTTAAAAGCATTGAAAACCAATTGGAACACATTTTTATTTCACAAATAAATATAGGCATGAGTTTTAACATGAATTGATTCAATAAATCTACAAGCTTCATGGGATGCTTCAACAACCATGCTTATGTTTTATTTAGGAACATATTAAAAATCTACAAGCAGGGTACAAACACATGACAAAGCATGCCTAAGAATCTTACATTGGCTTAAGGTTAGCCTTACATTTCCCATTATTGATGATATAAGTGTTGTATGAGTTCAATAGACTCAAACATATTAATAGTATCATGGACTAAGTGCACTTGTACTAAGTCTTGCTTTTAATATTGTTCTTAAATATTTAAACCTTTGTTTTAGGTTCTTGACCTTAGCCTAAGCATGTTTTAATTGTTTAACTTAATCTTAGAAATTAATTGTTATTATGTTCCAAAGTATATTATTTATAATAATTTAATAATATAATTCCATCAACTTCCTTTATGATATATGGATATGAATTAGCTTGTTAAATAATCTAATGGATAATTCCAAACAAGGAGCATTCGATCCTCAATCATAATGTCTTATTTAGGAATAATCATTCTCTTTTTGAAACCTTCCATGAATTATATTATTGTGAAGTTACTTCCAACATATGTGTAAGATTTATATAATCTTATTGTAATTCAATTTCAATGAGTTTTAAAGAGCTACCCATAACAGTTCACTACACTTGATAATTATTTTTAATTTCAAATTAAAATGATTGTTTTCTAATAAAATTTATAATATTTTACAATTTTACTTAACTAACTCTCCCATTTTAATCCTTATAAAAGATTTTAATAGTAATTATAAACTCACGCATAAGTGTTATGATGATTAAAATCTCTTTAATCTACCAAATTATAAACACAAGGATTTGGATTATAATAATCCATATAGTTATTGTCTTAATGTCTTAATGAAGTCTCAAGTAAATCTCATTAATTAAATCACTTATAAAAGAAGTTTGTATAGTTTAAGTCAATTTGAAAAGTCCTTAAAAACATAAGTTATAGGCTACATCATAATAATGTATTATATAATGCTTAACCAGAAGTGAACTTGTTCAATGAATAACAACATTTAGATTTCATACGCCTAATGTTAATTTCATAATAAGAATACAAGGTAATTTAACTTTCAAATTTACTCTTGCAAAGAAATCCTAAAATTCTAACAATACTTTCTAATTCTCATGCACTTATTTGCTTTATAAGAATCATGTAAAAATCACAAATAGATTTTACAACTAGGTTCCAAGATAGTTTTTTATATCCTCAAGTAAAAAGTTAGTCCAATACCACTAACTCAATAATGTACAAGTAAAATCTAAGATATGAACATATTTTTAGTTATAAGTCAACTAATGACCAATAAAATATATAAACTATAATGCCATAGATTTCTAACCATTGTTTTAGATTATGGTAAAAACAGGTTTTGAAGGGACCCTGAAACCCTGTACAAGGAGAAAGATAAACATTAAAGCACAACCAGGTTAGCACAAGAACCTGATAACTAAAAAGAACCAAAACCAGGTTTTACAGGGTCCTGTAACCAACAAATAAGAATATGAAAAAACAGCTGTCAAAATGATTTCTAACCATTGTTATAAAACTACTTATTCCAAAATAATAGACGAACTATAAGCACATGATAAAATCACATAACTATGTTCATACTACCAATTGTATTAATGAACCAATGGAATTACATATTTAAATAATAATACAAGATTACATAGATAATCAAATGATCAACTACATTCATAATCATAAACCAAATTACATGATAAATATAACATTATTTGTATCAAATATAAATATAATGAATTATAACTATAATGAATAAAATGGATTATATTGATTTGAGCAACAATTCAGGTGACAATTCGGGCGATGGTTCTACCCCAATTGATGATGGAACTTCTAGGAGCCATAACTTTTGCATCATAGCTCTGATTGACTCCCCATTTAAACCATTGGAAATATAAGAATGAGGATAACATGGTGATATGGAACCAAGATCTGATTGGTTGGTTTTCATCCCTAAAAACCTAATGGAAGTGACCTAAATTTTAATTTTAGTAGTGCAGTCTAAAAATAGCAATTCCTCAAATTCTGTATTGTTGTAAATCATGGAAGTCAAAGCACTTAATCTCCCTCAAGATTGGTGACCTTCCACATCCTCCTAGCTTCAAAATTTTTATAAATGAAGGTGTAATCTGAAATGGAAATCAGACATCTCTTCCCAGAGATAAGCATATGGTTGTATTTGTAATCTTGAATAACATCTCTTCTCAGAGAAATCATTGTTACTATGTTATTTTCATGTTATTGAAATATCTATCAATCAAAACTTTTAAGTTTTATATCATATATAAAAATTTTAGTTCATATATAACTAATTTTAACAATTCAAAATAAGAAGTGAATCAAAATATTCACCTGCAAATCTATAAAGCTAAACCTACCTTGCCATTTCTAATAAGCCCAATCATAAGTGACCCTAAACCACCCCAACCATCAGTTACATATAGATTAGGGTAGAAAAAAATGGTGAAGGACAATGAAATGAAATTAGCTTGAAAACAAACAAATAATGAACAATAAATAGGAAATGAACCACAAGAATCCAACTCACCAAGATTCATTAAATTGGTACCTAATTATGACTATAGCTCATTTTTTGATCTTATCAATTTATGAACCATATTTTATTCATATATTATAATATGGACCATAAATATTTATTCCATCCATTTATTAGGGTTCATCCTCACATTCTAATTTAATAGATAGTAATGAGTTAAATTCAAAACACATAAAAAGAAGACAATAGTTCAAGTCAACTAAAAATGATCAATTAAAACTTACACAAAGTTATCGATCACATTTTAACCTAAATAGACTTTACTAAAAATAGTAAAAAAATCATTACCAACTATAATGATATAACATAATTATAATAAATAAAATAATCAACTGGTCATTATTTTCAAACTAAGTCAACTTAATAATAATATGAAATAGTTCAAACATCATTACTAGAATTATGCCAATATTTTTACAAACTTGAGTCAACCAAATAATAAAATAAAATTCAAATATAATCACATAGACAAATAATGGTAATAAAATATCATTTTTCCACAAAACCCTAAAGTCCATTTTGAACCCGATGATGACTCAAATTTCATTAACCCCAAGTGTATGGCTATGGGTTTGAAATATCAACATGCTAAAACAAATGAAATATTATTTATTTATAAACTCATATGAACCTAGTTAGGGTTTTAAAATATAAAACCAATTTATAAACTCAACACAGTGGATACATTACCCAACCATAACCATTATCAATATGGCATGTCAAAACAATAAACTCAACTAGGGTTTAAACTCATAAAACAAATTTTAAACAACACATTCGAAATATACAAAATTGTAGCCATTATCAAAATGACTTAAAAAATTAATAAACCTAGCCATATAATCAAAGAAAATAAATGTTTATATAAAAAAAATATATGCATAGTATTTATTCAAGATATCAATAATAATACATAGCTGTGATGGAAAATATATAACAATATATATCCATAATATATAACTTTAAAAGCCATGGCTGAGCTATTTATGGCAACTATGCAATAACCTAAAAATTCAAAGCCATCGACCCTAGTTAGGGTTTTAACAATAAACATAATAATATAGGGAGATTTTAATTACAATATTTATGGCTAAAATTATAAGCTAGTTCACCATTAAAAACCACTATAAAATGCAAAAGTAGAATTATAAATACACCACTTGGAATCTAGAAGTTAACCAAAAAAAAAGTTTTTATTTTCTTCTAGTCTCCCAAAGTTCTATCCAAGAGCCAACATCCAAAATCCACGTGCCTTGAACAAAATTAATCTAATAATATAAACCAAAATTAACCCCAATTATCTCTACTAAACTCCTGCATGGCCAACAAGATTAATAAATTAAATGCAGTCCAAGCTCCCAAAAAATCCAATGCAAGAGATACATTTCATTCCCCTTCGATTCCATGCCAAAATTTTTGGTAGAGTCTCCCAAAGGTGTAGAGATATTTGAATAACCAAGACCAAAATGAACATAATAAAACCTAAAACCAATGGAATAATCTTGACCCTTTGCATGCTAATTTGATCCAATACAATGACTCTAAATTTATATGGATTAACAAAAAACATCAAATTAATTTTCAATGTCCCTAGATGGGTCATGACATATCAAACTAAGAACATGCCCAAGCCAAACTTGGATATGACAAATAATGGATTCCCAATGAAAAAATAATGAAAATAATTCCTTTAATGCCTAAACATTAATACATGGAAATTTAAACATAGAGTAGATACAACACATTCACAATAGCTTTCAATTGAAATATTGTTGATGTTAAACATTAATCCTAAGAACATTAAGATAATTAAATAAGATGATAAAGAGTCAATGATTAAAACAACTATGGACACAAAAGAGTAATACATGATTGAATGCCCTACCAAAGTTGACAATCATTAAGTAAATATAAACATAATGAACTAGAGTAATGAAAACAATGACATCAAAAAGCAATCAACATTTTTAAGACTAATTATGACTAAGTAAACTAATAAGTCCCACAATCAACAACATCAAGTAAATTTATATTTGAAAAAACATTGAAACTAATAAAAACCAATCAATAATTATATTGAACTTAAAACAGTAACACTCAACACTTAAATTATGTAAAAAAAATGACTTATTCAATAAAACCATCAAGCTAAGTTATTAAAATAAAATTAATTGTTTCATTTATCCATGTTATTTCTCCATGTTTCTCTGTTGCTTATGTCTGAACACAACCTAGCTCGAGAACCTATCCCTACAGTCAAAAAATAGACCATCAATAGTATATAGACATTTAAATACAATAAATGTAATAACATTTAACAAATAATATATCTAAATTGAATAGTAAATTAATATGTATTAAGAATAAATATCCAATGTTGTAATGAAAAGTGTATCAATAACTATCTCAAAAACAATAATAAAATGTATCAATGTAGATCATATAACTATAACACATAGTAAAACAAATAAAATGTGTCTCAAATAGTTCACAGCTAACTATATCAATAATATGAAATAAATGTAGGTCAAATAGGGTCATGCCACATAATTACATATGCTAAAACTAGATGGTTTTGAATCCAATATCATGAAAGACTTCATGTGTTGTGAACATTATAGGTTTGATGAGACCTTATTCATGGATACCAAGACTTTTCCTTTATAGTTCATGATAATACACATAATGGCTTTTGGTATAGGATATGGATTAATTTGGAAACATGTAGCTAATTCGTCATAATATAACTAATAAGAGTTTGAAGCTTTAATCTATTCTTTAGAAAGGAAATTTCCTTCTATGAAATAAATTTTTCCAATCTTATGAGCCACTTGTGTTTGTTTCCTATAATGGTGCCTACCATGATTGTTGGGGGACATATTGCTTTTTTCCTAGATAAGGGGCATCATGGATTTCATATTCTCCCATACCCACATCCACAAATGAAAATATAGATGGTGGGCATGTGGATTGAGATGTGGATGATGGATTTATATATGTAGATGGTTGAGTGGTGGATGTAGAGAGTAACTCATCAAGATTTATATAATTAGAAAGTTTTGGTGAATCTTTAGAAGGTTCATAGTTATTGTAGAAATAAAAAATCTACACATTGTGATTTCGAATATTACAACTCCATGGGGTCCCCCTTAGGACCATTTAACTCTTAGACCCTTGATGAACCTATCTTGTAGTAAATTTAACTTAATATGCTCAACCTTACCTTTGGCACTTGACTATTGAAGGTCAGGATAACCATCGATGGTCACCTTGACCATCAATGGCCAGGGTGCACCTCCCTAACCAAAATCATGCAAACAATTTGCTTTACTTTTATAATTATAACTTGTCTAAATCCTATTATGAGCCTTTGCATGGACAATTTATAATTAGAGAGCCTAGTTAAACCTTCACTTTTACCTATTACTTGTGCCTATAAAAAGAGAGGAGCCTAAAGGTGAAATCCATCTACAATTATTATCAAGATCTTATGGATCTAGGAGTTTCTTTTGTAGGTCAACCACCATTAGTAATCCATCAATAATATTAGAGATTTAATTTACCATTTCCTCTCCACTAAGTTTTTAAGTACTGTTACTCTATCAGAATTGAGCTAGATTCTACCAATAAGCCAACTACCTCAACTATCCACCCAATCAATTTATGGAAAGATAAGTACTTATTTTTTAGTATTCATTTACTTTATTTCCATTTCATAATCAACCCAAACCTTATCTATCTCTTATAATCCATATTATATATCTCGTTAATCAGCCAGGTTACCAACCTAGATCCTCACATAGTAACCAACGATGGTTGACTCAACCATCAATAGTCTATCCAACCATTGATGGTCACCTTGACTGATAATGGTCATCTTAACTGTTGATGATCATCCCAACTATAAATGGTCACTATGACACCAAAAAATAGAAATCTAATTTCACCCACCTACACCCAACCAAATATAATTTTCTATGTTTCTACCTATTCACAGACCCCTATCTAATTTTTTGAAGTAGACCTCAACCTTATAACACTAGTATTAATTAGTTTATTACTAATTTAATCATTTATAGCATACTTCTTAACAATCATTATTTTATTCAATTTTATTACCTTTTGATTCATTGATGCAATTAATTTACTATTTTATTTATAAGGTCAATTGCCTAAAACATGTGGATTGACAGCCCTAAAGAAGCTCTCACTTTTGAGATCTAGCTATCAATAGGAAATCCACGCAACTATTTGTCTAGAAAATAAGTTTTCTTTAGTGATTTTTTATTTGTAGGTCATCCTCCTAATCCAAAGAGGAGTTCTTCATAATCTTCTAATTTTAATGCACACACTATCAATTAAGTTTTTCAACCATACCTGTATTGATTTTATTTTCTTTGTTTCTTTAAAACTTAATCAAAAATTCATTGAAACTTTTTGGCATGCTCGGTGGGACCCTTGTGTCTTTATTTGGGTTCTTGTTTGCTTGCATTCTCTCTCTATTGTGTGCTCATTAATGAAATCAAAATTTTGTTTTGGGATTAAAATTAAGTGCATACATTAATTGCTTAAAATTTTAGTTCACATAGCTTAACTTAAAGGTAAAGTAATATATCATAGCTTCACTCTTTATTGCACACACCTAACTAGATGTTTTATTATTTTTTAGAATAACGGAGTTTTATTCCTAACTAACAAATAGGTCTAGGTTAAATTAAATTAGTAAATAATTTGTAATAATTAAGCCACTGATATATGTAAATAGATTGTATTTTTGCCTTTTCTAAAAATAGTAATAAATAATTTAAAATATGACTTAGATTATTTTGAGCTATCGAGTTTGAGACAAGGTTTGAGAATTCAAGTATAAGACTAAGATAGTGTTGAAAATAGGTTCATGAACTTCATTTTTTGATTGGATAAGAGCATCAAAAGTAGGACACCCTATTTTTTAGTGCTATAGTCCTTTTCTAGTGCTATTGTCTAGGTGATCTGAGTTTTTTGGGTTTTTCTTAGCAAGTTTGTGTTACCCTATCAGTAAAATATTAAAGCTCAAAAGTCTATAGAGCTCAATTTTCATGTATTTTAATCTTCAAAATCCATATGGACTCTTTATGCTTGAACTTTAATGGCAACTTTGAAAAGAGAGATAAGGGGTTAGTGTGTAAAAGATACACTAAACATATTTCACACCTCGTGTGTGGGCACACTACCTACATACTAATATCTGAGGAGGGATCAAGATAATGTAGTTCTTCCATTGAAGTGATTGGTGAAATTGTGTATGAAAATGCAACTAGATGTAAAACTAGGTGCACTTATAATGACTAGTGATATATATGAGTGTTTTAATAAGCTTGGAATAATATTGGAAGGTTGTATGTAGAGAATAGGGAAATGTACTTGCTTGTATTCTTACTTCTCTCTTATAAATGAGTGCTAGCCCTTGTAAATAGACTTTGAATGGAATTTTACAGGGAACCTAATGATCATGAGTTAAATGAATTCATGTTGGGCTAACATGAATTAAGATAAAGATTTAGAAAAATATGTCTGTTTGAACCAAATTTGCACTTGGACAATAGCATTGAAAATAGGACACCTTGGGTTTCAATGCTCCTATCCAAGTTGGGTGATATTATCCAAAGGGAATGAGACCCAAGGGGATCGATCTAGGACTGAAAGAGCTATTTGGGTCTATAAGAGTTAAGTTTAGAAGGTTGTAGATGACTAGAATCAGTGAAAGAAAATCTTATGAGGGTTTTTCAAGAAAGTAAGAGGACCTATGGATTGAGTGTCATTAGCCACACTCAAGTAACCAAATTTCACATTTTACATGACTACATTTTCCCCCCTTTATTTTAGTGATGCAACAAAGTGAAATATAAGGATAAAGTAAAAAATAAAAAGTGTACCTAAACTTACCTACAAAGGTGAAGCCCATGAAGATTGTGTGATGTTAAGTAATGATGGATAGTGCATAGAGATCACATTATGCAATTGTGAATCTATGAAATGAACAAAGATTAGATTAGTTATTATTATATTTGATATAAAATAAGAACATACAAATGTTAAATAAAAGAAAAAGGAAGAGAAATGAACAAATACACCTCACTGAGAACGTAAACTAATACAAAACCTATTGTGTTCCTAAGTAAGGTTGAGTAATGCTGGAATATGCTAGATAATGTTGTACCAAAATATATATTGTGAATGGAGCTGAGTGTTCAATTCCCTATAAAGTGGTTCAAAAATACAAAGGTTAGCCCTTTGGCTCCATCATCACCTACTGAGTGAAGCTAGATGATCATGCATGTGATAATCAATGTATGGACTATGTGTCCAATCCCTCTGAATAGGTGGCTCAAGAATACAAAGGCTTGTCCTTTGGCTCCATCTTTGCCTACTGAGTAAAGCTAGATGATCATGTATGTGATAATTGATGTCTAGACTATGTGTTTAATCCTTCTGAATAGGTGGCTCAAGAATATAAAGGTTGTCCCTTTGACTCCATCATTGCCTATTGAGTGAATCTAGATGATCATGCATGTGATAATTAATGTCTAGACTATGTGTCTAATTCCTTTAAATAGGTGGCTCAAGAATACATAGGTTGGCCTTTTGGCTCCATCATTGCCCTGTGAAGTGAAGCTATGAAGTGATACCAATATAGAATAGATGTCATATGAGATAGCTCATGGATCCCATAGATGCTCTAAAAATATGATAATGTGATGTTGATAGTTGAATGTATGCTGGAAACTAGGCCACTCTAGGCCATTTCAAAAGATGGAGGTTAGGCTTGTATGAAAGCCACTCCAAAATAATACAATATGCTTATGTGAAAGCCAACTTGGGAGCTCAGGTATTTAGGAAGTTAAACTTGTATGAAATTTCAACTTGAGAATGATGTCAACCACTTATAGATGGAGTAAGGCACATAACTACTGAGAATACCTAGGTAATAAACTAAACTTAGAAATAAAAGACCAATATGCCATGCACATTGCCCCTAATCATTGGTGTCTAGAACATAGATTTTGATCTAAAATTTAGGTCAAATGCCTAATCTAAGATTGTAAGTGAGATCCATCATGTCATGCATGAACCATCATGTCATGCATGATACACCTATATCTAGATTCCCTAAGAAAATTATATTAAAACTACTGATTATGACTGATCTAGATTTGCAGAAACTATAGATGAGCTAAATTTTTTACATTTTACTAAAAAACCTAGGTGTTTTTATATTATATAAGAGAAAAAAATTAGGACACCCTTATGTTTAGCACTGCTATCCATTTCTGGTGCTATTGTCTTGTGCTAAAACTAGTTGTTGATATAGAATTGTCACTATTTTTCTATTCTATTTTGATTAGTTTGACATCTAGATTTTGAATTGGGTGATATGAATGTTTTTGTTTTTATTTCTAGGAGCTTTGATCTCTATGACAAAACCCCTATTTTTTTCCCCCTCTTCTAAGGGTAGGAATGATGAACCTTCAATGACTACCCTCAGAAGAAAAGAGTCTTGTAAGTGTGTTATCTACATAGATTTTGAGATATTTATTAGATCAATAGGGGTTAACATCGATAGATATAATAATGTAAAATAATGTGTAATATACTGAACTAGAATTGGAAATGTTAGATGTTAGTTGTTAGTTGTTAGTTTTTTAGTTTTTAGTTTTCAAGGAGAGATAGAGCATGATGTCCATCATGACATCTAAGAAAGTAAGGTAAATGCATGATGTGGATCATGAAACTACAAACAAGGAAAAGTAATCAAATAAAAAGCATATAAGGTTGGCTAAGGGGCCACACAAACAAGGGACATGGACACATGTCACTCAAACTAGAAAGAAAGTATACAAGTCATGTTTAAATTCTACATACACATACAATTTGAAACAAGCAAAGATTGGCACAAGGGCCACATGCACATAGAAAATTAAAAGCAAGGGACATTGGAAAATGTCCAGATGTACACACACATGAATATAATCAAAGGCTATTGATATATGTCCTAAGGCACACATAAGAAACAAAATTGGAACTAGAAATTCAATCTCATCTAGCTACATAAAGCAAGAAAGGAAAGCATG
The DNA here is from genome assembly GCA_037957365.1 of Torreya grandis. Lineage (NCBI taxonomy): Eukaryota > Viridiplantae > Streptophyta > Pinopsida > Cupressales > Taxaceae > Torreya > Torreya grandis. The sequence goes on from JARHVA010002299.1 coordinate 2,016,400, forward strand.
TAAAAATTGGAAAGGTACAATCACATTTAACTATTCAAAGCAAGACTGGAAGTATGGATGACACATTTATTACAAGACAAGTTATATGCTAAGAGATACACAAGTGTTAGATATTAGTGAAATGTTGATATAGTAATATGTGTAATCTGGTAAGTAATGTACATTAGTATGATAACTTAGAATGTGTAGTGAGTAATGACATAACCTAGATGGTGTAGTCATGTAGAAGATGCTCCTAGTGGGTAAGTATATTGATGTGTGACTCGAATGTAGAAGTAGGATGCCCCCTCAATGGATAGAGTGAAGCAATCAAGTATTTATATGTCACTATACACACTCAAAGAAGATCAAGTGAAGCATGGTAATGTATATAAATTGACAAAAAATAGTATAGAACAATAAATTTAAGTCTAGCATAGTAGTAGCAATGTAAATCATGGATGATGCATATAATCAAAATGTTTTTGTGTTTTGGATATATTTGAATATTTTTGATATTTTATATTATTTTGGTATTATTTAAAATAATCTATGTACATAAAATACTAAGAATAAATGATACTAATTAATGAGTCTCATGGGAGACTCCCTATCATGTTGTCATGTATCAAGAAAAAGGATCGTGCATGATTGTGAAGCATGATGGAAATGTTGAGATTGTGGCTCTAAAAATTATATATGTTGTAAATGATCAAAGATATCTATAGTTGAAACTAACTTTGGGGTCTCCTTATAACTTTGAGAAGTGGATGTAATTGTAGGGCTCGTATGGACCCATTTAGAAGTAGGAGAAACTCTCTAAACATGTGGTCTATGTGTAGATGCATGATATATTAATGATACTAATTTAGGTGTGAACATTATACCTAGGAGATATATATAATCTTGAAGATATGGAGGTGTATGAACTCTTTATTTTGGTGATGAAAGTCTTGAGTGGGACTAAATCTAGACTGGAGGAAAAACTATAATAGGTGAAGGGGCTAAAACTAGATTAGAAGGGGTGGTAACTTGAGTGACAAAGCTATAACCATGGGTGTAATCAACTTTCCTATCTTCATAAAATTGGGTGATATCATGTACCACATATTCAAATATAGGCATAGATTTGGTAGTAGGTGTGGGATAAAATCTAGATGAACCAAGTTTGAAGAGAAGAGGGATAGATATAACCACTAGTGTTTGCTTGTGTCCAGTAGTGATAGGAAAATACTTAAAATTATCCAAAGATTTAGATACATCTAAGTAGAAACCATGTATATCAATATGATTATAAAGAAAATTCCACATGATAGATAACAAATAAGGGATAAAGAGCATGGAATTATAAAGTAATGCATATAAAACTTTGACTTGAATCATGGCATTTATAATATGTTTTTCTAGATAATCTTGAAAAAATTTCCTCATGAGAGAGAGAAAGTATGTAATAGAGAGCATGACATTGTGCATGAATACATTTAGAACTTTGATATGTGATATGACATTTCTAATGTGTTTAGCATGATAAATTTGAACAATTTTCCATATAAGGAATAGAGAGAAAAGGATAGAGAAAATGAATTTTTTCATAAAGGCATATAAAATTTTGATATGCAACATGAAATTTTGAAATCATTTAGCAAGATAAATTTGCACAATTTTCCATATCAGGAATAAAGAGCAAAGGATAGAGAACATGAATTTTTTCATAAAGGCATTTAAACTTTTGATATGAAACATGACATTTCAAATGCATTTAGAAAGATACATTTTAACAATTTTACATATGAGAAAAAGAGAATATGTAAAAATAATTTTGGAATCTTGTGCATGTTTGGCAATGAATTTTGTAATATCATCCCATATAATGAAACATAAACATGAAATGCAAAGGATGAAATTTTGTACTAACATATGATAGACTTCATCATTCATGTATATGATATGGAATATTATGGTTTCCTTATTATTTGAAAAAAAATTAAGAAAAGTTTGTAAATAAATGAGCATCATTTTTGCAATTTGGCTATGGATGTAAGGTGATACCTCAAGAAGAAAAGTAGGAGCTAGTATATGCAATTAGGGATTTTGAATGAATTTTTGTTTAAAATTAGTATGGTAAAAAAAATTAAATTTGATATTAATTTATAATAAATTTTTAGAATTTTCTTGAAAAACTTCAGAAAAATAAAAAAATATTTCTAAAATTAGCAATATATTTTTCCTAGTGTTTGGAATGTGTTTGTATGCAAAAAGGACCTAGTATGTGCAAATTAGGGTTTATACAAAATATATGATAATTTTGAAATGAATTTTTAGATTTATAATTTTTAAATATATGAAAAATCAAGAAATTATAGAAAAAAATCATAAATAATTTACCCAAGGGTTTTTAGGGTTTTTGTGCAAAATTTGAAGTAAGTCGGGTTCACCAAATGTTTTATTGTTTTTAAAAATAATGGATTTTTATTCCTAACTAATAAAGTAGTCTAGGGTAAAGTAAAATTGTAAATAATGTGAAATAATTAAGACAATAATTTATGTAAATAGATTGTATTTTTGCCTTTTCTAAAAATAGTAATAAATAAGAGAAAATATGACTTAGCTTATTCTAAGCTATTCAATCTGAGACAGGGTCTAAGAATTTAGGTACAAGACTGTGATAGTGTTAGAAATAGATTTATAAACTTCATTTTTTGATTGGACAAGAGTGATAAAAGTGGGGCACCCTATTATTTGATGTTGTAGTCCTTTTTTGGTGCTATTGTTTAGGTTATCTAAGTTTTTGGGGTTTTGCTTGACAGGTCTGTGTTACCTTGTTAGTGAAATATCAAATCCCAAAAGTTTGTGGAGCTCATTATGAATATATTTTAATATTCAAAATATCTATGAGCTCTTTATTCTTAGACATTAATGGAAACTTGGGAAAGAGAGATAAGGGGTTAGTGTGTAAAGGATATGATAGATGTACTTCATACCCCATGTGTGGGCACACTGCCTATATACCAATACTCCAAGGAGGGATCAATCTAATGTAGTTCTCCCATTGAAGTGTTTATTGTAATTAAGTATGAAAATTCAAATAGATGTGAAATTTTCTATACTTGGAATGACTAGGGATAGGTATGAAGGTTTTAATAAGCTTGGAATAATATTGGAAGGCTGTATGCAGATAATAGGGAAAGGTGCTTAAATGTACTTGCTTATATTCTTGCTTCTCTTTTGTAAATGAGTGCCAACCCTTCTACATGGAATTTTAATGGCCTTTTACAGGGAACCTAATTATTGTGGGATAAATGAATTTATGTTAGGCTAACATGAATTAAGATAAGTATTCAAAAAAATATGACCAGTTGAATCAAATTTGCACTTGGACAATAGTGCCAAAAACAAGACACCCTAAGTTTCAACACTCTTGTTCAAGTTGGGCACTATTGTCTAAAGGGAATAAGACCTAGGGGGATGGATATAGGCCTAAAAGAGATACCTAGGTATATAAGGGTTAAGTTTGGAAGGCTATAGATGATTGGGAATTAGTGAAAGAAAAGGATATGAGGGTTGTGTAAGCAAGTAAGAGGACTTATGGATTGGGTGTCATTAGCCATACTCAAGTAACTAAATTTTGCATTTTACATGACTACACCATACCACTTTCACCAATTTAACATCAAACATAATTAATACAAGGCCCTACTAGGATGTCATAACCTATAAATAACCTTACCCTTTCTCGATGATCCTATTTGGAGGTCATTACCAAGGGGAAGACCAACTTAGCTCTCTGGTTGAGTATAATCTCTAGATATCAATATATATTGGCTAAGCACCTAACACCCTTATAATTTTAGTGTGTAAAGGGAGGGGGTAGTCCTAAATACCAAGCCACATATTGATTCCAATAAAAATTATTTTTGAGTGCCTAAACAACCTAAAACTATCTATATATTTCCTCTCTAGTACCCTCTCTACAAGACAACTTCAGTCACATAACTTCTTAAAGCAGAAGCCAATAAAGAGATTAATTAAAACTCTAGGGCTTAACATCTCTCTTAGAGTGTTATTTGATTTATTTGATATTTTCTTATCATCTCTTTGTTTGAGTAGTGAGGTTGTTGGTTCTTTCTTTATCTCTTATCTCGTATGGTCCTCAGACACCAGTAGTGAAGAGACCTTGTAGAGCAAAACCCATCACCAAGACAACCTACCTTTTCTACCTCTTCATCTATAGAATATACCTTAGAACCAATAGACTCTCCTCACCCTTTAGGAAGTATTAATTTCCCTTTGGAGGTCCCTTTTGGAGATGCAATTTTTTTTGCTTTTTTTAGATAACAATCTTATGGCCTTACAACATTACCTTACAACCATGTCTTATTATATCCCAGCTTTATCTCCATCTATAGATACACCTAATGAAATGCCTCCACATATCATGGGGAGTACATCCATTAACATGGTTACTACCTAACCATTAACTACCCAAGATTCCTCAATAACCAAAAACCCCTTTGAAACTACCATTAAAAACTAACCAACCTAAACTACCACCGCACTTATACTTCTACTCCTAATAACCACTCCTCCACTATAGGAGTGCCTAAATATAACACTACCATCCTTAATTTATATACCTTCAACCCATCAAATACCATTCCAATTCAAATCCTTATGGTGTCCATACCCTTTACCTTGCCATCGATCAATACAAGGGTCACCACCCTTCCATTGGTCACAAACCCAACTACCGCTCCTACCCAATAAGCACCCCTTATACCAACCTATAGATACATCCCTAATGTATAGGGGAATGTACCACATACCTATACCTAATTTTATGTGTCTTCCACATAACCAATTCCATCTACTTACCAATATGTGGTAGGCTCCCAACCTTCTACCCACTATCTGTGTGTCTTCGAATCATCATAGTAGTATGCATGTCACAACCTTCTAGGTGCTCAAAAACAAAGTCAACCTAATAAATATGCTTATGGAAAAGATGAAAACATTAAATTCATCCATCTCATGTGCTCAAAAAATCTTTTCATATTACTAAATTTTTAATGAGCCCATCTATCCATCTGTACCTATCAGTCCATATCCTCCCCAATGGGAACTTCCTAGGTTATCTAAACTTCAAAGTAATGAGGATCCCCAACATCACCTTGGGAAATTTATGCATGATTGATATCTCATAACTTATGATTATTCCCTTATCCTTTACACTTTCTCCATGTCCCTATTTGGTCTAGCATTAGAGTGGTATAGTTCCATACCTAAGCACTCCCTTTTCTCTTTCACCCAACTGGCTCAAACCTTCTTGGACCACTTTTAGATCAATATCTCCAAGAAATTTTATATCACCAACCTATATTATATCCAATAGTTTTAAGATGAATCTATTACCTATTTTATGGCTAATTAGAAGAGTCTTATAAACCAACTTTCCTTCTCTTTGCCTCAACATGAGCTCATAGATCTATTTTCTCAGGCGTATGCTAAGCATATCTCCTCTATGTTTCATGTATTAAGATTATGAACCTTTGATGAATATTTTACCATGGAACAAAATTTATATAAATGAGCCATTAATGAAGGAAAGTTAAAGCTAAAAAAAATAACTCTACCTATAAAACTAATAAGGCTTCTTCTTCCAAGTCAAGCAACCAGTCTAATACCAACACCAAAAGCAAGGGAACCATGAATGCTATTTTCCTCAAATTTTCTCTTCCACCTTATATCAACCAATCTAATCCCTCTAGTTCCTCAAAACAAAACCCAAGGAACCAAATCTGGAATAACCAAAAACAATTCACTCCACTTGGAGAATATTATGCTTCCATCTTGGAGAAGTTATTGAAAGCCAATATCATTCAAATTCATCACATAAATCCAACCCAAAATTTTGGCTCCTCTCATCTCACACCTAGTTTTTAAAATGAGAATTATCTATGTGCCTTGCACCAAGTGATAGGGCATGATGTCAGTAGGTGAAACACTTTAAAGAGCCTTGTCTAATCCCTCATTGATAAGGGGGAGATTACATTGGACAACCCAAATGTACCATCAAACCAAGCCCTTGATATATTCAATCAACCCTTCACAAACCATGCTCATACCAAGAATGAGAGTAAAAATGTTGAATTCTCTCATGAAACCCATACAATTAACAAGGTCCTTGACACACTCATTTCCAAAGACCCTATTGACCAATCCATTTATCTCTCACCCTCTCTACTTATTGTGGTATTAAAATTACCTTACCTTCCTTTAGATGCCCAAGCTAAGAAAACACCATATTCTTCCCTCCACTTATTAAGGTAGTGGAGCCACTAGTCACCCTTTTAACTCATATACTAGAACAACCAAACATTTCCACCTTACCCTCACCTTTAGCTACTGAGTGAACCACTCCCCCTTTAGAGATCATTCCCAAGGAGAAAACCCTAATATCTACTCCTCTCATATAGGAACCACCTTCATCAACCTTTTATCCTTTGATTGATGAAGAGGATGAGGTTACCATCCATGTGTCTTTACCTAAGGGCCTATCTTTTAAGTCTACCATTCAAGGAATTAGGCCAACCTATAAACCATTCTCTAGGCTAGTATATAAATTGTAATTTATCTCTAATCCTAACATGGATCTATCCACATTTTAGAATCAATCATGCCTCCCTTATATTGCCCAACTATAACCTCCAACCCTTTCTCGATCAAACCAACCTGCCACTTCCATTGACCAGCCTCTTACTATATCTACCGAAATAACTAAACCCTATAACCAACTGACTAAAACCTCCACTAAATAAACCAACCTTCAACCACTTAAGCTAACCCAAACTAGGTATCCAAGCCCTCTCCTATCATCCCAACTAAGTCTACCAAGAATCTTGGTATCTTCCCTAGTTTGAGCCTTAGTCACCCATCTATGAAAATGGACCTAACCCCCTCAAGCCCACCAACCAAACACTAAACCAAAGAAAATAAGGAGGTAAAACCACACCAAGGTTGTAAGGTCTGAATTTTTCCTCCCTAAACTTTGCCCTCCATTCTAGGGCCTCATCCTCTACCTTGAGCAAGAATCTAGTTACCTCTACCAAAACCTCATCACTTCTTTTGGTGACACCTTGATAGTTGTTATCTTATGCACAGATTTTTACCACACCAACAATACCTAAGATACATACCTTAAAACCTTCCACCTATAGCTCATCAACCTCCTTGCCTAAATTAGAACTATCAACCAAACATACCACCCTACTCAAAATAAATACTACCAAATCTATTTCCAAGCAACCTCCTACCTCAACCACCAAATCAAAAATAGCTAAACCTTTACCATCTCTAGCTAAATCCTATTCGACCATTATTTATATTTTATTATAAACCTCTTATTTATCCTTACCTCCCATAAAACCCTTTGACCCTCTATCTTTAAATTCTATTTGATATAATGACTACCACATTTGTTCTTATCATATGACACCTGAACATGATATAGAGAACTATAAGGATCTTCAAACCATCATCCACTAGCTTTATGATGAGGATGATCTATTAAAAGATGAACCTACTATGATACCTATATCTATCCAACCACCAAATATACCTACCTAACTCTCACTCACTCCTCTACTGTCACCTCAGAATGAAGATGAATCTAACCAATCCTCCATCTCAACCTCTCCTTCTATCCATACCATCAATGTGTTCACAAGAGAATAACATAAAGATAAGGGTAAGGATAAGGTGTCCATTCCTTAGACATACACCTCCTCAAACTCCCAACCAACCTACAACCAACCATCTCCATCTTTGACCAAACCCAAGGTGTCTATCTTACGTGCCTCCTAATCTAACCTCTCAAAATCCATCAAGAGAGTTATCTTCAAATAACTTCATTAAACCCTAGAAAAGATGAGATTTTATGAGTTAATCTCTACCTCTCCCCATCACCACCAAACACTAATAAAGGATTTGTAATCTATTAAGGTCAAATCTAAATACCCCCAATCTCTAGCCACCTTTGTCAGTGCCCTTCAAATTTCCAACCTTGTTACCTTCAAGGATTCAAAAATACCCTCCATCTATCCTGAGGACCTAGATCTTCCTCTCTTTATCACTACCTACATTAACCAAACCTACATCAAACATCTCATGACTGATGGGGGATCTAAAATTAACATCATCTCTTATCATGCCTTTAACCAACTCAACTTACCAGACAATGTCATGTCTAAATATTTGACCATCTTTCACCTTTTTAATGATACTGTGGCCACTACCTTAGGAACTATTACCTTTAATATCCATTTAGGACCCCACACACTCCCTAAACATTTTTATGTTGTATAAGGTGAATTCTAATACAACATCTTATTTAGATGACCTTGCATTTAATCCATGGGTTGTGTTCCCTTTACCCTCTATCCTTATATTAAGTTCAAGCATGAAGGCTAGGTAGTTACCATCTAGGATAACCCAAGTCCTTTTTCAACATTCAACATGACCTATCACCATAATTATGTCCTTACACCCCCATATAGCACACCTTTAGTAGCTAAACCCTAACCATTAACCACCAAAGTGGATGTCATATCCCCTTATACCGATGAAGCATCGACTAGTTCCTCTATACCTTTGCACCAAATCCCCAACATAAAACCTTTAGAATCAACATTATATTACCTTTCATTGGGGGAGTATTTTCTTTTAGCGCTTTATTTTTTCCCTACTCCTCATGAGTATATGCAACTTACCACCTAACCATGATATGACCCCAATGTCATAGCTATCATTACCTTTGGACCTCCACACTATCAAACTCATTTTTTCTATGGGGGACTCAACAAACCCCTTAGTTTGTCTACCACCTCTATTTCCCCTAGACCATTTACCACTAATTTCTCCTACCTAGACAAATTGATCTTCATCAAGACATACCTCCATCGGTGTGCCTGGAAAGGCTTTGGTCTTGGGTGATATGAAAATGGCCCACATGAGTTAGTATCCATTGAAACTAGGAAAATTTATGAAAATCATGTCCTTAGTTTTATCCTACCCAACAAAAAGTAACTGAAAACATCTACCACCACCATTATTAAGGAAGATACCCCTTCCTAATCGACCTCTCCCCTACTCGTGTGTGAGGATGATGACATCATCCCACCTAACTTTTTTTTCATCAACATGATCAACCTAGGACCCATGACTTATAAGGAGGGGGAGACTATAACCATTAATTTGACCCATCTTAAGATGATAGAAGACTCTACTACTATTAGCACTATTAGTATGAAGATGATGATTCTATTCTCACCTATATTGGTTCCCTAGATTCTTTGATCCACAAATCCCTCCCTCTTGAGACCTTGACCATGTTGAATGAATTCACCATGGATATCAACTTGGGTACTCTAGATAACCCTTGCATTATCAAAATTGGTCAATCATTAAATACTAAATAACTTCCCATCCTTCCTCTAAGACCGTAGCATAACCTTTACTTGGTCTTATAATGATATGCCTGGGATTGACCTTGCCATTGCTACCCATAACATTGTCACTCACTATGATACCAAACCTATAAAGAAAGGCTTTGATGCATGCATCCTTTCATAGCTCTTCTTATCAAATAAGAGATTTATCATCAAAGAAGAGATTTAGTTTCTCCTATATATCAAATTCATTCAACCTATTGACTACCCCCAATAGGTCTCGAATGTTGTACCTATCACTAAAGCTAGAGGGGGACTACACATTTATGTGGAATTTCATGACCTCAACCTCACCTAACCTAAATATAACTTTCCTCTACAAATCATTAACAAGAGTGTTGATCTTATAGTCAGACACAAGATGATATCTCTCATTTATGGATTTTTGGGATACAATTAGATCTTAATTGCCCCCAAAAATCAGCATAAAACTACCTTTACCACCCCATGGGGAACCTTTTACTATAGAGTCATGGATTTTGGGTTAAATAATGTTGGTGTAACCTACCAATGTGCCATGACCTACATTTTTTATGACCTTACCATTAGGATCACAGAGGACTATGTGGATGAAATTCTTAGAAAATCAAAACTTTGAGAGGATCACTTGGCCATTCTTAAGATCATCTTCGAGTGACTTATCCACTATCATGTCCATCTCAACCCCCAAAAAGTGTATTTTTGGGGTCTTATTAGGAAATATTTTTGGTTTTATTATCTTTTTTCAAGCAATAGAAGTAGATCCTACCAAAATCAACTCAATCCTAGACATTCTTCCTCTTACTAACCTTAAGCAACTTTGAATCTTGCAAGGGAAGCTTTAATCCATTCATCATTTTATTTCCCATCTTTCAAATCAATGCCAACCCTTCCACCACCTTCTAAATAAAGATGTGTCTTTCAAGTGGAATAGAAACTATCAAAAGGCCTTTGATTCACTAAAATATTACCTCTTGTCTCTACTTATCCTCACCCTTCCCAAGGATGACCAACCTTTCTACCTATATATCTCTACCACTGACCATTCCCTAGGGGCAATGTTATCTCACTGAGATGAAAAACACAAAGAGTAATCCATATACTACATTAGTCACATACTTATAGAATATGAGACTTGCTATACCCATATTGAGAATCTTTGATTAGCCTTAGTCTTCATAGCCACCAAAATCTACCACTACCTTCTTAATCATAAAACCTACGTCATTACCAATATAAACCGACTCAAGTACATGTACTCTAAGCCATACAAAAACCAATGTATGTCCAAGTGGCTCATGATCTTAGCATATTTTGACCTTGAGTTCCTCTAGAAAAAGTTAATTAAAGGGCCAATCATCACTGGCCAATTAGCTGAGGCACCTTTAGTAGACAACCACCCTCCTTCCCTTGAGTTCTTTGATGAGTCCATCATGGCTCTCTATCAAGCATATTTCACCTATCAAGTCACCATGTTTTTTGATGGATAAAAGTGTTAATACAATGGGGGATTAGGTATCATCCTTATCCCCTTTTATAATGAACCTCTCTTTTTGTCCTTCAAGCTTTATTTTGAATGTACCAATAACATGGCTAAGTATGAATATCTATTGATCGACCTTTAGAGTGCTTTAGCCCTAAGAGTCAAAACAATAAATATATTTGGTGAGTCATAACTAGTGGTAAATCAAATAAATGGTTCTTACTAGTGTAAGAATGATGTTTTGCAATATTACAAGAAACTAGCTGATAAACTCTTAGCATCATTTAAACACTACTATATCCAGTCAACCCCATAGTCTACTAATAAGTTCATTGACACCATAGCCTCCCTTGCCTCTCAGATACCATCCACACCCTTAGAATTTAAGTTTTATATCATTATACATAGACTTACCCAACCATCTTATGTCAAACTATATTCTCCCACCATTTTTAGTGTGGAGGAGACCCAACCCTATCTTTGGTATCAGTAGGCCTTTAACTATCTTAACCTTGGCATAGTTCTCTCTAGCCTCTCTATCCAAATCCCCTCTCTTTGCATATCTTTACAAGAGATTATTTTAGAGGATGATTATTGTCATTACCATTTATCCCAACTTGAGATACTTGATGAGTGTTATTTACCAGCCGTTACCCATCTTCATGTCTATTAATAGAGCATCAAGTGTGCATATAACAAATACCTTAAAGTGTGATCATTCAACATTAAAGACCTCATCCTAAAGGAAAACTAACATGCCACTAATATGGAGAAAAAAATCAAGGCAAGTTTGATTTCAATTGTCTAGGACCTTATATCATAACCCACAAATATGGATCAGGATCTTATCGATTGTCTTCTCTTGAAGGCCACCTAGAGCCTGAGCCCCTCAATGTCTTGCATCTGCATCAATTCTTTTGTTAAGTAAGATCAAGTCCACATTTTGTTTGACTTAAGCTCATCCCTTGTTGTCCACCCATATTCATCTCCCTATTTTAGGGACAATCATTTAAAATTGAATCATGTGATTATTCATCATAGTCATAGCCTAATATTTAACATTGGGTACCATGGCTCTACCCATGGCATGGTTCTCATGGTAATTTCTACCCATTTTTAGGATAGATCCATATATTCATTATTAAATAAACCTCTTCACACCTAATCAACCTTCTTGTGATTTTATTTTCACCTTCATAAAGGTGAGCCACTAAGCTAGCCTAAGCAAGCCTATGTCAAGAAAAATTAATGAAAAATAACAAAATTCCTATCACTAGTAATCTTGGGTCATCCCTAGATTTTTATAAAGTGATCCCTTGAAGGATAGCTATTGAAAACCTTTTTTAAATTGATAAAACATCAAGTGGACTACTCCCTTTAAGGAAAACTATCAAGAGCCTCAAACAAAGCATATAAACTTAGACCACTCCATTGAAGGCTAGCTGAGTAAAGCATTTATCAAAAGCATAGACATTTCTTAGAAGTTTCCCACATCAATCAACCTTCTATATACAACAATAAATTAAAAAACACACCCTCACAAACAAAAAAAATCAAAATAATATTAAAATCCACAATCAACTCTCAAAACAACATAATAAGGTTAAAGTCACAATTGTCTCTCATAAGTAGACTTCTTGCATTGATTAGTCTACATAATCTGGCATAGGCTTGCTTACCCTTTTTTTTTTGGACACTTAAAGAATAGGAAAGCTAGTCTCACAAAATGTTCCATTTTCACCCATCTCCCCTTTAACACTATATGTAAGAGATTTTCAATCTTACTTAACATTATGTGGTCAAGACAACTTTTTATCCAATCAACACATGCTAATGTGAATCATTCTAAGGGTTCATTTTCATTAAGTCAATCCAACTTTGGTTTTCATTTTATTATTTTTCAAATAAGAAGCATCATTCCCTCTTCTTATCCTATCGTGCTTAGTTTATATTTTCATTATGGTATTCATCTCTTGATTATATTCTCTATTATCCCATGTAGTATTGTTAATCAAACTATCTCATGTGTTTTATCATAAACATTAACAACAAAGAACCATGGGCATAACCATAACCATCTACATTACTATACCATACATGATAATGACATCCATAAGTAATAAAATCAATGTTAACATGTTTAAACATAATAAAATCTAAAATATTCATTAAAAATTAGCATGTCATAAGCATAATCATAAATAAAATCCATCTCATGCCTAGCTAGGTGAGTCTACATCCATGTCTAGCATCCATAACATAAGCATAATCCATAAGAAATGTAAACATCACATCATAAGTGCTAAACACTAAATGCAAATCATACACCATGAACATGGGCAATAAATAGAAACCACATATATAACTCCAATAAACATCATAACATGAACATAAATAACCATAATCATAAACCACATCATGAAACATAAACCACATCAGTCTAATCATCAACATCATAATATACATCATGTGTACCCATAAATAATACCTAAGGCAATATATAAAATCTCTCTCATACACATCTCGCATCATCGACATGTAGGTTGGTATCAAAATCATGTATATATAACATATCAACACCTTTAATATCAAGCCCTTGGGGTACCACTACCACTAGCTCCTTACTCCTATACTTACACTACCATTTAATGTCAATCCTCCTAGGATGTTTGTATGTCCTCTCACTATAAAGCTCTACTACCCTAGAGTAGCCATGGATGGACCACCTGCTAGACTGGCTCTATACTCCCCCCATATGAGCTCATTCAAATACTATGCTAGAACAATAGCCTCATAATACCATATTTCCTTTATTATAATTAGGTATCAAGCTATAGGAGTGAAACTTGATAGTGCTACCTATCATGTCACTACCCTTACCCTCTATCTCAGAGAATCCCTCTCTTGAGTCACTAAACCAAGGGAGGTTTGAGCTTGATCTCGCTCTCCTATCAAGGTGGCAACCTAACCTTATAAAATGATGATCTGGCCCTAAATATTGGTCATGTAACCCTATAAACCTATGATCTAAGCCTATGTAGCCACCAGTGCTATCATTGCCTATACATCCTAGCCACCACCCTACACCTATTCCCCTACTATATCTACATCTATGGCCTATTATCCCCCACCATCCCATCCAAAATTAGCTACTACATATAAGGCTAGGTACTAGGCCACATATCCATCAATAATTTTAGCACCATCTGTCCTTGCTCTAGAAGGCATCTCCACATGATCTAACACTACATCCTATGGCTGAGGCTTAGGTAATAAAAACCCTACATTTTCCCTCGTATACCTTAGGAAAGTAGCCAAAATCCCCTGCATGAGGCCAAAATACCTCTGAAATCTATCAAATGGGATCATATCAGTCTCCCTATCTCACCTCTCATAGATCCATTTCTAGTTATATAATAATAGTATGTTTCATGTGTAATGGGCCTACCTAGGCTAGCCCATATATGGTCTCTAGATCACATCCCCTACCTCCAAACCCTCTAATGCATCTCAAAACCAATCTATGTCCCTCATCCCTCCACTTGCACCTATTAAAGCATAGTCTCCTCTCTACCATATAAAGCCTACTATGTAGGGTACCTAGGTGTATCCCAATGGTCTCTAAACACTGATGTGCTTGTATGTCTAGCAATAGAGCACAAACCCAACACTAATCCCATATCATTTATGAGCTCTGAATACCTAGATCTCCTTGTAAATTTAGACCAACAAGATAAGAGCCCACCCAAACACTATCTTTCCTAATAGTATCTCAACCAATACTCCTAGTAGCATATATGGAAATCATCCACTACTAAAATTAGGAAATGTGAATTAAGACACAACCATCATCATCATTAGACACTTCTCATCTAGATCCCTCTAGTACAGTGGCATGTATCCAAAATCACCTAAATTCCACCTCACGTAGGCCCTATCCTCACCATAAAGTAGATCCATCTGCTCCTCCCTCTCCTCATAATCAATGTGGTAAATTAGATCCCCTTAGATTGGTAGGTATATGATCTTGTGGACATCCTCTAAGAGGATGGTGATCTCTCTTGTTAGTAATAAGAAGGTGTTAGTGGCTGGATCCCATCTCTTAATGAGGGCCACTATCATCATTGAATCTCATATCAATCATTGGTAATGTCACATGGATCCTAAGCCAACCTCCTCCATATGTGACCACTCATCACTGGTAATACCTTTATGGATCTCTGCAAAGATCTTAGGAACTTTATCCTTCATTTGGATCTACTCCCATGCCTACAACACACTCACATTAGCATGCACACTTAGTTTTCCAAATTGAGCTTACTAACAACCTATACCCACCTTTTTCAACATATTACATATATCTAACAATTAAAAAAGTTATACCCTACCCTAACCTATCATATAAAATCTTATCTCTTCTATCACAACCATCTACCCTACCCTAAATACTTTTCAACACCCTACCTTAGCATATACCACCTTCCCTAAACCTATCCCAATAACACCTAACTCTATCCAACCAACATATTTGCACAACATTCATATGTGACACTTTCCAACAACCATCAAATATACTATCACCTTTACCCATTTTTCATATTTTTAACATCACCTATCCTACACTTAACACTTACCCTATTATAATTAACATTTAAAACATACTTTTACAACATTTTTAGCAAACCCCTACTTAAAAGGCACTCAATTACTGTTGGTTCACCTGAACCATCAATGGTCAAGTAATCCATTTTTTCCTTGGTGCTCAACCATTGATGGTTCACTAACCATCAATGGTCACATTGAACCTTTCTCTCTAGGTGTTCAACCATCAATGGTCAGCATGACCATTGATGGTTGGGTTGAACCACTGATGGCCATTATGTGTGACCACTGATGGCCATTGTGTGTGACCACCAGTGGTGAAACCCTCCACCCTACCTACCTCTAAATCATACCAAAACAATAAAAATAACAACCTAAACTAATTAAAACTCTCCTAATACCCACCTCCACCTCAAAACCTCAGTCAAAATCAAAATTTTCTTACTACATAAGCCAATTTCATCCAAGACCTAGCCTAGGGCAAACCCTTCCCAAACCCAATTTCCAAATTAACCATAAACCATCAAATTCAACCTATCAATTAAACAAAATTAACTATCTACCAATTTCAAATCAACCCCTACATCATTCCTTGATCATTATTGAGGTTAGATCCCATGTTCTACACCCAACCAAATCCTCATCTACCCTGTATATCTAGTCCTAGATAGATCAACACAATAACCACTAACCACTCAACCAATCCATAGTCAACACCTCACCTGAGCACTTAGTCAACCCTTTTAGTAAAATGCCAAAAAAGAATTTTCTAGATTTCATAGAAGCACAAAATTCAATTGACACATAGTGAAAATGAAATTTCATTTTCACATTTTATATTCCATGGTTTTAGGGTTTCCACTTGACCATCGATGGTCAGGGTGATCATTGATGGTCGACCTTAGAGACCCTGACCATCGATGGTTAGGGTATCATTTATAATTTTTTAGAGATCACCTAATCTTCATAATACCAAAATTTTAACCTTTTTAGAGGCTCCCTTATCACCTTGTCATTGGTCCATTTCAGGTCCAACTAGCACACATTTTGTGACACCCTTTACATGGTCCTTTGACCATAGTGACAACATTTCCATGTTGGCCACCTTTTTAATTTGCACTACCTCATGCTTATTGACCCATTTGTGTCTTTCAAGATCACTTCCTACCTTAGATACCTAAAAAACTTGACCTATTTTTGTTTTCCATGAGAGCACTTCCTACCTTGAATACCCATAGAAACACTAACCTTATCTAGGAGACCAGTAGGTGTACCCAACCACCATGCCTAAATATGATCACATAATACACTAGTCACTTATCCCTTATCATTAACCTTTTTTTTTATCAACCATGGCAACCTTGTCTTTGCATGACCTTAGCTATTACACCTTTGTCACACTTTGTGCACATATTTTCACTTTAGTGCCCAACCTATATCTTACCCTTAACATCACCTTCACCAACCTTGTTAAACCTAAACCTAATTTTGTTCTTCCTCATTGTCTCCTATTTTAAGGGGGAACACCTCCTCTGATACCCAAGGTAATTAGCATACCTTTGACCAATATCATTTTTTTTGTAGCTCATTCATTCAAGCTACATAATAAAAAGGGGGAAAATGTAGACATCAAAAATCCACACATTGTGATTTTGAATTTTACAAATCCTTGACCCCTCCCTTTAGGACCATTTAACCCTTCAACCCTTAATGAACCTAACCCATAGTTAGTTTAACTTAATAAGATCAACCTTACCTTTGGTACTCAACCACTGATGGTGAAGATAACTATTGATGGTTAGGGTGCACCTCCATAACCAAAAGAATGCAAACCATCTACTTTGATTTTCTAATTATAACTTGTCTAAATCTTGTTGTGATCCTTTACATGGACAATTTATAATTAGAGATCCCAATTAAACCTTCACTTCGACCTCTTACCTATGCTTATAAAAAGAGAGGATCCTAAAGGTGAAATCCATCTACAATTATTATTAAGAGATTGTGTATCTAGGAGTTTATTTTGTAAGTCAATCACCATCAACAATCTAACAATCATATTAGAGAGTCAATTTTCCACTGCCTCTCTACTAAGTTGTCAAGTACCATTACTCTATCAGAATGAGCTTGATTCCAACAATAGGATAACTACCTCAACCATCAACCTAATTAATTTTAGGAAAGATAAGTACTTATTTATTAGTATTCATTTACTTTATTTCCATTTCATAATTAGCCCAAACCTTACTTATCTCTTAGAATCCATCTTCTGGATCTCGTCAATTATTCAAGTTACAAACCTAAATCTTCACATAGTAATCATCGATGATTGACTCAACTACTGATGGTCTGTCCAACCATCGATGATCACCTTGACCATAGATGGTCACCTTAATTGTTAGTGGTCACCCCAACTTATAATGGTCATTATATCACTAAAAACTAGCAAGCTAATTTCACCCACCTACACCCAACCAAGTCTATTTTTTTTGTTCCTATCACAGACCCTTATTTGATTTTTTGAAGCAGACCTCAACCCTCTAGCACTACTATTAATTATTTTATAAATAATTTAATCATTTCTAGCATACTTAATAGTAATCATTCTTATATTCAATTTTAGTACCTTTTGATTCATTGATGCAATTACTTTCCTATTTTCTTTATAAGCTCAATTGCCTAAAATGTGTGGATTTATATCCCTTAAGGAAGCTCTCACTTCCAAGATCTAGCTACCACTAGGTAATCCACTCGACTATTTATCTAACTAAAAAGTTTCCTTTAGTTCTTTCTTATCTACATGTCATCCTCCCAAGCTATAAAGGAGTTTTTCACAATCCTCTAATTTCAATTCATGCACTATCAATCAAGTTTTTTAACCATACCCATATCAAGGTTTATTTTATCTCTTTCTTTATAACTTAAGCAAACTTTCATTGAAATAGTTATGTTTAATTAATGGTAAATAGTTAGAATTATGATATATCCCTTCTTATAGATTGTAATATTGAAAGGGTTGAGGATCACCTAGAATAGTATATTCCATACCATCATTATTAAACTTTAAAAATTAATGGAGGGTGGATGAAATGGATTTCATGGCATGGATCCATTGATGTCCATGGAGTAGATTGTATGTGAGATCTAGATTAAGAACATGAATGAGGGTTTATTAAATGATAGGCCCCACCATAAGTGGAAGATAGTTCCCACTAACTAGTCCTCATTATTACCATATACCTTTATATTAATGTTATTAGGCTCTATTATTATCATAATATGTCTTAAATGATCTATCAAACTTAATGTAAACATATTTAGTCCTAACCCATTGTTTATAAACACCCTTTTTACTTTTTCTTGGAAATAAAGACTTCTATGTACATTGGAAAATTAGGGGATGAACCCATGGGTGAAATATATGAATGGATTAAAGTCACTTAACTGTTAAAGGACAAGTGTCCTACATGTGCTTGAAATATGGATGGATTTATATATTCTAGAATTTAGATTCTTGAAAGGTTTTGTATAAAATGTCATTATAAGTTGAAGAAATCTTGAGAAGATCCAAAATGGAATTTTGGTTTGGTATTTTCTCAAGTTGATCTATGATGTTATATATTCCTTCAAGAGTAGGAAAAGGGACAATTGGAATGATAATTTTTGTAGGCCTCATGGTGATGGATCAATATTGGGATTTAATTGTAAGAATAGAAACATGATGATTCATACAATCAATGTGATTGTTTATATAACCAAAGGGGTGATTATTTTGATTGACATTAAATGTTTAGTTTTGATTTTATATTTTATTATTACTCCTTTGTTCATGCTTTAGAAAGGTATCTTGGTATATCCCTAGTTTTTTAATGTTGGATGTTGACACATCATCCTATACTCTTATGTCTTAAGATCTTGGCTATAGTATTTGAGTCTCATGCAATGATTTGTGGAATGTCCTTTTATTTTGTGATAGTCACAATGTTCATTATCCTTTTACCACTTGGGTTTTGAAACATTCTCATCAAAAAATTTGGTATGTGTGAATTTGACCATGTTTGTGGCAACCAATTTTTGAAAGGCTACATCATATGATATTTCCAAAGGAGTGAATTTTCATTTATAATTATCTTTTTGAGGTTGAATAACTAGCATAGAGATGTTTTTGATAGGTGGTTAACCCTAAGATATAGATTAAGGAATCTATGGTTAAATGGAATAGAGATAGCCTAGGGCACAAGGGTAATAAATTTTCTCTATAGTAGGCCAATTAATTTTCAAACTTAGATAAGCAATATCTTGAATTTTTATGTTGAGATATGCTAAAAATAGAAAGTAAAACTATGTTAGATTTTTTTAATGATTTTGGAAATAATATACTTAGGTTATTTTAATGTTAATATAGATTGGTATTTAGAATAGGAAGGAATCAAACTAGAAGTAGATTTTTAGACTTGTTAACACAAACAAGTTGCCACTACACTAAAATTTTGAAATATTAGTGAGGGTGAAATCAGAGAGGATAGTAGAGGCTAGGTAGCCTAAACATAATGGTTGAGGGTCCCACATGATAATATTTTATCCTCATGATCTAAGAGGTCCATACTAGACACAATTAACCACAAGGCAAGCTAAGATTTCCAAGGGTGAGATTCACACCCTTCCCTAGTAGAGTCTCTAGTTTGTTAACTAGACTGGTTGGTACTACACCAATATCTCAAACAATTAGTGAGGGTGAGACCAAAGAGGTTAGTAGAGGTTGGGGGATCCCATCAGTATGGTTTGAGGGTCCCACATGATAATAAAACCATCATGAAATTATATATTAAACACTTTTGTAACCTTAGATACTTGCATCGACCTCAAATGGTTGTATCAATGCTTATGTCTAACTTAGACATAGGTATCTAGTATAAAACACCATTTGGATCTAGATATGACCACCTTCTATGTTCTAGGTTTTGTGTCCTTTACTTTGGTGTGCTCAAATATGGCTCATGGACTATTGCTCTTTGTTAAATATAAAAAACCTTAACTCTTCATCTTCATAATGGTTGTGTGAAAAATGAATTAGTGAGCTCATGGTGTTGATCTAAACCTAAATAACCCTATGTTAGTGGGCACTGCCTACATAGCCACTACTCTTAAGAGGGCTTTAATCTCATGTAGTTTTCCCCTCTATGTGGGTTTGTGTGTGTATAAGGATAAAATGTGTGATAAGCAAGTACGTATAGTAACTTAGCTTTTAACTTGTAAAATATCGGTCATGGGATGATGCTTTAATACTTAAGACCTATAGATGTATTTTCCCTATGAATAATATGTAAATAGGAGAAAATAGCGAAGCTTTGCTCACTTGAATGCTTGATTAAATTATTTTTTTATTTTGCCTTGTGAGTATCTTTGACCTATCAAGGGTGTCTGATCTTAGGAGATCTTGAAACATGGAGGAGCACCATGTGGAACCTCTCAAATGTGTCAGTTTCTTAGACCTTTCAAAGGTGTCAGATCCTAAGAGATTTGAATGAATGGAGGAGTGTTATGTGGAACCTATCATACATGTCAATTTATTAGACCTATCAGAGATGTTAGATCCTAAGAGAGCTCAACCAATGAGACCATGATATGTGGTGTGGCCATACAAAGTGAAAAAAGGCCTAAAGCACCCTAAGATAACTATAATTAGGTACAGTCATATTGAATAGTCAATTAGAGGATGCCACACACCACCTCACTACTCTAAATGGCTAGTTTTAGATCTCAAACATGTGAAAGTGTGGCACCTAGTTGCACTTAGGTTCCATCCATTACAAATAGGACTAACTAGTGATATCATGTGGTGTAACCTATATCCTCTTAGGATGACATAAAGGAAATATGACTATGTGAATACCATGCTACATAAATTAATTAAATGGGAAACTAGGCCCTTATTAGATAATTATAAACATCTTGTCACAGCCACCAAATCCAAGCAAGGAACATATGTTTGAAAATTTTTAGTTAGTAATAGATTGGGAAATGAATGGGTCGATTATTCTACCAAATCAAAGTCAAACTTGCATCAATTGAGCTACAAATAACATTAATGCATGATATATTTACAAATCCTTATAATTTCATAAAGGTGACTTGCTTTACCATTATTTCTCCTAATTTTACAAAGTTCATATCATCTTTTTTAGCTCATTCTTGTGCCCTTCGTGCCCTTCTCACTTAGATTTCACTATTTTCAAGATTAATCTTCTCACTATGGATACTTCATCCTCCAACCCTAGTCTTGAGCCTAAGTATAGGGAAACCACCATCCCTATAGACTTGACACATTTTAGGCATTATAATGAGATGTTTAGAGTGATCAAAGTTATGCTTAGATCTACCTCTAGTGATGATGAACATGAATCTAAGTTATTAGATTATCTTAGGGCATAAGAAAGGTATGAGTTGACAAATCTCATGGATAAACTAGAGGTATTATCATGTTATTACCTATTTAGTAATATATTTCTCACTTCAAAATGAGTGCAAGACACTACCGAATACTTAGTGTACTTTAAAAGGTCTAAACATATGATTACATCCATTTTAATGGTTGTATTAAAATCATATTATAATATCAAACATTACATGGCTGACTATGAGAAGACCATTATAAATTCATGGGCCATCACATATCATATATATAAGGTTTTATGGGATTGGGTGGTTGACCTCAAGGTCAAGTGGGTCAATAGGGAAGGCATTAATTCCTACATTATCTACACCTTTAGAGAGGAGCTTTGAGTTGAGATGATCTTATTAAATCACTTATTCAAGGAAAGTAACTATGTGTACATCAATATTCTCTAGTACCCTTACTCAACATCATCCATAAAGGATATTATATCATGTACCTTAGGAGCACTATTAAATTTTAGTTAATTTAGAAATCCTAAGTTGGTGTTAACTTTTACATGATGAGATACTTGGTGGAAATCATTTGTGCCACCCTTATATTAAAACCTTCTACATTCCCACCATAGACCCCTAGGGTGTTGTGGTGCATGTATTTTTTTACAATATATATGTCCACCACTATATAAATCACATATGAGAGATCTATGATTCATTCTACATATTTCTCTACATGGCCATCAATGATACATCCATGCCTTAACTCTCTAAGGAAATCAAATAGTCCCTCACACCCATTGGTGATTACTATTATTATTGGGATGACACCATCATATAAGTAGTAAGCATCTATAGTGCCCCCATCTCCTACCCTATCAGGTCCTAGACTAATTGGTTGAGAAGGAAATAATGCATCAATTGGTGGAAGACATTTTTGGCCACTCCCTCAACCACTAGTAGAATGCTTGCCCTATATTCCCCTTCATCATCAACTAACATGTGTACAATAATCTACCTCTATTTTAGAGGATGGTATTAGAAGGGATCTTTACACTTTAGTTAGAGTAGAGAATCAAGAATGGGAATCCCATGGCATCATCATAGCCCATGTGAAAAATTAAGAGTCTTACCTTAACATCAACTATATCCATAATATGCCCCACCCTGATGATAAGATACATGTCAACCCTGTCTATGACAAGGAGGTGTTAGATAGGCTCAAGGAAAATAAGAAAGGAAATTAGGTCTAACCTGGGCCATCCACTAAGAGTAACCCTATTCCATCTATGCCAAATAAGTCTAGGGTAGACATTCAAATGATTTTACCTCAAGTTTTGATGAGGATAATCAAGGGGTCCCCATCACCTCCTCCATTATTTTCACCTCCCCAGTCTATATTCCATCTCCATCACCTCTTGAAAATTAGGCTACTCAACCCTTGGTTACATAGGCACTATGATTAAACATTAGTAGCAGCCCTAAGTTAAGATCAAATCATGACCAATAAAATGTACCCATGGATATTCATTCACCTACTACTTCCATCCCTCAATATCCTAATGGGGTACCCCTTGGCTTCCCTATCCCTACTAGGCTCACCTAAATTATGCCTCCCATGTTTCCCATTCTACCCCTTCCCCAATTCACTCAAGTAACTCTAGATTTGGCCATATAAAACATCACCATGTCCTAATTTCCCTCTACTTATCCCATTCCATATAAATGGATCCCTATGACTTACCTCTAGTCTTTAGGATCATTATTAACTAGACCTCAATGCCCCCAATGTTTACTATGCAATAAATTATTACTATAAGACCTATTCCAACTTCAATTTTGATGGTGACCAAAATAATGAGTACATCCATGTTCATATTTCAATTAATTCCAACCACCTCATTGGCATATATAGTCAGTCTAAAAAATCCCTAGCCTACTTCAGCCACTAATGCCACCAAAGACACTTCTACTATAAAGGCACAAGCTAATCTAGGTAAAAGGTACAAGAATAAATATAAGGTAAATCCCTCTTAGCCTTATACTAAATCCCCTATTTCTCCCCTCATCCCTCATAGGCATTCCTTTTCCATCATCTTTAGTGCTCAAGGATTTGGCTTTAGCCAACCATTTTTTTCATTCCTATTTGATACCCTTCTCCCTCATGTCATAAACCCATAGGTTAATTTGAACCAAAGCTAATGGCATCAAAACATGTTCCCATGAGATTCCCCATTCATCCTTCCCCTTTCACCCCAATGACTCTTCTTCCATTTATCTCTTCCTTCCTTCCCTATAGTTCATCTATTCCTCATCCTTACATGCCTCCATCTTTCATGTCTATTTCTTCCACTCCACCTTCATCCTCTTCTCCCTTTGGAGTTACCATAGGATCATAGGGACTTGAGATGACTTGAAAGGTGAATTAGAGGTCAAATGGAAGTTTTATAGGGAGTCTAAGAACATGAGGATGATTCTTATGTAGATATTCACTCAATACAGAGACCCAGTGGTATGAAAAAGTAATCATGGCCTCTTATCCCTCACTAAAGCAAGGACATATAGTGGAGAAGAGGACATATTTATATTTGTGTAACTATATCCTTGCTCATGTTAGAGTAACATATTAAGTATAACCAATGTTATTGCATCCATTTTCATACATACTTTAAAAAAACATTCTAACAAACACACACACTTCACCTATCCACATCTACCACCTTAGATATATATTTTGAAACTAATTAACACCATTCACTCACTCATATTTATTGGGAGAAAAATCATTCATTTATTCATAAAACACTTAACACTTCATCAATAAACCCATTTTCTCATCATTTCCTATATTTATTGAACTATATTATCCTAAACTCCATGGACTATGTATGTGTTACTCAATTATTTAGGGTGATTCAACCACTAAAAACTAGTTAGCACACCCATTCTTCATATTTTATTCTCATTGATTATCCATTGCTAATAATTCCATTTTTATAAATGCATCTTATATCAAGGAATATTTTAAGTTTTCTTATCATTCTTATATTTTAACATCATCTAATCCTTATTCTTTGTTTTTCCTCCCATTTCTAAGAGAACTACATTGGCTTGAGGTATTTTTAGACTATACATGTAGTGCTTAGTTACCGAGGTTTGCTTAGCCACCACATTACTTTGTCTTCCTTTTCCACTTTAATCCTCTTCCTCATCTATTTCTATACCTATATATTTACTACCTCATCCCCTTAATCTTGTCAATCTATTTTAACCACTTTTATAGCTTGTCAATCTCTTCTAAAAATATGATTGACACCGACCCTATTTCTTCACCTTCTTTTTCACCCATCATCCACTCTCATCACCATTTTTCTTAACCCTTTTCACATATTCCATCATATTGTCATATCCAACACCACCATTTGATATGCTTAATTATTCATCTCCTTGCCTATCATTTTTCCTCCTATCAATGCTTATTTGGTTATGATACCACTTGCTTCTTCATTCTTATATCATCCTTTTTGTCTGCTTATTCCACTCATTTACCCTCCCATTTCTCTTTCTTTTATGTGTTTCCTTATTTTTCATTTTCATCACTGAACCATTTTTTATTTAGTTTATTTTATACCTCATTTCACTCTTTTCATTTCCTTCTACATATCACATCATATCATTCCTATGCATACCTAATAACAATTTTTACCATTCACTTAAAATTCCCCAATCCATTATTTTTTAGCACATTCCTCTCACCCCCATATTCTAGAATTTATTTTCTTCCCATTTATCTATTCTATTTCAATTTTCTCATCCTTGTTTTAGATTGAGGTAAAAACAGGTTTTGAAGAGGCCCCAAAACCCTGTAACAGAAAGCAAAATAAAGAACGTCTAAGCCCACAGGCATCGCCTAAAAAACACTACTAAGAAGTAGCAAAAACAGGTTTTAAATGGACTTGAAACCATTAGAGACACATCTGGTCAAAACCCAGAAACAAAAATCTGGTAGCATAACAAACAAAAGATAACAAAAGGAGGACAAAGATCAGTACCAGTTTCTAAACCAACAAGAAGGACCAGATTATTCATCCAGTTCCAGAATCAAGTTCATGGCTTCTTTTCCTTTCAAAGCATTTTCTTGGGTGGTAGCCTCCTGTAAAGCTCCTTTTTGTGTATCTTTCTTTCTGGAACTTTGCCTTGTCCTTTTGCTGGGACCCTCTAGTGCTTTGGTCTCCTCATTGGCTCATTTACCTATATTGATAGCAGCTGCACAGATGTTGGACGTTACTTCCTCCATTTTCTTTCTATTATCCTTTATTAGTTCCTGGAGGTTGTTTTCATAAGCTTTGAGCTTGACAGGGATCTCGCTTAACTGATTTTCCATGTTGTTTACTTTGTTCCAAGCAGCTTTCAGAGAATCTTCCAATGTTTCCACTTTTCTCTTGAGATCAATGATCTCCCTACACAACCAGGAATCAAATTGGGAAGAAGACTCAGCTTTACAGTTAACCCAGGTCATAGGAGTGTGAATTTCTTCATTTTGATTCTTCCCTCTCCAATCCTCAGACTTTTTATTGGGGCTAATCCTTGCTTCTTCAAAGAAGTCTTCTTGACTCTTTTATTCCCACTCATTGATTCCAGTTTGAATTTCCTTCTCCATATTTTGAATATCATCCTGGACAGAGATTTCCTTTTCATTCTTAGAAGTTGGGTCCTTACCAGGATCTTCCTAAACAAAATCATCTTCTGACACTTTCTGGTTTTCCTCCATCTCCTCTATTCTAATAGCAGAATCCTCCTCTGTATTAACTTTTTCTTTTTCAATTTCCTCAGATCCTTCTTCATCATTACAAGAGTTGGTGTCCCAGCTCTCAGTTTCGTCTTCCTCCTCCATTTTTTCCTCCTCGGGTTCTTCAATTCTCTCCCGACCCCTTTCTTCTTCTACATTCTATTTATTAGGACTAGGGGTCTTGATTTTGGCTCTCCTGCTTACATTTTCATTCTTTTTATTTCTTGGCAACTTATTTTTCCCCTGTTTGGGATACTTAACCAATTCCCTATTCTTGCAATAGCCTTCAATAAGCAGGATAAGGCCTTCATGAAGAATAGGGTGCAAATCCTTTTTCCTATGAGCATAAAGGCTTTGAATTAGGGAGTAGCGAAGATAGAAAGGATAAGACAAGCTAACCTTATGCCTGAAGTGGTTGAGGAATACAAAATGGAACTTATGCACTCGTTTGCTTCTTCCGTCTAGGATGAAGTACTCCCTTATACAGCTTAGGACGTCCCTCCAAATCCCTTTAATCTGGTCCAGCTCGTAGAAATCCCCATTTTTGACTAGCTTCTGCTCCTCCTCATCTATTTTGGGGAACTTGCAAAAGGCCTCATTCGATATGTTGGTCTGCTTGGAAAATTTGAGTCTATCCATTGGCAACCCTGTAACCTCAACAAGAAAATCCTCAGTTAAATTTACAGTTATACCATGCAAGGTGACTCTGTCGTCAGACCAATTTTTGAAGAAGGCCATCGTGATATGTGGTTTAGAGCTGTGGAGTCTTTCCATGTAGCTCGTAACGTTCCCTTTCTACAGAATTCTCCATACTTGATGTTTCTCTCTCCATTCTGCACAGCTCTTGGGCTCCTGTTTACAGGGTTCACCCTTCCTTTCATGTGCCATACTCATTTTCTTTGAATCCCAATTACTGTGGATATTACCCTGGATCCTCCTGTTGTCAAGTTGATTGGGACATCGACTTTGTTTTTGGCTTTTCAAGATCCGCTTCTCCCTCTTGAGGACCTTACTCTTTAATAATAGAGTTCCTTTCCCCGTGCTGCCACTCCTCCTACTCATTATGTTTTTATTACATTCCAATCTTACCTTCATTCGCATGTGTGGCATCGAGAAGAATGATTGCCCTTAAATCCACGATCCTATCTAAGGTTTCGTCCCACCTCACTTTTTGACCTTCTCAGACAGCATAGTTAGCAAGCCAATCTGCAACACCATTGCCTTCACGGTAGGTGTGGGTGGTTTTTATATCTTCAAACTTATTCAAAAGAGTTTTCATCTCCTTTACCTTAACATTCAAAGAGTCCCCTTCAAGCCACAATTTGGAATATCCCGAGTCCACAACTAGTTTAAGGGTCTGGAGGGCAGCTGTAGCTTCTGCAATGTGGTAGTTAGATATACCAATGGGAATTGCAATAGCATCAATAACCATACCCACATGGTTTCTCAAGATACCACCACAACCAGCATTCCCTGGGTTCCCTTTTGCTGCACCATCAAAGTTACCTTTAATCCAACCTTGAGGTGGACTGATCCAAGTAACACCTAATCTGGGGTTATCAAATTTACCAGGAATAGAATCCGTCCTCAGGGGATTATCCACATTGAGATTAGAGCTTAGATTTTCTCATCCTTGTTGACATCACTTGGTGAAATTAATATTTCTTCATGATCCTTTTGTCTTCTTCTCTATGTCAACATTATTACATATTTATCCCTCTTCATCATCATATTTATTAGTGACCTGACTATCTTATCCATATTCCTTCATACATATATTTATTATCCTTATCATCATTATTCACTATTATCTCTCCCTGACATTCATCCATTAGAAAATAACCTCTACACCTATTAGGGTATAATCACCAATTTATACTACTCTTACATGCATCTCCATGCATGTTTCCTCATGTCTTTTGATCTCTTACTTTAATTCACAAAATATTATCAAGTTCACCTGTTAAAACACATCCATTTATTCCTTCAATGTATCTGCATGTTGTGCATGGGTACTCTTATTTTACCTATAGAAAACCTCTCAAATAATATATTTTTTATTTTTGGTTTTCATCTCTACTATTTCATACATATCTTATTTCCACTTTTAGTCCTTTATTTCAATTGAAATTCATATGTTGTGTAAGTAAAATAACTGGGTCATCATCTGTAAAAAAACATTTAGTGCATTTAAAAATCTTCATGTATATTCATCATGTTACATAATTTTCATACATTTTTTTCTCATTTATATAAGCATTTTCCATATAATTATAATAAAAATATAGGTATCCATGGTATATCATCAATGCTTGGTCAGTTACAGTACATAATAATAAGAGATTTGTTCCCTTATGATCTATGTATGAGCTGATAACACATGGAGTGAATGTTTTTACATATAAAACCCATGACTTATTTGAGATTATTCCTCATGAAGGATGGTTTTCCATTTGTCTAGGGAGACTTGGTGATGTAAGAACATCAAGCTTAGAAAAACCATTTTGTTTTGTTAAGGTGAAATGTCATAGTTAGGAGTCATATTTAGTATATTTGAGGGTTTAAGTGTATTTTATGGAAATTATAAGATCCATTTGTGTCTTTTGAGTCATTTTGAATCATAGAAATTAGTTTTATAGGTGTTTAGAGTTTTCCCTCCAAAATTGTAAATTTGAAAATTCAATTATTTAAACTAAGGCTAGGAAGACCAAAAGCATGTATAGAGTGGTTATGAGAGTTAAAGTGGTGTAAGGTTAAAAATATTCATGTATGGAGTGTTTTAATACTTAATATGTCTAATTCATTAAGTCAAAATCATGTTAACTAATCTAAATATCACCCACACATTGAATTTGGTCATAAAAGAGATTCTTGTTTTGGTAAATACCACAACAAATGTTGACGTTGGGTAGAAAAAGGAAGCTTATAGTTGTGTAGTGTATGGGAGAGTGAGAGAAATATGAGATATATCCAAGAAGTATGAGGATAAACCATATAATGAAAGAATGCAAAAACTCCTCAAGAAGGTGGCAGAGTCTAAGAATGGACTATAAATGTAAATGTGGTAGTGCAAGTTAATGAAAAAGGTTGTTATTTTGTATTCACTCTCATATGAGGTATTGTGAATTTTATTTTTATTTTATTATTTATATTATCCATTAATACCATATATATTTCTTTCTTTATGGGTGTTGTAGGATTGAGATATGAATACAAGGTGACAATCTAGAGAGAAAAGAGTTTAATTATATTTAAAGGTTGTTAATGTAAGAGTAAATAATGTATTCTAACACTGAATCTACAATTTATATATACAACCCCTTATTTTATCATTTTTGGTATCCTAGAGTGAGAATTAATGGGAAATAACTCAGTCTTTGAGAATTCTATTTTTTACATGTCTAGGTTGCTAGACTTACCAAGTAGGGTTTGTTAATTCATCTCAAGAGCTTCAAAGTCTTGAACAATACATGAAAATTATAATTGAATATATATATATATAATTTGAATTAAAAAAACTAAATTTTAATTCTTAACAATATATTTAAAATATAAATGATGAAAAATCTACTTGTACCCTATTATGAGTTAACAATCATGTTGGAAAGTGAATTAAGACTTATTTCTTATTCTAGGCAAGTATGTCATTGAGTGTTAGGGTTTTATAATATGGTTTAAAAATTTAAGGGATTTGTGATACAATTATAATATTTGTGAGTCTTAAAATTAAACTAATTACCCATGTTTTTTTCACAATCCTTTAGGGTGTCCTTTGTACATAGTCAAGGCGATGAAGAAGGATTATTTCTTATCTAAATCTGAATGTTATTTACTATTATGGTCTAAAAGTATATTTAAATGTGGAAGGGTGGTATTGAGATTTTTTAAAACCCTTATAAGAGTATTGAAACTCATTTTAATGCAAATTCTATTGACACAGTCCTAAATAGGATGAAGAAATCTTATGTTTCATATGTTTTGAGCATTTGGGAAGTTGGTAGGAAGAGTTAGAGTTTTGAGAAGATAAATAGTATTTATATATAATAATAAATTTCTTATGTTTTTTTAAAATTATTTCAAGCTAAATATCTTACAAAACAAGCCCTCTCAACCTCTATAGTCAAAGAGTTAGGGTTACCAAACCATAAACCCTATATCTTGAATTTCAACTAGTGGAAAATCTTATAACTTTGTAATATAACATATTTTTATGTTAAAATAAATATTAAAGTGGTTTTAGTTTGTTTTAGGACCATACATTACATATTGGAGGCATGAGCAAGAGTATAGAGGCCTAATTGGATAGGGGATTGTGAAGGAAATGGCATCTATAGAGAGAGTTGATTGATAAAACTTTAGGGAGAGTTGTAAAAATATAGAGGGTGGTCTAAAATGGTCTTAAATTGTATCCATAAAAGTATATATAATTGAAATAAGAGGAAAATGTGGAAAAAGGCTACTAGCCAAAGGGTGCTACAAAGAGGTTGAGGTATATAAGAGGGTGTTATAATATGATTGATAGGTTAAAGGGATTCAAATATATGTTTTGTATCTAATATAATACATCCATGATAATAGATTGTTTTAAAGAGACCTAATGTAAGCTTTGGTGTAACTAGTCAAGAGAAGGTTACCTAGTGAGACTAGAGAGTGAGGAAAGTGAAAACCAAATGAAAGAATGAATGGAATGAGTTTAAATAACTAAGATAATGATTAATGGATACAATGATAGGGATAGAGGAATCCATGGTGTTTGATAATCAGATAATATCAAAGGAGGTATAATGTCTAGTGATAAGTGAAAATATATAGATTGAAGACTAAACCTCTTGAATAAAAAATTCAAATGAGATCATTACAAGATCATAGTCAGGAGTAGAATGATGATTTGGAGAATTTTCCCAAGTACCTTTGCATCATTTGGTATCAAATCAAGGTAAGCTCTTGGTTTGAATTTCTGTTGAGTTGTTAAAACTTGTTTGATTTGATATAGACACAAAATACTATGAAGGTTGGATGATATAACATTGTAGGTTATTATGGGAGAAGAATGTTGTAGGTATATCCTATTGAGGTCAGTATAGGGAAATAATATATTGGTAAAGAGGAGATAAATCCCCAAAGTCTAATGAGAAAGAGTTAAAGCTAGTCAAGAGAGGACTATAAAAGGAGAATTGAAGAGAGCATTGAAACTCAAGAGAGAAAGAAAGGAAATAATCTAAAAAAGAGTCAAAAAGGGTAAGAGTAGTCCTATATAGAAGATTAAAGGAAGGTAAAATAACTAATAGAGGTCTAAGAGCCAATATTATCAAGCTTGCTAAGAGGAAGGTCTAGGCAGGCCTAAAAAATGAAGAAGAAAGAAGTTGGATGTAGAAAAAGAAGTGGAAGATATGAGAAGAGAATTGGGGTAGAGTATTGAGAAGGTGGAGCTCATGGTGAAGCTCTTGAAATTACAAGAAATCCAATGGATTGGATGTAGTGTGAGAAAGAGAGTGAAGTGGCCACTAGAACTACATAGGAGAGAGAGAAAGCACAAGATGAATGTCTCAAATAATGAGAATAAGAAATATGGCACATCCCATAAAGGAATTAGGAATGAGTATTTTCCAAGATAGTAATAAGATAAAGAGGTGGAGAAGAGAGTTCTCATTGAGGATAACATGAAGGATATAGAAGTTCCAAGAGGAGCACTTGAGAGAGAATTCAAAGAGAAGAGAAGAATGTCTATGTAAGAGGCATTCAAGGAGACTATGTAGTCTCTCAATTTATGTTCTAACATTGCCTTTGAGTTTATGTATGCAGGTATAAAGAAAGGTTTGGTGAATTCCAAGAATACAACCTTAAAACTTGTGAATGGTTGGCATAGTACTTCACCCATCAAAGTTAAATAATAAGATAAATAAAGAGAACATGTTGTAGAAGACAAAGTGATGGAAATTTAATACATTCAACATGTTGAAGATGAGATAGAAGAGGATTTATATTATGCTATGATAAGCAATACAAGTAAATTAAGAAAAGAGGCATAAAAATAAGACAAGATAGCTAACCATGTAGACAAGAAGCTAAAACATGAAGATATGAATGAATAAATGACCTTGTATTAGTCATATATGGAGGTAAATGAATGTTTGAGAATTGATTATGATTGTACATATGAAAAATAAGAAACTAATATGCAGCATGTCCAAGTAAAGAATAAAGTGCATCCCTCAAGGAGAGCACAAGGTCATGGATATGTTTGGCCTAAGTATCTCAAGGAACCAATAAATGATATGGATAAGGTGAAACTCAAACACGAGGTTCTATAATATAAGAACACATGTTGAAAATAAGAACAAACTTGGAAGCAAAGAACAAAGGGTAGAATACATCAAGTTGGTATAATAGGCTATCAAGGTATGAATAATGAAGGAGATGAAATGAAAAATAAATTGCAATACAAACAAGTACAAGGTAGAAAATTGTTTGAGAATAATATGAAATGGGTGCACAAATAAATTATTGAAGGTACACTCAAAGAAATCATGAAGATAGAGGAAGATTGCAAGTCTACTAAGCAAATAAGAGAGATGGTGCAATAAATTTGAGCCAAAGAGATGAGGGTGCAGCTAAGTAAGTAAGAGGAAAAGTGTGAAAAGTTTAAATGTTATTAAGATTCACTTTCAAATGTTATTTTTGATTATGTATATGAAGACAGTTCAAATAATGAGGATGACTTGTATAGAGAAACTATAACATTGATGGATAGGTTTGTGGAAAGGAAAAGAGAAGAAAAAACAAATAATAGAGGGCTTAACAAACTTGATGTATAAAAAGATGAGATAGATTTGACTCTCATGAATTAGCGAGTCCAAATACAATTTGTTAATTAAGGTGCCCAAGAAGATGAAAAATAATATGAACCAAGATTTGATGAAGATAGTGAAGAGGTGGATGATCTCAAGTTGAAATAAGAAATAGAGATGTTAGAAAATATTCTCAGTTCATGAAATGGGCTGAAATTAGGTGAATTATAAAAATAAAATCTTATGGATGAGCTCAAAGAAGAGACAAATATGGAGCAACATAGAGGAGCACAAAGAGTTGTTCAAGCAAGCATACGAGCAAGCAAATAATGATATCATAATCAAGTTAAAAATCTAATCTATTCCATGGGTGAAGTTGTAATAGAGTTATTAGTTGAATTTTAATATTATGGTAAGACTAAAAGGTGACAAACAACATTGTACCATGTTGAAGATAACTTGGTTGAGATACTATTCTTGAAAGATAGGCGAAGTCATGTGGAACCACATCAAGAAGCAGAGAAATATAATGAGGAGGTAGCAAGATAGAGTTTATTAAATAAAAATAAAAATAAAAATAAAAATATAGATATGCCCATGAGGTCATTAGAAGAAGGTATCAACATTTCAAGGAAGTTAGGACACCTAAGTAAGCAAGAATCACGTGAGATCCATGAGGAAGGAAGCCATGAAGCAAAAATAAGAAAGGATGATGATAACCATTGGTTAGAGATGGAGTATGATGAAAAATATACTTGGAAAATATGTAACATGCATCAAATTATAAGCTAAAGCATTTGGTATACCTCATAGAGGTTGAGTATGTGTTGACCAAGAGACTAAACAAGGCATAGAAGAAGAAATATAAGAACCTAGTGAAGAGAAAGGAGAAAGAAAGGAGGAGAAACAATATTTTGAGTAATAAATATCCTAAAATAATTAATTGGAAGATAATAAATAAATTTTATAGCACTAATTTTCTCCCTCTTTGGGAGTATGATGTAGGAACATCAAGCATAAAAAGACCATTTTGTGTTGTTGAGGTGAAATGTCCTAGTTAGGAGTCATAGTTGGTCTAATTGAGGGTGTAAGTGTGTGTGAGGGACCTTATAAGGTCCATTTATGTATTTGGAGTCATTTTAAGTCATAGGAATGATCATGTTGTATAAGTGTTTGGAGTTTTCCTTTTAAAACTATAAGTTTAAAAATTCAAATATTTGAACTAAGGCTAGGAGGACCAAAAGCATGTATGGAGTGGTTAGGAGAGTGAAAGTGGTGTAAGGGCCCAAAAATTCATTTACGGAGTGTTTTAAGACTTAATATGTTTAAGTCATTAAGTCAAAGTCATGTTAACTAATAAAAATATCACCCACACATAGAAGTTGGTCATAAAATAGATTCCTAATTTGATAACTACCATAACCAACATTGAAGTTGGGTGGAAAAAGGAAGATGGTAGTTGTGTAGTATATGGGAGATTGAGAGAGAGAGTAAATAGATACAATAAGGAGGAGGAGAAACTAGAGAAAGAAAGAATGCATAAACTCCTCAAGAATGTGGTAGAGTCCAAGAATAGACTGTAAATGTAAATGTGATAGTGCAAGTTAATTAAGAAAGGTTTGTGTTGTGTATTCAATCTAATATGAGGTATTTTACATGTTATTATTATTTTATTATTTTGATAATCACTTAAGACCATAAGTATAGATATCTTTATGGGTGTTTTAGGACCAAGATATGAATGCATGGTAACAGTCAGGAGAGAAAAGCATTTAGTTGTATTTGAAGATTGTTAATACAAGATTAAATATTATATTCTAACCATAAATATAAAATTTAACCATAAAACCCATTATGTTTTAATTTTTGGTATCCTAGAGTGGGACTCAATGGTAAATAACTCAGACTTTTAGAATGTTTTGTATTGCATGTCTGAGTTAGTAGACCTACCAAGTAGGGTTTATTAGTTTGTCTCAAGAGATTAAAAGTCTTGAACAATGTATGAATTTTATAAATGAGTATGTAGAGATCATTTTTATTACCAAAAATATGGTTTAAGGATTAATAATGTCTTGAAATTATAAATGATGACAAATCTACTTATACCTTATTCTGAGCTAGTAGTCATGTTGGAAAGTGAATTAAGACCTATTTCTTATCCTAGACAAGTATGTAATTGAGTGTTAGGGTTTTATAATATGGTTTCACAAGTGAATTGAGTTGTGATACACTTTTGATATTTGTGAGAGTCTTAAAATTGAACTAATTACCCATATTTTTATCATAGTCCTATAGGGTATATTTTTTCCATAGTCAAGGTAATGAAGAATGATTATTTCTTTTCTAAACATGAATACTATTGATTATTATGGTTTATAATGATGTTTATAAGTGTAAGGGTGATATTTAGGGTTGTTAAAACCATTAGAAGAGTCTTTTAACTCATTTGAGTACAAATTATGTTGACACAGTCCTAAATAGGACTTAGAAATCTTGTGTTTTTTATGTTTTGAGTGTTTGGGAAGTTAGCAAGAAGATTTAGAGTTTTGGGAAGATAAATAGGATTATAAAAACTTTAGGAAGGTCTTAGGAATTTTTTAAAATTCTTTAAAGCTAAATATTTCACAAAATAATCCCTCTCAGCCTCTATAGTCAAAGAGTTAGGGTTACTAAACCAGAAAACATATATCTTAAATTCTAACTAGTGGAAAATATTTTAACTTTGTAATATAATATATTTTGATGTGAAAAGAAATATTAAGATGGTTTTAGTTTTTTTTAGGAATAGAAAATATAGATTGGAGGCCTAAACAAGAGTATATAGGCTTACTAGGCCTGATTAGATATGGGCTTGTGAAGGAAATGTTATCTACAAAGAGAATTAAGTGAAAAAAATTTAGGGAGAGTTGTAACAGGATAGAGGGTAGTCTAAAATTGTGTTATATCTTTAGGTAAGTGTACAAATAATTTAAACAAGGAGAAAATGTGGAAAAAAGGCTACTAGCCAAAAGATGCTACAAAGAGGTTAAGGTATATAAGAGTGTGTTACAAGATGATTTATAGGTTAAATGGGATTGAAATAGATGTGTTGTATCCAATATAATACATCCATGATAATATATTTTTAAAAATATATCTATTGCAAGATTTAGTGTATCTAGTCAAGAGAAGGTTGCCTAGTGAGACTAGAGAGTGAGGAAAGTGAAAACCAAATAAAAGAATGAATAGCATGAGTTAAAATAAATGATATAATGATTGAGGTATATAATTATAGGTATATATGACTCCATGGTGTTTTATAACAAGATAATAACAAAGGAGGTATAAAGTCTAGTGACATGTGCAAACATATAGATTGAAGACTAAACCTCTTGAACAAAACATTCAAATGAGCTCATTGAAAGATCAGAGTTAGGAGTAGAATGATGATTTTGAGAATTTTCCAAAGTACTTATACATCACTTTGGGATTAATATTTAAGGAACCTATGAGATAATTACTACCCTCTAAATATATTTTATAATGGATTATTCATGAATATGGGGTAAATATTATTTATTTGAAATCAAATATTACAAATTTTGTACATCAAACTCAGATGGAAATTTGGATTCTAAGATAAAATATTAGAAAAAAACTTCACAATTATTGGTGATGATGTAATTTCCAAATTAAGTAGGTGTAAAATGGATTTCAGGCTACCCTCGTCTTGGTATGCTCCCCCATCTTCTTCCTCATAGTCATTGATTTCATTTATTTCTACTTGATGATTTTGATGGTATTTGATACCAAATTGGAAAGGGTCATTTCCAAAAGGATCTAACCTTATTTTAGGATTGTTGAGTATATACATGTGCCTTGTTATGGGTTACATCTCTAGGGTAAATATGTGACAAAATAAAAAAATTGACACTAAACTATTGAAGGACCAAATTGACCATAAAATTGATTGAAAACTAAATGCTTTTGAGGTTTTCTTTAGATGTTTTGATTTTAAATATTTGTGGATAATAGACTCAAAATTAATTTATTTACACTCAAGGATATTCAACATGTGGTAGAACACAAGGAAAAAAATATACAATATTTATTCTAAACACTCATGCAATCATAAAAAATGTGAAAAATCTAGGAAATAAGGACTTGAGTAACCTGTAGGCTTCCTATGTCACTTGTTTGTCTATTGTGTTAGTTGT
Organism: Torreya grandis; assembly: GCA_037957365.1. Taxonomy (NCBI): domain Eukaryota; kingdom Viridiplantae; phylum Streptophyta; class Pinopsida; order Cupressales; family Taxaceae; genus Torreya; species Torreya grandis. The sequence continues at coordinate 2,054,109 of JARHVA010002299.1, forward strand.
GGCCTAATATTTCAAATAATTAAGCATGTAGGATCATGTTATTCACAGGGACTAATAATCCTAGTTTCAAGGGTGTGGGGGAAGTATTTTCTTGGTGTTAACCATTAACCATTGCACTACAGATTAAATAGATGGAATAGGTTACCTATGCTTAAGGTATATAAAAGTTTAGTAAGGGAATTCCTCTAGATACCTCTTAGTATAATGAGGCTCAAAATTGTATAAGGAGATATTTAAACCATAGGTATTAGAGCACGGAAACCCATCACATCTTAGTGTACTTAAAACACAATATTGTTTAGGCCTTTGAAATAGATGATCCTCTTATTTATACTTTTTTAGTATATAGAGTTTGGCCTATTGTGTAGTGATGAAATACATATTCAAAATATTCCCTAAGAAAAAAAAGAAATGAAACTCACTTCTGTTTCTTAGGTATCACCATCAATGTGATGCTAAGAGAACAAGATAAACATGAGCATTCTCTTGGGTAACACAACTTACAAGTGTTATTTATGACTCTCAAGTATCATCATCAATGTGATGCCAAGATAATAGCATACACAATACAAGTAAGACACACAAATAATGAAAGGGGGAAAATTAATTAACTCCAAAAAACTATTTTTTTCTACTTACTAAAGTAAATGAAAAATAAATAAAAAAAGCTTGTTAGAAAAATTGAATAAAGAAAGCTTATTAGAAAAATTGGTTTATGTTTATCTATTTATAAGATTTTCTTTTGGCTTTTAGCCTACAATCAAATTGTTAAAATTTTTATTGAGATGAAAATCCAAGGCAATCTATAAAAAGCTAGCAAACCCCAATGGAAAAAACAAATAGTAGACACTATTTTGATGATCTCCTAAAATATGATCTGGATTATTAGGAAATTTTGATAGTGTGTTTTGAATGTAAATTTGAATAACATTTTTAAAAATCATAAAAAATCTAGATTCCCAAAAAATTCATGGCTATTTTTACAGTTGTGTTTTTTTAAAATAAAAAAATAAATTATATTTGAAAAAAATAATAAATAAAATAAAATAAAAATAGAAAATAAATTAGCCTAAAACCTACATCAAAACAAAAAGAAGCTAATTAAAATTTCAAAAAAAAAAATTAAAAAGATTTGGGAGATGTCCCATCAAACATGCCAAAATGTGTGAAGAGAAATTTAGAATGCAACTAAAGCTAATAAATAAAACTAAAATGAAATCTAAACTAGACTCAATCAACCTAAAGATAAAGCCACAAATGTAAGAAATTAAAATGCAAATTTATAGTTTTGAAATACTATGAGCCTCCTCCATTGCGATTCAAAGTATTTTGCTCTCTAAATATGGTTATTCAATCTTCTTAAATGCAAGTGAAATTGGTCAATATTTTGGTATGAAAATTATCTTTGGATGTCTTGGATTGTATTGGGTGAAAAATGTGAAGATCCCTTATGATATTTACATAGTAAGTCTAAATGAACAAGCTTGTCTAAATTGGAGGAAGAACATCTAATTTATAGAATTTTGAAATGGATGTAAACCATCCATCTTGAGATGAAGATCAAGGAATAATAATTGGTCCTCATAAAAGATAAATTTTAATTCATAATAGGAATCTTGACTTAAAAACTAGAATGGAAAACATGTGATACCCACAAATAAATATAAAATTCATACGAGAAGAATACATAATATAAAATTGGTAAGTAGGATTGAGTAGAATATGAGATCGATTATTAAATTGGAAAGATGAGGAAGATAATATTATAAAATTCCAATGATGGGGGATAGGTAGAGCCTAGGGCATATTTGAAATTTATAAAGGGAAATGGAGTGGAGAATATTCAAGACCCAAACATGAATAAAAATTTCATTTGGGAGGAAGACATAATATAAAATTGATAAGTGGGATTGAGTGGAAGATAACATCATGATGTGAGAATAATTAAATTTTTGTATTTATAGAAATTATGAATTTCATTCATGGATAATAAATATTTTTTTATATTAAAAATTATGGAATTCTAAAATCCATGGAATTTTTAATTAAATAGATTATTTAATTAACTTGGATTAATTAACTAATGGATAATGAATAGTGAATAGTGATGATGAATATTTATGAGGAATAGTAATGATGAATTAGGATTAGGGAAAACTAAATATCATTAGGTATTTAGTGAAAATAAGGTTAAAATCAACAAAAAGTGTATAATTTTAAGTTTTTACAATAGCATGCCCATAAAACATACATAATTTATTAGTGTCAATCTATTTTCTTTCATTCAACTATTTTACTAAATATTTTGATAATTATTCTATTTTTTGCCTCTGCTTATCAATTACCTTATGGGTGGTAAGGTTCATCAATAACATTATTACATGACTTGCCTTGTTGGTGACTAATAGCATGGATTGAAAGTTCCCATATAAATTATGGGTGAATAGTGGGTTTAGGATGGTAGCTAGGAACACCTTGAATATGTTTTAAAAGTCTAGGGATCACATATGCCCACTTGTCTTTATATGGTGTTATTTGATATATTTGGTTCTCATGGGGTATAGCTTGATATATATACCTTTCCTCTCTTTTTAGGTCATCCCTTGGTTTAATATATTTGGCCATGGAGGAACACTTTAGTTTATATTTTGAAAAATATGGAAAGAGATAAATTAGGATTAAAATAGGAAACCCAAAGAAACAACACCCTAGAAGATTTTACATTTATAGGGATTAGTTCACTAAATGTTTAACCCTATAATAGATATTGTAGTACATAATGGTAATAAACTATCCCTATAGGAGGCCAATTAATTTATAAACTAAGATAAACAATATTTTAAATTTATATATTAATATATGCTAAAAATAGAAATATAATTATGCTAGACATTGCAATTATAATTAAAATAAGATATTTAGCTAGTTCAAAAGCTAATATAGATCTAGATCTGGAACATGAAGGAATTAGATTAGAAGTAGATTCTAAGATTGTCATAAAATTTTGGATTAATAACTTTTGTGACCTCAGACACTTGCATCAAACTCAGATGGTTGTATCATCACTTTTATATAATCTAGATGTAGGTGTTTATTATAGAATACCTATTAGATATAGATGCAACCACTTAGAATGCTATGTATTCTTTGTCATTTTCACTCTAGTGGGCTCGTATATAACTCATTAACTATTTCTCCTTGTCAAATAAAAAAATACTTATTCTTCATTTTCATAGTGGCCATGTGAAAAAATGGTCAGTGGGTTCATGGTGTTGAGCTAACCCCAAAGACCCCTATATTAGTGGGTTTTGTTTAAATATACATTAATAAAAAGAGGAACTTAGACTCATGTATTTATCCCCTACATGTGGGATTATGTTTGCATAATGATGCAATGCATGATAATCAAGTATAGAGTGATATAACTTATAACCTGTAAAATATGGCTCATGGGATGTTCCTTCAGTAATTTAGACCTGTCTATGTGTTGTCCCTATGATTGATATGGAAATATAAAAAAATATGGAAGTTTTGATCACTTAAATACTTGATAAAAAATGACCTTAGACTCATTTATTTCTCCCCTAAGTTTGGGATTATGTGTGCATAAGGATGCAATGTGTGATAATCAAGTACATAGAGTGACATAACTTATAACTTGTAAAATATGGCTCATGGGATGTTCCTTCAGTAATTCAAACCTATATATGTGTTGTCCCTATTATTTATATTAAAATAGGAAAAAAAAAATGGAAGTTTTACTCTCTTGAATACTTGATTGAATATTTTTTGGTGTTTTGGTTTGTGAGTTGTTAGGTCTATTCTACATGAGGAATGGATGAGGATTGAATGTGTATTTATACTAATCCTTTTGGATAGTATCTAACATTAAATCACTTAGTCTAACCATAGGTATACATTTCATTTGTAAATTAGATGAAATGAACATTTACGTTATAATAAGACACTTGTGTTGGCATAATCATATGACTTAGATGTAAGTGTCTAGGTAGCTACAAAATAGGCACATATCCATAACTTGTAGAAATAGAAGATAAGTAAGTTTATAGCATTATGAGCATGATATAAGGTATGACTCATTAAAATAACATTAATAAAACTAAGAGATAATTAATGATCATAAAGATATATTATATACAATCCTTTTCGTAATGGGAACATCTAGAAACTAAAGGCACATCCATGATATGTATGTTTTAAGTGTACAAGACTAAGGTGCTATATAATTTATAAATAGTGTCTATAATAGGTTGGATGTTTTGAATTTATTTAACATCAATTACATCATATCCTACCATGTTATTTTTTTCATAAAAATTAAGTTTTTCATTTTAGTTTGAAGAAGAATTTTCGTGTTTGAAGATTTTAATGGCACCCTTCGAAACTAAATCTCATTAAATTTTAACTCAATTTTAAGTGATTTCATCAAAGGGTGTAGAAAAATATATTTATAGTTGAGAGGCCAATTTGGAATTAAGATTGTTTGTGAAGATAACTATACATTATTTTTTGGGAGGTGACCATGGGACCTAGCTTGCCAAGGCACACCAAATTTGAAAGAAAAAAGCGTAAGTATCCCCATTATGTTACTTACTACTATATAAGTCTAGAATGGTCAAATCATGTTCAAAATTATATGAAAAGTGGCACATGAATTTTTTGGAATGGTCCTCAAAAGTTTTGATTGATCCTTCAGGTAAGTGTAAAAATGACTCTAGTGCTTGACCCCTAGATTATGTGAGAAAAGTCATAATATATATTCATTAATGTAAGAAACGTCCAAACATGCCATATACAAATCTTTAAGATGTTTTTTTGTATCTCTTTTTCCTTTGTAATTATCAAAATTTGGGAGTTCAAAAATGTGAAGGAAAGGGTACCATCATCATAGTAATGTCAAAATGGTGTGGACAAATTTCTTAAATTAAAATTTTTACTATTGTAATAGCTACCATCGTGTAAAAATTAAATATTATCTTTCATGTTTTTACATTCTTGGATAAATTTTATATCCCTAAGTGGTGATATTTATTTTAGAGTTTGATTCAAAATTTAATTGGATGATTAACTTGTAAATTGATTTGGATTGGAAAATGGATTGGGGTTTGTATTTTAATTTTGATTATGATTTATATTGTTGATGTTTGAATTTGAATGGACATTAAAATTATAATTATAATTATATTTATTAATATTTGAATTTAAATTCTAATTTTGATTGATGTTTGAATTTGAATTGAGTTTCAAATTAAAATTTGGATTTGAATTTTTGATTGGATTCAAATTTGGATTAGGGGTTTGATTTGAATTCAAATACACATTTAAATTTGGATTTTTAGTTGGATTGATTTAGATTTAAATGTGAATTTGAATTATGATTTGGAGTGGTTCATTAATTGATTAGAGGTTTATTTGACATGTTGGATCTAAGTTTAGTTATTTCCCTTTCTAATTTTTTGATATGATGTTCAACAAAAAAGGCATGGCTTTGTTTTGATGTTTTGTCTATAATCACCTTACCTTTATACATGTAGGTTTGGGAACATTTTTATTGGTGTTAGTGTAATCTATAGTGGCTTTTTTATTCCTTATGGAATCACTAAATTTTCCTTGCTATTGGATGGGAGGTGTGTCTTTTTTCATATAAATCAAATGATGTAAGTCTTTGGTTAAAAATCTAGTGGAAATTTGGCTCCTAGAGATAAAATTTACAACAAAACTTAATTCTTATTTTCTAATAGATATATCGTGACTTTATAAGGTGGGTTTTATGAAAAATTAGTACATGGGTATGCTTATCTTAATCAGGTCCTTCATCAGTAAATTTTCATTGATCTCAATATGATGTTATTGGTTTCCTAAATGAAAGGGGTCATTTACAAAAGGTTGTTCTCTAAATTTAGGATTACTCAATAAGGTCATTTATCTTGTGATGGGAGACATTGTTTTGAAGGTTTGAATCAAAAGGTGTAAAACTTAAAAATAACCTGATAATATAAATGTTTGAAAACAAGTTTTTTTGGCTTTTGGAATTTCTTTCTTGATTTAGGAATTTTTTTTAAAATACTTTAAATGGGGTTTAAATATGCAAAAAATTCAAGTACGTGGCCTTCAAAAAAAATTAAAATGAAAAAAAAAAAAAATTACCAAAATGAAACATGCAAGTCACATAAAGGGATAAAAACTAGGTAAAAGTGACTTGATTGACTTGTAGGCTCTCATATATACTAGCTCATCCATTAGAAATTATCAACCCAATATTTTAAAATACTAGCTATGGAGGTATAAACATACCCATATCCCACTTAACCTAGTTTTAAGGGCAAGTTGAGAGTAACTTCTTGGAGCTAACTTTTTGTTGGTACACCACAATTCAAATGGCCAAAATGGTTATCTCATGCTTAAGGTTTATACAAGCTTATCTAAATAGGATTTTTTTATATACCTTTTAGTACATTGAGGACCAAGACCATATAAAAATATAAATTAATAGGTTCACACAAATGGATCTAGTCTCAATGTTCCCAACCCACCTATAATATTTTAGTATGTTGATGTCAAAAAAAATCAAACTTCAAGGTAACTATTTAAATCTTGAGTATTGGAGCATGAAATCCCCTCATGTCAAAGTGTGCTTAAAACACACAACCACTTAGATAATGAAAACAATTGGTATTTAGTTTATATATCCCTCTATTACATTGGGGTTTAGTCTACCATGTGGTGGTAAAATCCATGTCGATAGATACCCTATAATTTTTTAAAAATAAGTTGGCACTTGTCTCTAATTTATAGGCATTGTCACCATTGTGATGCCAATGAAATATAATCCACACAAATGTAACCTATATGCACTAGGAATCCAAGGGAAAAGATGCATTGGTCACTTGATATTAGCATCAAACATATAAAACAAATAAGATTAAGACAAAGCATTCACAAGCATATATACTAGGGGAGGTTGATAATAACAAGATAAAACAAAACAAAACTATAAGGATAAAATAAAAAAACACTTTTAGCTTCCTTGTAGATCTGAATCGATTATTGAAATGGTAGTTGGCTTGCTCAGCTTGGGTCTAAATTAGAGTCTTCATTGATGATCTTAATTTATGGGTAGTACCTCTCCTTTGTGCACTATGGTTTTTGTCTTGGCATGTATTGGTCTATGAAGCTTCTCTTATAAATTCTAAATAATAATTTTATACAAAAGAGGTTTTTAGAAGTGAGTGTGATACCTTGTATTTATAGGTTTCAAACTAACCCCAACCTAGGTGTGATTAGATTTAAGCTAACATTTTTTTATACTTTGGAGTACAAATGCAATAAATAATGTCCTTAATTATGAATTTATGGAGGCATGGCTCAACATTTATCATTTTAAAGGAATTTATGTTGATATTTTATAATTCTTGACTTTGAGGATGATGATGTCATCATAACCTCATTTCCCTTTGATATTTATTGATTTTTTATTTTTAGAAATTATATTTTAACTAATTCAACATGGATTATTTAACTAAACATTTAATTTTATTTTTCTAGGATATAACCCTACTAGGGATGAATCTATGGAAGATTATCATTACATACAAGATAATACCACAAATAGGGATGTTTTGATATAATTTTGGGCACTTATGTCTAATTTTTAGATGAATTTGGGATATTTAGTGGTTTGTAGGTTTAATTTGCATAGTTTGGTACAAATCCATCTAAAATCCATTTGGACATAAATGTGGCCAAAAAGAAGTGTCTACATTTTCCCCATATTTTAGTAGGCATTGAAGACGCAATAAAAGTAATTTATTCTCTAAGAATTGAAAGTCTTTATGTTTTAGTTAATACCCCAAAGGGAAGTTGATGAGCCTTGGATGCTCCTTGAGGGATCAGGCAATAAATAGTGTCATTGAATGGGCCCTCAAAAAGAGGAAATGACATGGTGTAGTAATAGGGGTTGAAATAATGATTTCCCCAAAGGTGTTTAAAATCATTGTCACAATGATTTTCATTTTATTGTGGATGGTTCAAAATAATGATTTTTGTAAAGGAAATTATAATCATTAGCATAATGAAGGTTCTCTAGTAGGGTGGATGTAAATGTGATACAATTTTATTTTACCCCAATAGCATGAATGTGATCAGTGAAGGTATAAATAATTTTCATTATTATGTAAATTTGGTAAAGGGAGTGTACATAATGAAACCATAAACACAAATTAATAGTGAGATGGCACAGGAGGATAGATACGAATGTGGGTTACCTATTAGTATGAAGATACACATCTTAACTAGTAGTGATTATTATTCATTTATGTTTTGGTTATTATGTGCCTGAGTGGTGTTTGGGTAGGTTTTACATGAAAAAAGGGTAAGTACTACCAATAGTTAAACTGACCTGAGATGCCCTATGCATCCAAGCACTATGGGCTAAACTATGACAACTTTGATATATAATGGGTTATTATAGAGAGGGCCCAGGGATGATATATCACTTTGGTCAAAGGTCAATTTTTGGCTAGGGGCTAGGTGTCTAACCAAAGCTTGGAATTTCTCTGGTGTAATGTGATTTGGTACTTAGGATTATCTCAAGAGTTATTTAAGGATTTTTTTATCAATGGTATATAAATGTAACAAATCTAAAATAGAGATTTGTGTGGGTTTATTTTGCATTTTCTCGACAATATCATACATTTTTCCATTAACATTAGTAATTGGCTTACCCTTATCTCATATGATGGACTGAATGGACTCATTGGTAGAAGGTAGTTATGGCCCTATAATGGTGACTTTAGTCTACCAAGTTGTGATTACACAATATAACTTGGTTAAATGGACATTATAGCAAGAGGAAGAAGAAAAAGGGTATGGGATGGTAATCCTTGAATTTTTTTGCACTTAGATTTAGTCATAGGTAAAATAAGTATTACTAACATAAGGAGGTTGATAGGCATTATTAACCAATGGCCTTGGTTGGTTGGTTGGTTGGCAGTTTGTTTAGGGTTAATCATGATGGTAGATATACAACCACATGTAATAGAACCTATTTTAGACACTCCTTTTTTGACACTTATATTTCTAAATGGACATCAAATTGATTTATTAAAAATAATGTAAATTAAGCCTAGAAATCATTATTTGTCCCAAATTCATCTGCACATTAGACGTAAGTACCCTAAATCACATCAATGCATCTTTATTTGGTTAATGCATTATACATAATAATAAGCTCTCTTTGATTCATCCCAATTCAAATTTTTACCTATAAAATTGATGTTTTTGACCAAGGGTGAGGGATAACCTTGCATAAATTTATAAAATGCAATTGACCTAATAAAAATTACTTAATTGATTAAACTAAATTAAATGCATACTTGAAAAGTCTATGGATAATTGGAAAATTTATATTTCTATCAATTCATAAATTTGGATTTGATGACATCAAATAAATATTTAAAATACATATCTTTTATAATTTCCTATTATCTAAATTCAGTAATTAAATTTATTCCTCAACTCTCATGACAAGTGGTCAAGTGGATCATGGAGAATAAACGAATCTCTATTTTTATAAATTCATAAATTAAACTAAAATATATTCTATGAGTTATCAATCCACTTCTAAAATATCAAGAATTAGGTGGGAAACATAATAATTCTTGACCCATGTCTCTCACATAGCCCTCATGACTATCATTGACTCAACCTAGAGTTAGCCTAACTCAACTCAGGGTTATATTGAGTCAACCAAGGTTAGTTATAAACCTAACATACCTGGGGTTAGACTTAGTTTTTATACCTAAAACTAAAAGTGCCAAGACACCTCAAAACTAATCTTGTTAGTGAAAAAAACTAATTCATAATTACCTATACGAGAACTTCATATGGTAAGCCAAAGCCAAGCCAAATCAAACCAACATTCCCAAGGTGAAAAGGAGAAGTGGAAAAATGGATCTTTATTGATAAGTATTTCTTGAGCATACAATTAAACACTTCATTCCATGGCTAACTCAAAATACTTTCTTTCATGGAAGGTAAGATCACATTTTTTATTTTTATTTTGTTAGTTAATTATGTAGTTCTCTAGATCCTTGAGTGTATAGGCTAGAGGCGTTAGTTTTAGTGTGTTTATTTTGATTTGATTTCTTGATTAATGACATACTAATCTCCCCTTTATTTCAAATTCTTTGATCACATAATATCATGAAGTGGGACACTGATTTGCCTAAGATCACCATTCTAGTTCCTCATCCTTCAGATTGCACTCGCAACCAAGATTTGTAACACATGTTCATTACCATTCTAGGAGCTCATCCTTTGGTTTGCATTAGCAACAAATTTTTATAGCAACATTTAATTACCATTCCAATACATTCCAAGTATGGTACCTTTTTATCCCAATAATGTTGCACAATCATGACTTAATGGGTCACATTTACCATCCTAGATTGGTAACATACCTTTGTTGATCCCATCTTTGATGAGCATATTTATAAAGAGATCATTATTCAACCACTGATCATTCTTCATCTATTGTTAATATTCACACACTTTAAAAAATCCAATCTAGTCTTCAAACCATAATAGAGCTAGTCATTGCCTCTCCAAGAGCCATCATTCAAAGAACAAGATATGTTCAAAACTGATATTTTACAACCAATTGTAAACCAAGACCAAGATAACCAGACAATCCATGATGTTTTTATTATAACACCTATTTGTGACAAGTCACCTTATGTTGAACCACCCTTTGACCATTGCACTATTTTTAGAGAGCCTCACTTTGATGATCCAGTCTATATGAAATTACATGTTAACCTAATCCCTTTGGTTGAAAAGTCTAACTTTGACAAGCTAGTATTTATTAATTCACCCCTAATGATTATAAATAACTTTCATAAAATCATTATCTCATATATTTACCTATTTTTAAGGAGCCTCACTTTGATGAACTAGTCTCATTGGAGTCCTTAGCTAAGCCTATTTTAAAGAACCCATTATTCAACCCTAGGCCATTACTCATCCAATACCAAGCATTTAACATAGAATATTTATCATAACACAAGATGAATAATTAGAATTTTAGTTAGGTTTTAATTTTAAACTAATTTTAGATTTAGCATCAGAACTAGAATCAATGTTAGTTTCAACATCAGATTTAGAGTCCCTTGAATTAGACTTGGCTTCAAAATTAGAATACATTCATGGTTATTACAATATTGGTTACACATGCCTTGTAAGTCAATTTGAACAAATTTTTTATCCTTCCATAGTTTTTAAGGATAATTACTTCATCATCAATGCAAGTATTCCTAGTATCTTCTATGAGGATTATGTTGGCTCTTCCCATTCCATTATTGTTCCATATGCCATTAACACCATGAAACACTATCATTATATTGAAATTCCACCTCCCACAAGTGGCAATGGGGACCAAAAAAATCACACCTTATTAAACTATATCCATGACAACACATCAATTGTAAAATATTTGGGGTACCATGATCATATTTGTATAGAAGAAGAATAATCTCCTAGTGAAACCTTTTCATACGTGCTATGGGGAAATCAAAGTCCAAACTCAAAATCTTATAGTGAAACTTTATTTGAGGTGCTAGAAGACAATCAAATTCAAAATTCATTGTTCCTTAGTAAACCCTTCTCAGAGGTGTATGGGATAATCAAGATAAATTTATTGGTGAAAACCTCTTCAAGGTACCAATAAATGATCACAATAGTTCTTCACTACTTGATGAAGACATTATTCAAAATAACATCAGTAAAACTTCCATTATATAGCATAATTAGATGGTAGCATCTCTTAGGCCTAAACAACATAAAAATATGGTGGTCTTATCAAGAGTATCTTCAAAATTCTTTGGCCTCAATACAACCAAAAATATGCCAAATCTAGAACCAAAAACTTTGTGTGTGCCTAAAAAATTTGATCTTTATTTGTTGCCCAACCATTATACATTACATTATGATCCATCTCTTCATTGCCAAATTAGACCTTTAATCTACTATTTATCCATATTTATCATCCCTAGCTACACTTTCCTTTACAGAGGCTACATAGACATCTTATCTCTAAGTTTAAAGGAAACATAATCAATGACCAATGAAGATCACAATAGCATTATTAGAGTCCAAATTAGTAGCAGGTTCTTGACATAGTATCTATTCAAAAGGGGTGTGGGATAGTAATTTACATTATTAACTATTCTAGTTACTGATAATAATGTGAATCTCCACATCAACAAGACTAATAGAACCATTTGTCGTACCTTTCCATTTACCATGGATTTTCCATTTTCTATTTGCCTTGCCATTATTTCATACCTTTCCATGTGCCCTAACTTTCCCTTTCCATTGCCTTACCATCCTTTCATACCTTTACATACATTTGAACTATAGTGACTTGAGGTCCTTTGGGACTGTGTAATTAGTGCTTAATTCACATTAAGGTTAGCTCGGTCACCCTTTTTTCCATAATATACCATTATTTGCATCATATTATACCTTATATTATTTTCACCATGCCATTAAACCTTCATAAACCAATTATTTTTACCTAACACTGCATATCATGTTTAGTCTTGGATCTGACTCATTTTTACTTCAATCACATTTAGTGGTTGATGAAAAATTTAGTTCCAATAATTATTTCATAATTACATGTTAGAATGGAATTATATGAAAGTAATATGATAAATGTCCTACCAATTTCATTCTTCATTTATTATTACATTTCATTATGGATGCCACTAATTCTAATTATTTTTGGTAAACTTAGTGTTCCACCTTATGATAGTAATTATAACTACCTATGGGAAAATTAGTACCACTCACCCTTTGCCATTATTTCCTAATTATAACTACCTATGGGAAAATTAGGGACAACACCTTTCCCATATATTATCACATCACCTTACCATTACTGTTATCATTTACCTTTCCATTTTCCTTTTCCTAAACTTTCTAGTACTTAATATACTCTTCAGTGTAATGTGGAACTATAATGACTTGATGTTCATTTGGACTATGTAGGCAAAGCATAATTCACATTGAGGCTAGATTAGTCGCCCCTTTACCATGCTCTCACCATTTTGAGAGTAACCCAATGCAACACTCTTAAAATTTTACAAGTAGTATCTTTTCAATCTCTAATGATTTAAGATACCCAAAAAAATAAAAAAAAACATTCAAAACATGTCAAAATCCTAAAAATTAGAAAATTGGCTTACAATCTCCTAAAGAGACATAAAGCCTCAAAATCCAAAAACATTTATCTTGTCTAAACCTAGTTATCCATAATTTATCCAACCTATTAAGGAAAAATCCATTGTTGGTTCTAATCCATTCCACTTACATTGGAGGTGTGACCTTCACTTTATATATATCCTTGCTTAGGGCCACCGTCCAATTCACACTTTTAGACTAAGCTCATAGATTTCACCCTATTGGTACAATAGCAAATCATGTAGCTTATACCAAGATATCTTATCCCCACATTTTATTATCTTGAAAAATATCCTTGCTTAGGGCCATCACCTTTTTTTCTCATTTTGTTAATCCTTCACACACAGATATTGACTTGGTTAACGATATGCTTATTTCTGTTGATTTTAAATTCAAGTTTTTTATGTGTGTGTTTTCTTATTTGTTTATTTGTTTGTATGCCTATTTATTTTATTTCATTTATTTCCTTGAATCAGTCTATATGCATTCATTAGGTGATTCCTTATGCATTGAACTTGATGTAGACACTAAAAAACTACACACATATAGTTCTCGATGTTTGAATTTCTCAGTACCCCCTAGAGACCACATAAACCTTCTTAAACCTTAACTCAAACCCTCTTGACCTAAAAAAGTTACTATTCCAAATCACTATTTACTTTCCATATCATTTTTGAGTCACTTACCATGTCACCATGAATAGTGACATGACATGTCATCATGAATAGTGCTAGTGAATAGTGATTTAGAATAGTGAGTTTTTTAGGTTAAGGGTTTGGGTTAAGGTTTAATAATGTGTAGGTATCTTATATGAGGTACCAAGGAATTCAAACATCTAGAACTATATTTGTGTAGTTTTTTAGTGTCTACATTTTGCCCTTTTTTGTTAAGTGGCTTTGCATTAACAAGCTACAAAACAAAAATAGATCGCTTGGCCGAAGGTCAAGGTACCTTGAGTATGGGAGGAGGTGTTCCCCCTCAAGTGAATAATGATTTAGAATATTGACTTTGTTAGTTTAAGAGGGGTTGGGTTAAGGTTTAAGAAGGTTTAGGTGGTTTTTAGGGGGTACCAAGGAATTTAGACATCAAGAACTATATGTGTGTATTTTTTTAGTGTCTACACTTGAATCCATCCATATTCATATGTTAACATTATCATCATGGTTTTTATCATTGGTTCATTATTATCAATTGTTTAGTATATTGGGATTCAGTCCTTATGCACATTATGGCCCACTAATCATGATGTTTTATATCATGGTGTATACTATCATGTGCTATAAAAAAATATAGGTTAGATGATATTACAAGAAATGGTACTACATAAACTTATCCTTGTTCACTTTAGTGAATCCTCCCACCCTCCTTGATCAAATAAAACCATTGACCATTCTAGTTGTATCAATGCTAATAAGGATGAACATCTTTATATTGGTAGGTATAACTAAATTATTAACATTGATCAATTCTTATTCTCCTATTCTATTCCTCATTCCATTTTATCCCACTTATAGGTGAATTACATTATCCTAAGATCTATTTAGATAGTGTAGGTAAAACTTAGATACATGACCTATCTCAGGTCAGCTCAACCACCATCATTCTTCAAATCATATTTTTTATCACTTTGCACATCCTTGTTTTATTGGTTATTTATGTATTATTCAGTCATTAAACCATCACATCTATGTCTACACCCACTCATATTTAATCTATGTAACAAGTTATATCCTTGAGTTATGCTTGCCAATCTGCCTTACTATGGTATAACTAGTTTCTCATGTTCAAATATTCCCTACTAGGGAAAAGTCATTATTCAATCCAAGTCATCAAAATGATTATAATTTCCTTTGGGTAAATAATTATTTTGACCCACCTACCCTACTGGGGCACATGCCTATGCCACTGATTATAACTACCTTTAGGCAAATTTGTGTCTCAACCTCTAATATTGATTATAACTACCTTTGGTCAAATTAGTACTTTTAAATCAATGTGTGTAATCATTAACTCAATTGGATTAATCTCATCCATGGGTTAATTTATTTATTCTTCTTGCTTATTTATGAGGGATTTTATATCAATCATATGTGTCATCCATTCCCTCAAGGGGGAATCATAGGTTTCCCAAACTTTTCTTGGAGCATCATTATTCAATCACTATCTTATTTTTCTTCTTAATGGCTTTTTTTATTATTTAAAAATATGTTATTATTCCTCTATCCTATAATGCCTTATCAAAAAAGGGAAAAATTTATACACTCCTTTTTTCCACTTTTACATCTAAATGGACATTAGACTGATTTCTTACAAATAATGTAAATTAAGCCTAGAATCATTGTTCATCCCAAATTCATCTACACATTAGACATAAGTGCCTTAAATCATGTCAATTCATCCCTATTTTGGGTAATGCATTGTATGCAAGAATAACCTCTTTATAATTCATCCCCAGTCAAATTATGGACTAGTAAATTGACATTTTTGACCAAAGGTGAGGGATAACCTTACATAAATTTAGAAAATACAAATAACCTGATCAAAATTACTTAATTGATTAAACCTAATTAAATACATACTTAAAAATTCTATAGATAATGAGTGAATTTCTATTTTTATGAATTCATAAATTTGAATTTGATGACATCATCATGACATCACAAAAATATATAAAATCCATAGCTTTTGGAATTTCATATTTTTTAAATTCACAAAGTAAATTTATTCCTCAACTCTGATGACAAGTGGCCAAGTGGATTATGGAGAACTAATGAATTTATATTTTTGGAAATTCATAAATTCAATCAAAATATCTTCTATGAGTTATCAATCCACTTGTAAAATATCAAGAGTTGGGTGGGAGACATAATCATTCTTGACCCATGTCTCTTACATGGCCTTCATGATTATCTTTAACCCAACCCAGAGTTAGTGTAACTCAACTGAAGGTTAGACTAACTCAACCAAGGCTAGTTCAAAACCTAACCTCCCTAGGGTTAGAGTTAGTTTTGAGACTTATAGATACAAGTGCCAAAACACCTCTAAACTAAGATTTTTAGTGCAAATAACTAAGGTAGAATTGCCTATAGGAGAGATTCACATGCCAAGCCAAATCAAAGAAACATTACTAAGGTGACAAATATAAGTGGAGTAATGGATCTTCATTGACAAATATTTCTTGAGCACACATCTGAGCACATCATTCCATGGCCAACTCATAACACTTGCTCTTATAGAAGGTAAGATTACCTATTTTACTTTCATTTTGTTAGCTAATTGTATAGTTCTTTAGCTCCTTGAGTGTCTAAGATAGATATGTTAGTTTTAGTGTGTTTATTTTGATTTTATTTCTTAATTAACACCATATTAATCTCCCCTCTATGTCAAATTCCTTTATCACACTTACAACTTTATTGTAGTCAAATGTAATAGTGTGATAGGCCTCTTGGTTAGATGGGCCATTTTGACTTTGGTTCTTACCATTGCGTTATTATTGTTATCATTATTGTTGATCCTATTGGTGTTGATGTTGTTATTTTTTTTTTTATTGTTGTATAGGTGGCCTTTGTGTTTATTTATTATGATTGGTATCATTATGTTGTGGAAAAGGATCTCAATAAATACCAAGGTTTTGATAGGAATTATAATATCTATTATCCAACTTGAACTCTCCATTTTCCAACATGTTCTAAAGGAGGTACCTTAATTTAATACATATTCATTTGGAATGGCCTTTAAATCAATGATAATCACATAATTCATGCTCTTTATACCAATCAAAGAAAGGAACACCTTCATAGAATGGCTTCAACATGGGTCAACTAATCATATTGGTAATGGCTTATTTTTTAATACCAACTCAATTGGTTCTCCAAGATAACTAAAGACAATATCCTTAGGTTTTATTCTTGGAGGAGGTATTTACAATGGAGGAGGTGGTAGTGCTTATATATGTTGAAGTGGTTATATTTGTGGAGCTGGTTGAACCTATGGAATGGGTTGCATATATGAAGTTGGTTGGTTATATGGAGTTAGTTTGTTTTATGGATTTGGTTGAGTATATAGTGTATTCACCATTTATACATGGCACGATTTCATAAATCCATTATCAACAACATTATTTCTATGGTTATAGGCCTTGGGTTATCCTAAGGTTGTGTAGGAGCCTACGTCTGAATTAGACGTTGGGCTTAGTTTTGATCGTAATTTTTATTTTGGTTTTGGTTTTGATTATAATTAGGAGTAGAAAATTTGATTATCCCTATATTGATAAGGTAATTCTCAATTTTTATACCCTTTTCAATGATCTCCTCAAATGTGTGAGCACATTGAAGCTCAAGGTGATAAGATATCTCACTATGTAAGTTCTTCGTAAATATAGTCGTCAACTATTTATTAGGTAAATAGTGCATGAAATGCTTGTAAGTTATCTCAACCATTTTAATTATCTTTCAAATCTCTCACTAACCCTTTTTATACCCTATCTCAAGTCAACCATGATAACCTTGTGTTTGAGATTATAGGATAAATGTTTTATAACTTTATTTGAAAGGTTTCAAAGTTGGATATAGAATTCTTTGGCATTTTGAGAATCCACTCCAAGGCTTTTCTAATTAAACTTCTAGGGAAAATGAGAATCACGTATATTTCACTATATACCATTGGGTAGCAAGCAAAATATAACTCCTTGAAATGATCCCTAGGGTCACCTTTACCCTTATATTTATCAAAGTTTGTTGAATCATAACCTTTTAGAAATGGTATTTGAAGGTAATACATGTTGAATGGATATAAATGTACCTCATCTAATTTAAAAAATTTCTTCTATTTCCTAATCTAAATGGTTGTAATTACATCCTTCATTTATTATATCTATTGTGATATAAAGCTAGATGGTACATTTTTCTATGGTTATGGTTGGGTGGTTAAAGGTGGATTGCCTTAACTAAGGTACAATGGAGGAATGTGGTACTAAAAAATATTGAGATGGTTGATCAATTGACTTAGAATATGCATCCTTTGGATAGGATTGTATTTCTAATATAGTACATGATGTTGGTAAATATTTTGACTAGGATTGGCAATATGACTTTGGTTTGGAAGGAACTATAGCTATGAATGTATTATGTGTGTTAGGTTTGAATAAGAACATGTTGTTAACTAGTCAAACCTTGTTGTATAGAAGTCACATATTAATGGATAGAGGTCTACTATTTAAGGTAGTCTATATTTGGCCCTTGTTGAATGTGAGGTAATTGTTATGATAGAGGCACTAATTTCTTAGTAGGGTTAAACCTCTATTTTTTGGTGAACACTTGTTGCATTTTAGTAATTTTTGAAGGTTTGGAACTTTTTGAATGTTTGCAGTTTTTACTAACTAACTATCAATTATTATTGACTAAATAATATACATTGTTTATTAAACAACATTTGTAATGGATTCACCACTTATTGTGGTGGTACATTAGTTTGTATCTACTGTCTTTGAAGGTTGGTTTCCACTTGTTCGGGTTGAATAGTGTTCACACCTTATTAAGGTGGAATATTGGTCACCTGTAATGTTGGTCTATGTTTGTTTATTTTCTACCTAAAATGTATTTGAAAAAGTGTTTGGTGGGTAGTTATTTGTTATGTCTATGAACTAGATGCTCTTGCTCCATACTATTGTGAACCACTTAAGGTGTTTATGGGGGAAAATTGTTGTGAGTTGATCTATTATACATGTGACCCACCTTGGTGTGGATTGGGGTAAAATTATGTGTTATCCACCATGTTTTTCAAAGGGTCTTTTGTAGGATTTACAAGTTCTTAATCAATGGTTGGGGTATTAAACATGTTCACAACTTGGGTACTTTTCATGAATAGGTCAACATTCATATTGGTATAACCTGATGAGTCAATTTACACCCTAGTTTATGGATTTAACTCAATGAATGACAAGTTAGCAATGGTTATGTTATTTATATTCCTAGACAAGTTAAGGTATATTTGGTACACATGTTGCATATATACCATTTGGTCAATAATTTTATCCTTTCCTTTTGTAATCATATCAAGGTCTTGGTTATTCACTAGTATGAGGGCCTAATTATGGATATATAATTCATGTTTAAATGGTTAACAAACAACACATTACTAGGATCTCTAACTAAGCTAGGTAAAATTTATTGTGGAATGTTGGCCAAAACTTTAGCACCTACCTCTATTTTCCTAACAAAGATTTTATCTCTATTATCCAAGAGATAATTATCAAAAAAATAAGGATCCTAAGTGGTCTTAGTTGGAATAGTCACATAGTAAGGTTGTTTTTATTGGACCTATTCCATACTAGATGATATGCTAGCAAGATATTGTGTAGTTTGGTCTTGGTCTTACCCTAAATAAGATGGTGTGTTGGTAAGATAATGTGATAATGGATCTATTAGGTTTTGGAGCTAAAAGCTTCACTGATGCAAACAGGGAAGGAGGTTGCTAAGTGTCACAGTCACCGGCGTCAGTTAGGCTGACCGACGTCGGCCAGTGGTGGACAAGAATGCAACTGATGTCGATAGGAGTCAGCCAACATCGGTCACCTCCAGGTAGATAGGGACAGACATCAATCGCCTATGCAGTTCTAGAACTGTCGGTTGTATGAATAGTTTGTTAACAAACTGAGTGTTTACATGTTAAGAGCCAATTATAGACTAGAAGCTGTGGATCTAATTATTGTAATTAGATGTCTAATTATTGTATGCATGGGATATATATAATAGACTCATGGGCTGTATTGTAAAGTGTGCTAGAGAGTAAGAGAGAAAATATTAGCTCCTTCTGTGTGTGAAGAGAGCAAGGTGTGTTCCTCCTAGTGCCACAGTGCCAAGTATGGGTGCTAGTTTGGAGAATCAGAAGGATTCTTCATGTATGTATGATCTTGGTCAGTAGGTGTGCAAGGCCAGGTTAAGAGATCTGCATGGTAAGTAAGATCATTGAGCTGCAGGTGTATGTGTGTGCGAGGTCTAGGTTTGTAGGTGTGTAAAACCAGGTTGATCTATAGGTGGCAGTAGGATCAAGGTGACATCAACACAACAAGGAGCAAGATCAGGTAGGATCTACTTGGAGTATGGTGTGTACTCAGTTGTAGAGAAAAGAGGAAGGCAAGCTAGTTCCTTCCATAAGTAAGATCATTTGAGTTGTAGGTTGTTACAAGTTCATGGGAGATCTACTTGGAGTACATTGTGTACTCAGTTGAGTATCTGTGTATACTCGGTATACTGGCAGTAGTGGATACTGACTGGTTGGAGGTGAACACCAACTCTGTGTTTGAGTTGTGTGTTGGGTCCGTAAGAGAGAGTGAGCTCTTGAAGCTGAATTACTATACACTTGAGGTGTGGGAAGCCTCTATAACTTGAAGAAGAACTGTGGCATCTTCTTGGTTGTAATTATTTTTTGGAAGAGTATTAATACAATTGTGTATTGTCTCTCATATTCTGTGTTATTTTTGAATTCTAGTTACTTGTGATTTTGGTTTAATTCTGCATATTCAGTTGCTTGTATTTGGTAATCAATGGTGCTTCCATGGGTTCCTAACAGTTGGTATTAGAGCTAAGGTTGCAAGAAGCAGGTTTTGTGTTTGGTTATAGGTCACTCTCAGGGGTTTCTGATTGAGTGGGAGTATAGCAATGGTAGAAGAAAGTAAGCTAAGAATGGAGGAACTGAAAAGCATGAATGGTCAATTATAGTGTTATGGAAAGAAAGAGCAGGTAAAGAAATATTTTTGGTTGGTATCAGATCAGCATGAAGGAACTAAAGAAGTAGATGTTGCAGGTGTTGTTGCACAGGATGCTCTGGGATGTTTCTTGGATAAAGTAGAATCTTGTCTTATAAATTCTATTGCCTCTTTCCATGTAGCTCAAAATAGAGTATTTTTCCATGTTAAGGTCTTTGGAGACTTTGGAAAGATTTATTTAGGAGCTGGTGTGCCTTGCCAAAGAATTGGCAAAGGGGAAGTGAAGCTAAAATTGTACGTGGCCAACACATGGGTGTTGAAGGAGGTCATGCAGGTCCCAGGCTTGAAGATGTGGCTAATTTATTTAGGAAAGTTGGGTGATGAGAGATGCATAAAAACTCTCACAGTGGATGCACTTGAATTAGCTAGTGGTAAGAAAGCAGATACTCTTTATCTACCTGTTTATATTGCTAATTCTTCTTCTGTTATGAAGACGTGGCTTTGTAGGCTTGGTCACATGAGCAAGAAGGAGATGCATGTTCTTAAGTAGAAGATAGATGTGTTTGATAGACTTAAGAACTGGAAAGCCTTGGTGTTCTTGGAGGAGATGATGGATAGAGTTCAGTGGATGGGGTTGGATACTTTTAAGCAAGGCAGTTTGGACAGGGTTTTGATCCATGGAGAGCTCGTAGGTAAAAAGTCATCACTCACAGGTGAACACAATTACCAACATCGGTCAAAGGGAACCAACATCGAATAGATAGGTGCCGATGTCAGTCATGTGCAGACCAGAGCTAGTGGTGTCAGGTAGGGTGGCTACCAGCGTCAGTTAGGGAACCAACATTGGTGACCAGGTAAGACTGATGTTGGTTAGAAAATCAGCATCGACAGAAAGGATAGTTGCATGGGAACTGACATCAGTCGGATGTAGATTGTGTGGTGACTAAGATCGGTCACTGTAACGGATTTTGGGTGGACAGTAAGCTATCAAGGAGTCTCAAATGCCCATATGGAGGAATAAAAGTGGTAAGTAAGCCTCAAATTCATTGTTCCTCTTCTTTATACTCGTTGCTCACTGTAGAGCAGGAAGGATCCAAGAAACAGTGGGAGCATGGCATGATTAGGATGTAGAACCAAATGGGAGATTTGGCAGGGTTTCCAGTTGGTATGAAAGCACTGAAAGACAAATGGATTCCTTAGTTGAAGAATAGAGTGAATGGACACGTGAGACAGAAGGCCAGGTCATATGGTCTTAAGGTAGCTCTAGGATAGTGGTACAGGTTTGACAGGTGGATGATAAAGCATGGCTTTAGTCAATGTCATTGTAACTACTATGGTTTCTTTACCATGTGGATGATGAGTCACGATATTATCTTGTTACTGTATGTTGTGTGTTTGCTTGATGCAGGGTTACACATATAGGGTTTTGTTGAGCTAAAGGTAAAGTTAGTTTAGTGGTATGTCATGAGGAATTTGGGAGCAAAATTCTTTGGCATAAGGGTGTTCTAGAGACATGGAGATCACAGGTTGATTTTGTCTCTAAATGATTATGTGAGACCGGTTATCACACCGATGGTTGGATAGTTCTATGAGCAGTGTCCTGATTCACATGATGAGGTTAAGTACATGCATACTGGACCTGGATTTCCCATGCAGTGGGAGCTATCAGAAAGTTTGGAGCTGATCTAGGAAAGAAGCACTGGAGGGTAGTTCAGTGGATTCTCAGGTGTCTGAGAGGGACCAGTAGCAGGTGCACATGCTATGCAGGGTCAAGTTATAGATGTAGATGCAATAGGTTACTTGGATGATAGGAAGTGCACCATAGGATTTGTGGTGGGTGGTCTTCAAGGTTGAGCTTGAAGAGGGATACAAGCCAAGATATAGATTAGATAGGGTATAGGTACAAGTACAATGCAACTATTTATCTCCAAGTGGGAGATTGTTAGGTTGTGGAGCTAAAAGCTTCACTAATGCAAATAGGGAAGGAGGTTGCTGAGTGTCACAGTCACTAGTGTCGGTTAGGCCGATCGATGTCAGCCAGTGGTGGACAGGAATGTAACCGATGTTGGTAGGAGTCAGCCCACGTTGGTCACCTCTAAGCAGATAGGGACTGATGTCAGTTGCCTGTGTGGTTTTGAAATTATCGGTTACACGAACAATTTGTTAACAAATTGAGTGTTTGCATGTTAAGAGCCAATTATAGACTAGAAGCTATAGATCTAATTATTGTAATTAGATGTCTAATTATTGTATGCATGGGATCTATATAATAAACTCATGGGCTATATTGTAAAGTGTGCTAGAGAGTAAGAGAGCAAATATTAGCTCCTTTTGTGTGTGAAGAGAGCAAGGTGTGTTCCTCCTAGTGCCAAAGTGCCAAGTATGGGTGTTGGTTTAGAGAATCATAAGGATTCTTCATGTATATATGATCTTGGTCAGCAGGTGTGCAAGGCCAGGTTAGGAGATTTACATGGTAAGTAAGATCATTGATCTGCAGGTGTATGTGTGTGCAAGGTCTAGGTTTGTACGTGTGTAGAACTAGGCTGATCTACGGGTGGCAGCAAGATCAAGGTGACAGCAACACAACAGGGAGCAAGATCAAGTGGGATCTACTTGGAGTATGGTGTGTACTTAGTTGAAGAGCAAAGAGGAAGGCAAGGTAGTTCCTTCCATAAGTAAGATCATTTGAGTTGCAGGTTGTTGCAAGTTCATGGGAGATCTACTTGGAGTATGTTGTGTACTCAGTTGAGTATCTGTGTATACTCAGTGTATTGGCAGTAGTGGATACTGACTGGTTGGAGGTGAACATCAACTCTGTGTTTGAGTTGTGTGTTGGGACCGTAAGAGAGAGTGAGCTCTTGAAGGTGAATTACTATACACTTGAGGTGTGGGAAACCTCTATAAGGTGAAGAATAACTATGGCATCTTTTTGGTTGTAATTCTTTTCTAGAAGAGTATTAATACAATTGTGTATTGTCTCTCATATTCTGTGTTATTTTTGAATTCTAGTTACTTGTGATTCTAGTTTAATTCTGCATATTCAGTTGCTTGTATTTGGTAATCAATGGTGCTTCCATGGGTTCTTAACAGGATCTTGGCCCTAATTTGTATAATGGGTATCATATGTGGGATATGGATCCATCTCATATGTTATGTCATCTTCATAAGGGTCTTGAGAAAAATGGTTGGTTGTGACAATGTTTTCATTCTTTGAATTATGCATGGTTGTGCTACATGAATAGAAAGGCATGGTTGAAAAAATCATAAATTACCTATAAAAATATTGGTCTATGATTTAAAATGTTTGAAACTTGGCCTAAAATGGAAAATTGGTCTATTACTACAAATGTTTAAAACTTGGTCTAAAAGAGAAACATGCTCTATTGTTTTGAATGTTTTAAACTTGGTCTAAAAGGGAAACTTGAAACAAAATTGGTCTTGATTTAAAATTATCATGAAAACACAATTAGCTCTTGGAAATTGGTCTAAAATTGAAACATGAACATAGTCTTGGTAAAGTTCCATACTAAGTTTAAGGTAAACTTGGAATACAAACATGAAACTGATCTTACACAAAGGTCTTTATCTTTCTAAAGGTAAAATAAGATTTTTTTAAGTCTAAGAATGGAATTATGTTAGATCCTTAGCAAAATTCACAAAGCTAGTTGTGGAAATGAACTTAATCTAAGTAATTAGTCTAAAATAAAGAGTTCACTTGGTTGAGGTAAACTTGGAAACTAGTTCAAAAGTGAACTTGGTCTAAAAAAACTCATAATCAGTAAATAAAGGTCTTAAGTTGTTCTAGGCAAACCAATTGGAAAGCCAAATCCAGTATCAAAAACTAAGTGCAAAAATTAAAGAATTCAAGCCTAAGTAGTTGGCAATACTCAAATGTAAACTAGTTGTACTTAGATATATACTAGGGAATGGGTTTCAGACTTGGTTTGAGAAGCTAACTTAACTTTTGGTATAAGGTTTGAATGTCTATGTAGATGGCATAACCATTATAGATTTTAAATTGACTCCACACTTTTAGGGTGATTGAAACTTGGTCAAGCATAACTCCAACTAGTCTAGGTAAATATGTCTAGTGTACCAACACTATTTAGAAACAAAGTTACAAATGGTCTTCATTTTGTTTTCAATAAGGAAAATAATTGGAACAATTTTGGTAGTGTAAAACTTATTTGTGAAAAGTGGTGTATGTAATATGTGTTTATTTAACTTGTTTAATCTGGAAAAGTAATTTTGGACTCAGGCATTACAAGTAAAATAAGAAGTAACACCTAAGTGCATGTTCTTACACTAAACCTGACATGAGGTGTGCATAGTATCTACTAAAGTTTCCACCAATATACCAGTCTTGAAAGGAATTAATTATTAATCCAAAAATAAATATTACATGTAGGTAGATTTTTTTAATCACCCTTTGATGTAGAAGCATAAACTCACTTATGTATATTTTTTAAATTAAAGTCTATGTAAGTCAATAATACTTGATTGTGAAGGAAAAATGCTATGTAAAAGGTCATTTATAGGTTCTAGGGACTCATATTTATCAAATAAAAAGGACTCTATCTATGTTTCAAATGTACTTTAGAAGTTATTTGTGGTATTTTAGAGTCTTGGGAGTTTATTCACACATGGTAAATGTCTTAATGTAAACTATAAATTGTCTAAAATAATACCCTATGTAAAATAAGTTCAAAATAGCATGTTAGTTAGAGATATATATGGGTATATATATTTTTGGTCTTTCTAAAAACCAAACTAAGTTGATACATATGAAGAGACTTCTAACCAAATTTCAAGGAGCATAATAAGAAATGATTGCATTTAAATAGCAGAAGTATAATGATTAAGAGTGTAAGACTAGGAGTAAAAAGGAGACCTCTAGGCCTGTGTAGATACATGTGATAGTCTATAAGACTGAAAACTATTTATAAATATTTGTTGGTAAAGTGTTTGATGGATTTGAAGGTATGATTTGTACAAAGAATCTATTTTATCATATACAATTATGGATGCATGAAATTGGCTACAAGGTTGCAGGTGTAAGCTATGACTATATAGTCTTTATCTTAATTGATGTCATGTTAATAAAGCTTCTAAATTCTACAAATAATCAAATTAAGCTCTCGAGTTTCAAGATAGGGTTCTATGATTGCACTTAATTTATTGGTTGTATGTAAGCATGAAGGAGAAACATGTTTTGAAAGTCTTATGAGAAACTCTCAGGTCTATATTTTATGAGAGTGAATGTTATAGTCTAAGTGGATAACATATTTAAATGAATGTTTGGCATTATAAATAGTGGTTCAAAAAATTAAAGGAATTATATTTAGTTTGTAAATAATCTTTTATAGATTTTCAAAATGAATTTTGAAGCAATTATCCATTCTTTGGTTTGATAAGGTATAATTTATAATAGTCACTTACATTCATCAATAGTTGAGGAAATTATGCAATTTTTTTAAATATTTTGAAAACTTGATGTGAAGGAATTTATTGTATGTCTCTTGTATGATCATAGAATTCTAGATAAATTTAGAGTTATATAAGTTCTCAATTGCATAGCTATGGAAAAGAATATAGATTTTGATGAAAGATAAATTATAATGGTGTTTGCACCTTTTTAGCAACCTACCCATATAATATAAGTTTGAAAGGAAAGAATAATATCATTCATAATCAATAAAGATTGAATATTAGCTTTCCAGTTGTCTTTAATCTAGTCTACCTTCATAATGATACAATCAAAGTATGTTAATGAATCATATAATGGATTAATACATGTAGTAGTGAAAAATCATAGTGGTAAGTCATCATAGGTTGAATATTTAGTGAATTTATTTTTTTATACACATATATTAAACTCTGAGAATATTGGTTTGGTTTTGTAACATTTGTTTGTGAAAAATCACATTCTTATTAAATTAAACAAGCTGATTATGATGCCCATACAATCCATAGAATTTTTTTTTGTGCCATTGACAAGATTAGATAGGATCTATGCACTCAAAAAATTGTTAGAATCTACATATGGTGTGAAAAATTATAATTGAACAAATGATGTATAACATTGTAAAAAGTTTGCACCTAAATATGAAAAACTTAGGTCAAGTTCCAATAAATCAAAATCTATTTTAATTCCAAGGTGGATTGTGATGAGAATAAAATCTTATGCTCAAAATATGGCAATTATTTTTTTTCATCTATCAAGTGGTCCCTTAAAGGATCATTGGAGCCAAAAGACTATGAATATGGCCACACTATAGATGAACTTACTGATTTTGTAAATTCTAAGGAAGGTATAAATTATATTAAAGCAAAAGAGGATGTTTTCAGAGCTATTAGAAAGATTGAAATGTTTTTACATTATTATAATAATCAATTTAAGTCTACTCACATCTGCATATAAGGATATGTTTTAGTGATTTTAAAGAATCAATGAATCTATGGTAAATGTGGATAATGGGCCAATCAAACCTAATATAATGAGAATTGTTTCTTGAATAATTGAATGCCAGTTCTAAAATGACATCACCTTTGGTATCAAAGATAAGAAAATATCTTGGGAGATAAAATTATAGTTTTGAATGAATGAGTTTGGTTGTTTAAATTGGCATGGTTATTGGTTAAGAGTAGTATTTTTTCATCATTGATTGAGTTGGTTAGCTAATAAATTATTGAGTGGTTTCAAACAAGTAGAGTTTGTTTCTATCAAGAAAGAGACATTGCAGTAAGTTACAAAAAGGTTCTTATAAACCTTGAGAAGGTGTGAAAAGGAAGCTTGAAAAGTTTAAAAATAATTTAAATAGGATAAGGTAGTCATCAATCCCATTAAGACTTTAAAATAATGTATAGAGTGAAGGATCTTGGTTAAATTCAATGAAAAAAGTGATTGCTCAAGAAGTTAGTCCAAGAAGAGAGAACTTATAGAGATAATTCAAAAGACCAAGGTGAAAATGAATTGGGTGAGACGTGAGTTAAGGTGGTATGAATTAAGGTACAATAGACTTGCTTGAAAGAAAATAGATGGTGAAAAAAGTGATTGAGGACTTGCCTAAGGTTAAGGACCAACTATAGAAGTGAGGAGAAAGAGAATAGAGAAGGAAGAAGAAAGAGGAAGACTTCCAAAGAGAAATGAATGAGATAAAGGAAAGGATTATTTTGATCATGATCATGATTAAGAGCAAGAAGGACCATGGAATGGGTTGTTATTGAAAAAGAAGGTAAGATGGCCAATTAATTAGATAAGAGAAAGAAAAAAAAAGTCAAATTTTAAGAGTTACCTTGAAAAGAGAATTGAAGTTTGAGAGTAAGCAACTTTAAAGAGATTTTCAAATTGAGAATTAGAGAAAAGGTGATCAACACCTTGCTTTTGAGATGGAAGTCAATTTTTGTCATCCTAAAGAAGGAGAATTATGGGAGAATATGATATAAAGGATAAAGAACATAAATAAGCCATTCAAAAGGATAAGTGGCTTAATTTTTTTGCATCTAACATTTTTTTGGATGCTTTATTTGTAGGGAGTAAATTGATAATAGATATGAAACTTATAAACCAAAGAGTAGGCTCATGAACCAATAAAGTGAAATAATTAATGGAAGGGTAATATAATAAGTAAATGATGAAGAGGAGGTTTGTTTTAGAACCTCAAAAAATGAAGCTAATAAATAAGTTTAGTTGGATATCCATCACAAGATTTTGAAGGAATAAAAATCAATTCTCATGCAAGAGAATGCAAAAGATGAATTACAAGTCAAAGCACCAAGATATGAAGAAACTTTGGTATGAAATGAAATAATAAAAGATGTATAAGATAAATGTCTTATTTTGAATGATGATGATATAGATGATATTTACAAAAAAATACTATTTTTTTATGAAGAAGGTCTCTTAAAGGATATAGAAGATTTTGACTAGTAGATTGTAAATGAAGGAAGGTTTATAGATGAGAAATAAAACAAAGTTTTTTTTTATAATAATATGGAAAAGCTACAAAAATAAATTGATTCTTATAATATACTATGAGGAATGATCCAAAAATAGAAATCAAAGAGAGAGAGGAAGTTGGCTTGAGACAATGATGTTTCAAGAAGGAGTTGTAATTAAAAATTCAAATGACATACTTGATCAACAAGTATGGATGAAGGAAAGATGGAGAGAGACCTCAATGTCTCAAATTTTGATATATAATATTGCATTGGATTATGTATGTGCAGGTTTGTTAGACAAGGAGATAAAGTGTATTGAGAAGAGAGATCTAACAAGAGCTCAAGATAAGAGGATAAAAGTTGACATCCTTTTTCAAAAAGGAAAACTTGCAAAGAGGAAGCAAGAAGAGAAGATCAAAGAAGAACAAAGTGAATTTTGGAAGGATAAAATTTCCAATAAGACAAAGTATATATATGGTAACCAAGAGCATGTCCACATATATGAGTGGATAATTGAAGGAGGTTCACAAGGAATAATTACAATAATCAAGGGCAACATAAAAAAAACCAAACCATGAGCAAGGGCTCATGAAACATTTTAATCCTAGGAGTTTGATGCATGAGCATCAACCCACCTATGTGTATTTTATAAATGCAAGTATATGTAAGTCAATGAGCTTGGTTGTGAAGGCAAAATTCTATGTAAAAGGTCATTTATAGGTTTTAGGGAGTTATATGAGTCAAATAAAAAGGAATCTATTTAGGTTTCAAATGTAATTTAGAAGTTATTTGTGGTATTTTAGAGTCTTGGGAGTTTATTCACACATGGTAAATGTATTAACACAATCTATAATTGTCTAGAAGAGTAACCTACATAAAATAAGGTCAAAATAACATGTTAGTTAGAGATATATGTGGGTAGAGATATTTTTGGCCTTTCTAAAGACCAAACTAATTTTATACATTTGAATAAACTTTAAAAAAACTTTAAAGGAGCATAATAAGAAAAGTATGCATTTAAATAACATAATTAGATTTATTAGGAGTGTGAGAGTAGGAATAAAAAGAAGGCCTCTAGGCCTGTGTAGATAAATGTGATAGTCTATAAGACTATAGATTATTTATAAATATTTTTTGATAAATAATTTTGATGGATTTAAAGGTATGATTCATTTGTATAAAGAATCTATTTTCTCATACACAGTTATGGATGCATGAATTTGGTTACAAGATTGTGGGTGTAAGGTGTGATTATATAGTCTTTGTTTTAATTGATGTCATGTTTATAAATCATATATATTCTATAAATAATCAAATTAAGATCTTGAGTTTCATGACAAGGCTCTGTGATTGCAGTTAAATTATTGGTTATACATAAGTATGAAGGAGAAGTATGTTTTTAAATTCTTATGAGAAATTCTCGAGTCTATATTTTATGAGAAATAATGTCATAGTCTAGGTGGATAACATATTTAAATGAATTTTTGGTGTTATAAATAGTGGTTCATAGAATTCAAGGAATTTTATTTAGTTTATGAATAATCTTTTATAGATTTTCAAAATGAAGTTTTAATCAATTTTCCATTCTTGGGTTTGATAAGGAAAAATCTATAATAGTCACTCACATTCATCAATAGTTATGTAAATTATACAAATTGGTATAATATTTTGAGAACTTGATGACACAAAGAAAGTTATTACCTAATGTGAAGGAATCTATTGCATGTCTCTTGTATGATCATATAATTCTAGATAAGTTAATATTTATAGAAGTTCTCAATTACATAGTTGTGGAAAAGAATACAAATTTTGATGTCAATCAAATTATAATGGTGTTTGTGCCTTTTTGGCAACCTACCCACATAATAAAAGTTTGAAAGGAAATAATAATATTATTCATAATCAATAAGGATTGAATATTAGCTATCCAATTATCTCTAATCTTATCTATCTTTATAATGATACAATTAAATTTTGTTAATGAATTAACTAGTGGATTAATACATCATGTAGTAGTGAAAAATCATAGTGTTAAGTAACCATATATTGAATCTTTGGTGGATTTACTTGTTACTACACATAGATATTAAACTCTAAGAAGATCAATTTAGTTTTTTAATGATGTTTTATGAAAAATCATAGTCTTATTAAAATAAACAGTTTGATTATGATGTCAATACAATCCATATAAAAATTATTTGCACCATTGGAAAGATTCAATAATATTTATTCACTAAAAAAATTGTTAGAATATACATATGGTGTGAAACATTATAATTGAACAAATAATTTGTAATGTTGTTAAACGTTTGCACCTAAATATGAAAAAATTGGGACAAGTTTCAACAAAGCCAAATCTATTTTGATAGCAAAGGTGGATTGTGATGAGCATAAAATATTATGCTATAAGTATGGCATTTTTAGTTTTTCAACTATCAAGTGGTTCCCTAAAGGATCATTGGAGCCAAAATACTACAAAGATGGCCTCACTACAAATGAACTTATTGAGTTGTAAATTTTTAGGAAGGTATAAAATGTATTAAAGTAAATGAGGATGTTGTCAAAGGTATTAGAAGGATTGAAAAATAAATTAAATTGTGAGAATGATCAATTTAAGTCTTCTCAAGTCTACATATAAGGATATATGTTAATTATTTGAAATATTCAATGAATTTATGGTAAGTATGGATAATGGGTCAATCAAACCTAATAGAATCAGAATTATTTCATGAATAATTGAATGTAAGTTCTAGAATGACATCACCCTTTGTCTTTGAAGAATTGATACATGGAAAAGAACTTAGAGTGCCAAAGTAACTCAACATTTGGTAGGATAATCTATGGTAAGTGGGGTTAGTTATTCTAAATTTTTGACTTGGCATATACAAGTGCCTAAAAAAACTTGGGCCTAAAATTCACATCAATTGGATCCAAACCATTTAGATTGTTATGCAAATATCTTATCCTTTGCACAATGACTTCAAATATGTACTACTTAGTGAAGTTTGATGTGTATACCATTGCATGGCTCAGGAACTTGTTAGACTTATCAAGATAACCACTTACCCACTATCTAATCTAATGATATGCCCAATTTATATACCCCATTGGAGAATCAGGTTATAAAAATGCTAGGATATGAAACCTTAGGTCAAATTCCTCTTAAAGAACCCATGAGGAGGTGATAAACTCCTATTCACAAGACAAACAAGAAAATAATTGAGTAACTAAGTTGTTTCTAAGTCACTTAAGTCCATAGGAAAAAGGGAAGAGAATACATGACATTTATTTAGGTTAGACTCAAAAAATACATAAAATAATGCATTTTTGGTCACCCAAGTTCCCTAAAGGGGACAAGGGGAGAACATACACATAAGGTTTTACTAAAATGAAACTAACTAAGTTATTTATAAAAGACTAACAAAAAATCAAAGTGATTTGAGGAACTCTAAGTCTAATGTGATTTTTTTTAATGCACCATATTCAAATATTATTAAAGTTTGGATTTTTGTTGTAACTTTGAAATGACAAAAAGGTTGTTTGAAAAAGTCTTTTACACACTAAAATAAATGTGAACTGGTCTTGTTAATGCTAAAAATTATTCTCTTTCACTTAATTCACTACAAAAAAATGTCAAAGGATTGATTTGTGTTTGATTATTTGATGAAAACAAGCTATAAATTAGTAAATTAGCTCTAAAAACCATGAAAAATGCTCTCTAGAATGATTTCCTAGTTACACAATCAATGTAAAATACAAAATTATAGGTTAATAAAGAACACATAAAAGTAGAAAATAGAGAATGTAATTGCATGATTTCATAGTTACCTGATAATTTTTCAACTCACCTCACCGATTTCATAGTTCTCTTTTCAAACTTCATAGTTGTCCTTACCGATTTTGCATTTCTCTTTGGCAAATTCACAGTTACAAATTTGTAACGATTTTTCATTTAAAGAAAATGATATCATAGTTTTTATAGAAACTTGTAAAACCCATAGAAACACAATATAAAATGATTTCATAGTTTTGATTATTATTTCATAGTTAATGAAAATGATTTCATAATTAATAGTCTAAATTCAAAAATGCATGGACAAGTTAGAAATTTATTAAAAACTGTAAGATCATTTCATGGTTTACCCCTATGAATTCACAAAATAGTGCTTCAAATTCATATTTCTATAGGTTGGTCTGAAATAGAGGTGATTTCATTATTTTTTGGGATGATTTCACAATTTTCTATGATGTTTTCATTGTTTTACACTCCAAATATATAGTTTTATAGTAGACAAATTTGCAATTCCATTGGTAAAGAAAAAACATGGAAAATTTAGGCAAAAAAGATATGAAAAAGGTCATTAATGATTTTTTCTTAGCTCTTAAGAGGTCCAAAACTGCTCTTATGATGTAAGTTGGGTGTGTAGTCCCACTGGTCTGTCATTATGTATGCAATAGGAATCTAATTAAAAATATGCTTTAGTCACTTATTATTAGAATCAAACATAAAAAATAAACAAGATTAATACAAAGCATTCCCAAGCCTAGATACTAGGGGAAGGTTGATAATAAAAAGACAAAATAAAACAAAACACAACTAAAAGGATAAAAGACAAATCACTTTCACCTTCCTTGTAGCTCTGAGTCACTTGTTGAAATAGTAGTTGGATTGATTGGCTTGTGTCCAAATTTGAGTCTTTATCAGCACTCTTGCTTTATAGGAAACACATCCCCTTTGTGCACTATGGTTTTAGTCTTATCATGTATTAGCTTATGACGTTTCTCTTATAAATTTTGCATAATAACTTTAGACAAAAGAGCTTGTTAGAAGTGAGTGTGAGACGTTGTATTTATAGGTTTTAAACTAACCCCAACCTAGGTGTTATTAGGTTTAGGCTAACCTTGGGTTAGAATTTAGAGTCCAAATATAATAAATAATATCGTTAATTAAGTATTTATGGAGGCATGGCTCAACATTTCTTATTTTCAAGGCATTTATGCTGATATTATGTAGTTCTTAACTTTGAGGATGATGATGTCATCATGATCTTATTTCCTTTTGATATTTATTGAATTTTGATTTTTGGAAATTATATTTTCACTAATTCAACATGGATTATTTAACTAAACATTTAATTTGATTTACTTGGCTAGTTGATTATGCTTAAGCTTTTGGTATTTCTAGAATTTGATCAAGTACCATGTTTAATTGGTCTATAATGTTAGTTTGGTAGGTTATAACCTTGTGGGAGTTTATTGTTACGTATAGGTACTACCAAAATATGGATACTTTGACACAATTCTAGGAACTTACGTCTAATGTGTAGATGAATGTTGGATGTTTAGTGGTTTGTAGGCTTATTTTGCATAGTTTGGTAGAAATCCATTTGAAATACATTTGGATATGAATGTGGCTGAAAAGGAATGTCTACATAACTTAGGTAATACAAATTCAAAAGATTTGTTTTTTTATTTTTAGGCATCATCACCAATGTAACACTAAGGAAAGAGAATACACAAAACTTTATGATACAAATAGGCAAAATTTATAATAAATGGAATTGTGATTAATTTACTAATTGCAAAAGAAAAAACTTGAAATGAACAAAGGCTAGAAAAAAAAGTGAAATAAATAAATGCTTTTTGGTTTCACATTTTAATTATTTGGAAAGTGTTCGTGCATAAAAAATATTAGAAGTTTATTTGTAAGGATTTGGGAAACTTAAGGAACTTACAAGTTGGCCAAATAGATAGAAAAAAAATATAAATAAAAATAATTATAAAAAAAAACCATTGTTATGTAAAATAATTCAAAAAGTAGTGAAAAATATAGAAAACCAAAGAAAAGTGTAGAGAACAAAACTATCAAAATGTTGAACAAAACTTCCATAATGTTAGACAAACATCTTAAAATGTTTTCCAAAATCATTTTCCTAACCAAAAAATCCATAAAAATGTTTCTCAAAACCATTGTTATGCAGACAGAGAAAAACTAGTGTAAAAATAAAGAAAGCAAAAAAATTTAAATGTTATTAAACTAAAAAACAAAAAAAATAGAAACAATAGAGAAAAGTAAGAAAAAAGATAAGAAAAATGACATAACATGATATTGTCATATAATTTAAAAACCCATTTTTACATAAAGCAAACCCACTGACAGATGCTACAAAAGCATTATATAGCAAAACTTAGGAAAATAAACTTATAGTAGCATAGAACATAAAAATAATGAAAACCAGATGTCAGTAGGCCAAGAAAACTAGAAAATTTAAATAGAAAGATATAAAATAGTTAATAAAAATCTAGGAAACTATTAAGAACAAAACTTTTGAAATGTTATACAAACCTAGCATTTCATAGAATGAACTTAAATTATGAAACAACACACACAACCACATAGAAAACTCCAAATACACAAATGAAAATTACAAACATAACTTCCAAGACAATGATTAAATATTAATGCACTCTAAAAGAGAACATAAACAACTAAAAAAATCTAAAGAATACAATTATGATGAACAAGATTTCTTGAGTGTTAACAACAAAAAACATTTCAATGGAATGGAAAATAAATTGTTTCAACACATATAAATCTCTAGTGTTAATATCAAAAAACTCACATGAAGGAGCCAAATACAAAAAATTGATATGCAAAACAAAGAATAATAATATCATATAATATATCTAAAAACTTATCAAGTATAATGAGAGTGTCTTTTACATATAGGCAAGGAATATCAATGATAGTTGTAGAATCATAGGAAATAACCTAGGGATAAAAAACCACTATACTCAAAATTTAATGTCCGCACCTAAGTGGGTGGAAAAACCTAAATAATTATCAATACAAATAAATTAGATAGATAATATGAGCTAAGGTAAATAACGTACTCTAACATCTCGCCCCCCCCCCCCCCCCCCCCCCCCCCCCCAAAGTGAAGCTAAAGGATAAAAATAGCCAAAAATAAAGTGGTATATCCATAGTATGAGTCCTGACAAAAAGTCCTAATTAGGTATTTGTGTATAATATATCCATGAAAAATTTAGAGTAAATATGTCCTCATAAACACCCTTCAAGGATAACTTCCAAAACCCCAATTATGTCATGCAAATCAAGGTAATGAGGTGATGTAAAAGCCTTCATAAATATGTTATCAACTTGCTATTAAATTGCAATGTAATTTAAGCAAATAATTCCATCCTGAATGTGTTGATGAATGAGGTGCATGTGAATCTCAATATGCTTGATTTATTGATGCTCAATAGGGTTGTGACAAATGTGAATTATACTTTGGTTGTCACACTAAATTATAGTATGTGAATCATGCATAAAGATAAATTCTATCAATAATTGATGAAGCCAAAGAACCTATTGACTCACTTTGAATTTTTCCCTATACTCTTCCTCTTAGATGAAAATGAAATAGTATACTACTAATTGTAAGGTCAAGTAACTAAATAATAATGAAGATAAAAAAATGTAACCAAAATTAGAACACAATTCATCAATAGAACCTACCCAATATGAATTAGTATAGCCAACCAACTAAGTAAAAACTTTAGTGTATTGTAATTCAAAGTGGGAAGTACCCTAAATATAACAAAAAATCCTTTTAGTAGCCTACCAATTATTTTAATGAGGATCATGTAAAAACTAAGATACAATCCCAACTATAAAATAAATATTGAGGTGGGTATGGATCAAGTACATGATACTTCCAACCAACTACCTATGTAATGTAGGATCATAAAGAGGATTAGTGTAGGTAGACATAAGAGTGACCCCAAAATATAAATGAGAGGGACTTGGCTTGTAATCATTCATTCCAAATTGTTTAAGAAGATCAAGGGTGTAGTTTTATTGACTCAAATGAATCCCTAAATCTAAATAAGAAATATACAAATCATGGAAAAAATGCAAAATACTGAGCTTTGTTATACCAAAATACATTGAAAGAGATTTTTTAATATCCTAAATATGAGAAGAATATATACTTGTAAGAAACAAATCATAAAAATACAAAACTAGTAAACAATATCCTATCCAACATGTTAGATATATACAGTAAGATCTAAGTGGTAAAGAACAAAGCCAATAGATAGAATAAAAAATCCATCTTCTCATACTAGGTTTGAAGAGCCTATTTAAGACCATATAGATAACTTCATAGTTGAAAAATAAGATAATAATCATGTAAAAATCCAGTAGGTTACTTCATGTATGTTTCCTCTTACAAATCTCCTTGTAAGAAGGCACTATTTATGTCCATCTAGTACATTGTCCAACCCTATAATTCAAAAATATAAATTAAAATGTACATAGAGGCCATATTTTTTATTTTTTTAGTGATGTCATTTAGGTGTCTATGTAAGTGGATGAAGTGTCTTGATAATGTCAGTGTCAATGACAAAGTGTTCAGTGTGTTTGTCATAGTATGCTTGAAGTAGGCATGGTTGATCTTTAATTTTATCATGGTTAAGAATGTTTAGGGATGATTATGGTAATTTAAGGATATTAAATAGGTCCCATAAGAGGTATTATATTCTTTTAATCCTTATTTTCATGATTGGATTTCATCTGGTAGTTCATAGTTTTCATTTAGACATTTTGGGTCTAGTGGCAAAAAAAATTGAGTTGATAGTTTGCTAACATCATTATTGCTACATATAGATGATTTAGGTAGAGTTGGAAATATGGGTGTGATAAAATTAGTCCCAATTTTATATTTTCCAAGTTTTAGGTCATTATATTGAGTGCAACAAAAGTTATTAAGGTTCAAAGTTGGCCTTCCAGGCACATTATAGAGGTTCCCATACTTAGCTAGACTATCACTACACATCATACATATATGGATGAACCAAAAAGTTTGAACATTTATTTATAGTAATTAAAAATTAAACTAAGGTAAAATTATCTCATGTAGATATTCTCTATAGTACCAACAAGGTCCCCTAAAAATTTAGACTCTTGAAGTATTTTCTAGCTCAAGTTATAAAGCTTCAAAGTTTCTCTTGTAAATTATGTCAAGCCAAAGACCATCAAGTTTAAATACACTAAAGCCTAAGGTCACTATTAATTATATCTAATGGTTCAAATTAAATCATAGATCTTGATCATACTGATGAATATCAATGGTGTGGGACAAGTCAAAGAGTCAATAATGCACACAAGATTACCAAGTGGCACAAGCATAAGGGACTGTCAGTAAAGTGCTTATAAGGCATACAAGGGTGCCAAGTGTTAGAATTTTTGGAGTTATAAGCAAGATATAATGGTGATTTATAAAATTTAAGGACCAATCTGATCCATAGATATCGATGGTACACATTTGGTCAATATTTCAAGGGTGCACGAGATGAGGTCAACATGTTTAAGGTTTAATGTTTGGATAGTGTAGAACTGTAAGTTAAAGTTATAGTTACATATAAAAATATTTATAGTGTGATTTGATCAATATGAGATAATATCACAAGATGTTTTATAAGTGATCAAGGTTTAACTATGACTATTTGGATTTACATATTTGAATTTAACGAAGGAAAGACTAGTGTTTGGTGTTTGAGCCATAACTTTTGATCTATGTAGAATTTGATATTATAGAAAAAATCAAATTTGTAGAGTAATTTAAGGAAAATTTGGAAATATTAATTTTAAGGTATAAATGTTTTTACAATTAAATTTATTGATATCCAAAGTTTACTATGTTTTTTAATGCTCTGTAAGTAACCCAAGAAGGGTAATTAAGCTCTTCTTGATAGTATTTTGATGTTTCAAGATGAGATAACTATCAAAGACTATTGTACACTCCATGATTACCATTTTTATGGATTATTAATGTTTTATAAATCATATTCAACATGATCAAAGGCTTAGAAGGTGACTATGTGTTTGTTCATGGTGGTTGTGTGTACAGAATGTTATTTGAGCGAATTGAGCTTTAGCATAAGGGTGTTGTGATGATTTTTATAACTTCAAGAGGACTTATATATTATGTGGCATGGGTAAATGTATTTTGAAGTGTTATTTTGTTCTTATTTTTCATAGATAAGTGTTAAAGAGGTGAATGGGTCTTCATAAGACCTAAAAGGTGGCTTAGGCCTATTTAAAAGAGGGTTATTCTTAAAGGTGACCCATGTTAGATGACTTAAGGGTGAAGGCATGTGTTATGGACAACAAGGAATTTTGTGATCATAATAATAATGAATACACTATAAAATTTTAAGCTAAATTTGATGGTTTCTAGACTTGTTGAATAGACTTGTGAGACTTGAGAGAAGAGGTGTGTGTGAGTTGAAGAGTAAAGGAAAGAAGGAAGGGTGTGTGCCTAGTGGATAGGTTATAGAGTAGAGTAGATTAATGAATATGTGTATGACCTATAGGTCATATTTTTTTATGTCATAATAGTTTTCTTGTAATTTTAAATATTGAGGATGAGTGAAGAGGTCTAGAGCGATCTAAAAAGATGTTTTAGATGCCTTAAGTGTGAGCAAAGGATAGATGATTTATATATGAGCTTGGTCATCAATTTGATAGGTAGATCAAAGTGTGGAATATGTACTATGTATAGTTTAAGATATATGATATACATTGTATCTATATCAAATTGACAGATAATCAATGATTAGGATATGTTCATATCATAGGTGTTATGAGGGTGATCAACATCTAGGTCAGAAGGACTCAGCCAACAGGTGGTTAAAAGGAATTTATAATCTTAGGGGTAGGTGATTCTTATGAAATATGTGTTTCACTAAATCTAGTTATAAGGAATTAATGAAAAAGTCGTTAGAAGGACTTGATCATACTAGGGGCAGGTGTTCTTTGTGAAACATGTGTTTCACTAAATTCTAGTCAGAAGGACCTAACTAGTCTCATGTTTGTGATCATCTTATAGAAGAAGTAGTCTATATGTTTTTAGGATTGAGAGTGGGTTTTATTCCCCAAGAGGGTTTCCCACATATATATTGTGTTGTGTGTGTAATCTTGTATTATCTATTTGTTTATTGTTATAAACATCTTGAATGCTTCATGAATGGTTGTATTGAATGCTTAAGTGTTTAAAGGGTTTGGAAATTGACTTGGACTTTTTGCCACCATAGATTCACCCCTCTCTTAGTGGTTTGTACCTATAACATAATCTTCAAAATATGATAAAAAGTCTTAAAGTAATCAATACCTTTGAGTTATGAGAAACCCTTTACTATAATACATGCCTTATACTTATCAATGGACCCACTAGCTACATATTTGGTGTGGTATATCCACTTAAACATAACCAAATTTATTCCATTAGAAAGAGAGACCAAATCCCAAGTATTATTATTCATCAAATAATAATACACATATGTCATCATATCATCCCACTCAAATAACCCATGACCCTATGAAAAATATTGTGAATCCCTAAAAACTTCTTGAAATAAAAGTCTAGAACCTGTAGAATGTACATGATGATGTTTAGTGGGTGAGAGATCATATATGAAAGGTTATGCCTTAAAAAATATAGTATGATCCCACTTAATCATAATGGGAATAGGATACTTATCTAAGTTTACATCCATAACATCCTTAGTTGCCTCCTAAATTATCTCCTCAAATAAGGGATTCTAAAGATGAAGTAAAGAATCATCAATGGATGAAAACAAAGAATAAGTCATGGAAGAAGATGAATACTAATGAGAAGATAAATTTTCATGAAATTGAACATGTTTTATAAAAATAACATCATGAGTATCAAGATCTAAAAGTTGATAAGCTCTCATGTCCTCATAATACCCTAAAAATATTAAGGGTTTGCTCTTCTTATCCAAGGATTTCCTTTTCTTCTTTGGTAAAAAATCCCAAGCATGTCTCCTAAATGCTTGAAAAAATTAGACATCAAGATTAGTTCTATAACAAGCCTACTCTAGAGTCAAATGCTCAAGTGATTTATGTGATGTGTGATTCTCAATGTAGTTTTCATAGTTAATTACTTCTACCAAGTATACATGAGGTAAATCCTAAGAATGCATCATAAAGTTAGCTATCTCCTTTGAAGTTTGAGTCATCATTTCTACTAGGCCATTTTATTTCAGATTATAAGTAACATAATGTAAGTGAAAAATTCCAAAATTATAAAAATATTTATTAAATAACTCTACCCCCATTATCAATGTGAAGCTTCTTTATGCAACTAGAAGATTGATTCTCAACCAAATCCTTGAGGAATTTGAAGTGTGAAAAAACTTAACTATTGTACTTGAGAAAATAAATCCAAGTATGCCTCAATAAATGTAAGTGCATACTTATATCTATTGAAATAAGGAGTAGAAAAAACCATCAAGTACCTATTCACAAGTTCAAGTGGTGAAGAAGATCTCTTGGACATACACTTAGGAAATGGATCTTCATGTTGTTTTCCTAATGTAAATCCAAGGTAAACTCCATCAGGACAAGAAACACTAGGAAGACCATCAACCATACCATGAGTGATCAAGTCTTTCAAATATCTATAATTAAGATGTCCAAATATCTCATGCCAAATCTTACTCTCATAATTGACATGAGAAGCCATGCATGTCCCAATAGAATAAATGTCATAAAAATTCTCAAAGTGATGTATTTTGGAACTATGATAAAAACACCTTGTGAAACAAGTGAATGAGGCTCTGAAAAGGTTTGAATTTTAACCCCTTATGGTGTGAAATTCACTATATTTCTCTGATCAAAATGAAAAATATGAAAAATAGAAAGAAAATTGGTAGGGATGTTAGGAACATATAGTGCATTTTTGATGTGGCTACCATCAAGTTTTATGTCACCTTTTCTCTTTAAAAAATAAAGGAAGAATCTCCAACCTCAATGGTGGAAGTAGAATTAAAAATAAGAGATATGAAAGAATCATAAGAAGAAGTCATATGGTGAGAATAACTATAATATATAACCCAACTATCTATAAAAGCTAATGGAGGTCTCCCAACAATATTAAGTGTTTTTTCATGCTCAATGGAATGAGGTGGAGTGGAGATAGAGATCTTGTATTTTATGATTACATATTCTAAGTCTTGCATTGTCTTCAAACACATATTATATACATTATTAATCCACCCACAAAAGGAACATGAAAGGCTAGACTTATTATTGCATTTAGAAGACTCTTTGGGTTTAGAGATATTGTCTTTGGGTTTAGTGGCACTTTGAGATGGATAAGGAGTGGTTTTGAGTTTAATTTTTTTATTTTCCATTTACCTTAGGATTAAATTATACTAATGCCTTTTGATAGGTGGAAGACTCAAGGTTAGACAATTTATATTCTTCCCAATTAAGTCTTTCATAAAATAACTCTAAATCAGGCATTTTGAATGTGGCAACTAAGGCATCCATGCTAGAGAAAAAGGTAGAAGTAAATATTTGGAATGGACCTTTCAAGTTGGAAAAAATTAGGTAAACACATTCTTCATCTTTATTATCTCTTCTACTCCCCTTCAATTATGTCAAGAAGTGATCTAACCTAGTAAGATAGTCTACAATGGATTAAAATTTCAAAGTTGAGAGAAGTAATATATACTTAAAGCTATATGGCTCTCATGTAATCCACCTTACCAAATAAACCATTTAATTTTGCCCATATTTTAAAATGAGAGTCACATCCTTCAAAATAAAATAAAATACTATCACTTACATAAGTTCCTATCAAATCCATACACTCATAAAAATTTAATTGGTGTTGAAATTTCTCATATTCTCTAGTGAACATTGGTTGCATTTTAGTCATTAAATATTATTTTCACTTGGATCTTTCACCCATTCATTTAATAAATTGATCCAATGGAACTAATGGGATAATACCTAAGGTGTGGGACCT
This sequence comes from Torreya grandis, assembly GCA_037957365.1. NCBI lineage: Eukaryota > Viridiplantae > Streptophyta > Pinopsida > Cupressales > Taxaceae > Torreya > Torreya grandis. Next base: position 2,096,865 of record JARHVA010002299.1, read on the forward strand.
TGGTTCCTTGGGATGAACCTATAGAGAATCCCAACCCATAACCTAATTTAAGGTCATATGAAGGCCTAAAACTATTCTAAAAAGACTTACTTACAACTAATACTATGATTTTATCAAGAAAAATGGAGTATAAATTAAACTAAAAATAAAAAAGTGTGATGCACCAATATTATATATATATATATATATATATATATATATATATATATATATATATATATATATATCCTCCACTCACTCTAATAGCATAATAAATCTACACAAATGATAAGAAACTATGTAAATCCTTAAAAAATTACAACTTTCTCAATATTTGCATAAGTGATTTGTATGAAGGTAGGTATCTACACAACATAAAACCTTCAAATTAGGGTGTAAAAATGATTTTAAAAAAACACAAGGTAAATAAACATCCACAAATGAAACATAAGGGAAAGAAACAACCATAAATGAAGATCAACAATTTAGATTTTACATAATGCTTAAGAAATTTGACAAATTAGAAGAGGAAAAGATCATTTTTTTTAGATTCAAGGCATCAATCCAACATTAAAATTCTTAAAAAGAGTAGAGTCTTGTCATACCCAAGAGGAGAAATCATGAACAAGTTATTTTCAATCCTATATATAATAAAATGGAGATGAGAGAGAGGAATAAATCACTAGAAGATCTCATGAATGTTATTGTTACTTTATTAATCTAGCCTATGAAAAAGAAGAAACAAGCAAATATGGTGTCATTAATCCCTCTCCAATTCATTAAGCCTCTCCTATGAAGATCTTCAATGAAATTTGACATAGTATTGGGAGAGGAGACCTCATTATTTAATATTTTTGTCCTTTGGTGGATTTATGGATGGTGGATGTGCTCCTTCAAGGCTGATATATTCTTGAAAACTCATGCCTTAATAGATTTAACCCCCTATCTCCACCTCCCATGTATGCATTCTAGGTAAAATCTAGTTGAAGATGATTGGCCTCCTTAACTACCATGTTGGAGAATGTTTGACTTGGAGTAAGATCTCCTATTCCTATTTGGGGTTATGGTTTGAATTTCCATAAGTTTCACTCAATGGAGGGAGTTACATGTCTCTAGGGGTAGTTTTAAATGCTTCATGTCTCTTTAATTCTCTTAATAGCTATTTACTCCATCCATAGTATCACTAGACATATTGTAGAAACATAATCTAACTCAAATTTATCTTTAAATCCATGTGAGGGTCTCTAATAGAGGTTGACAAGATGGTGTAGCATATTATTTTCTCATGAGAACTCCTTTGGAAACTGATAAACCTACATTTTAATGCTTTGAGGGATCTATCTTACCTTTATACCCTTGAAACCTATGACTTGCCCTTTACAAACCTCAAAATACTCTTATATATTATTTCAATTATCTAAGTTAGGAGTTTATGGCATAACACCTCCATTTATTCAATTTTTATGCCTGTAACCTTTAGGTGTTTGAAATCTTGGTATTCTCTACTTGTAAACATGTTTCACACTTGCAGTCATCTTTGGAACCTTATTATAGTCCTTGGCAGACATGAAATTTATAAGGTTAAGAATCCTTGATAAAGCTTTGATAATTTCATTATTATTTATGAATTCTCTAGTCAAATTATAGGCCTAATTATTCTCTTTTCAATCACATTAAGAAGATATAAATCACTTTAAGAAGGATGCCACCTATCTAATCTTTACACATGTTTGATATAAGTGTCAATGATTAGAAGATATTACACTTTATCTATCTCAAACCTATAAATGTTTTAGGGATTAAGACCATATTTTATATCATTAATAAACCTTACATTCTTGTTATAGGCCTGCTTAATCTCCTTATAAGGGATTGAGACTTTTCAAAACCTTGATAACAGGCCTATGGGTGCATGATTATTATTTGAACAATTATTATTCATAAGCCTACAATTTCACATCATGCTTTATAAATTCTTGGCCATCAATACCTTCAACCTTCATTACTTCACCTTTAAAAACCTAGAAGAGGCTTTGGAGGGTGTTTGGAAAGATGTATGAAGATTGTTTAAAGACTTAGATCCCTTTATAACTTTGTGGGAAGATCTAAAAGCTTATATAACCATGATAGAACCCATAACAATACACTAGTAGGCCTACAAACATTTTCACTATGTTTATAAACTTGGAGAGAACCTTGGAAACATTGTTCTTTATTATAGTAGACCTGCAAGTGAGTTATTGAAGCCTTTTCAATGCCAAAATACATGTATAATACCTTTTGGGAGATTTAAAACCCTAATTCCATTTTATAAACAAGGTTGAAAGTCTCCCATGTCCTTTATTATGCTTGATTCCTATAAGAACCTTAGTAACAGGCCTATAGGTGCATGTTTTTGTTGAAAAACCTTTCTTTGTAAGACTATCACCTTCATGTTTCATGTTCATTAGAACCTTGTCCATTATCAAAAAACCATGGGGTCTTATTGAAACCTTAACACAATGTCATGATAGTCTTGAGGGTTCTTGATAATCATGAAGGGAATTTTGAATCCTATAAAAGTTTTGTAAATAGGTTTGTTTGATCTTTTCAACACCAAAACCCTTGATCTTATTACTAGGTATGTGTATGATTTTTAGAGACCATGAACTCTTGATATACAAGCCTGTAGACTCCTTTAATACCTTGAGACTCTTATAACTTACCTTGGTGATCTTAGGACCCTATATTTATTGCTTATAAACCTATAAAAAATGAGGTGTATAGGTTTGTAATATCACATTTGAGGGAAAAAACTTTATAAATGTGCCACTGCCTTCTTGAAATATTCTCTAGACTTCATATAAAAAATCCTACAAATTATTTTGGATAACCTATATTATCATGAAGATTTTCAATAAACTTGTAGACCTATTAGATGTTGGTTTTAAAGGTTAGACTAACTTGAATCATGCAAATATCTTCTTATGATTTATAAAAAATTTACCATCTTTTGAGAATAATCAGAATCCTATTATACATCTATGTGAAAATCTTGGATACCATTTATAGACACCTAAAACTTACCACAATTGGCTTTTGACTGGACTTCAGACTAATTCCTACCAACCATTGCAAATTAAGCTTAGGAATCACTAAACATCCCAAATTTGTTTGTGTATCATTCATCAAAGTTCAAAACCATGTTGAGACATCCCTAATTGGGTTATCCTACCATATGCAATAATAACCTCTCATGGATTTTCCCCTAATCACCTTGTAGCATCACAACAATCAATTTTGCCTATGAACCTATTAAGTGGGGCACTTGAACACTTAAATAAAATCTTGGAAATGTTAAGTGTCTAAACAAAATTAATTAACAAGCTAAAACAAATTAAAATCATAGTTAAATTATCCTTTTAAAACTAATGAATATATAAAAAAAGTAAATTCAAAAATTCAAATAACCTATCCTATCATCATTTCCTTTATGATTTATCAAACTCTTTGAAAATATCCTAAAATATCTATTCTGGAGCCTATTAATTACAAATCATGATTAATTGATAACTATTAACTCTAACAGGGTTATATTTGACTCACCTAATTTAGGTTTGAACCTATTTCAAGCCTTAACTCCACCTTAACTCACCGTAGGTGAGAGTTAAATCCTTAGGCTCTAAATACAATGCCTTGCCTATTAAATCATAAGCTCTTATAAGCCAAAGTTAAAATGCAAATTTGGATAGAGACAAGATTTTTAATAGTGTTATAATGCCAAAATATTTATCCAAAGAAAAATCAAGCCACATCAAATCCAATGGTGCCAAGGAGAGATGGAGCCAACAAGCTTCATTTGATAAAAACTTCTTGATGCAAAAGTTGAGCAAGCCACTTGATAAAGTATTTAGAGATCCCAATGAAGGTAAATGATTTGTGTCTTTTATGTTTTAATTTTGATTTAACTTATCTTTTATTACTAAGATCTCCCCAAGTTCTAGGATAGGAGTGTAAGTGTTAATGTGTTTTTATTTGAGTTTTCATACTTGAACTAATATGTTACTAACCTCCCTTCTTGAATCCCTATGATCATAAATGGCACATCCAGTGGGATGATTTGGAAATCCCTATGATCATAAATGGCACATCCAGTGGGATGATTTGGAGAATCCCATATAAGAAAGGAGACTAATAAGCAACCTTTATTTTTACTAATGGATGCTTGACAATATTAAAAATTCAATTTTTACCTTTGTTTTTCATGTATTCTATTTTTAGTGATACACAGTTTACATAGAGACTGACGTTGATTTTATCTAAACTAACACTGATCCTATCTTAACGAATTTTGACCCTTGTGTGTTGAATAGAGATTGATGAAAACATGTTTAATGAGTTTTTATAGTTTTTTTTTAAATTTTTAGGAGCCTAAATTTATTTTACTAATCATTTGCTTGCAAGATCTAGTGTTATTTGTTGATTTTATTATCATCTTTTTAACCATCATTTTGTGAAAAACCATATTCTATTTTTATAGGAAGAGAGGAATTGATGTTGATCCCTATTGATCAACATCGATCCCTCTATGGACTGATCGATGTCAATTTCTATAAACTAACATTGATCCCTACATGGATCGACATCAATTTTTGAGATAGACAAATAGAAAAACCTGAGAGATAATTTCAAAATCTTGTTCTCTCATTCACATTTGGGCTTTTAAGTAGGCAAAAACCCTCTAAAAATTGTAAGACCTAAGTTGAAAAAATTCAAAAGTTTGAAAGTGATCAAGTCTTAAACATTTTATTTGGTGCCTAAAAAGGACTTAGTTGTTTTTATGCTTAGTTGTTTGTGAATTTTATTGAAAGTTTTTCAACTAATGCCAAGGGGACAAATTTCATAAATAATTCACTTTGGTGAAATAAAATAAATGCTCACACTTAGATATATACTCTTAAGAGTGTTTTGTTTTATGCTTGTTCTTTCAAAGTTTTTTATTTTCATAAAGTGATTGTTATGTGTATGCTCTCCCCCCATCCCCTTTACAGATCTCAAGTGACCAAAAACACTCATTAATTGCCTCATTAACTTTATTCCAAAAGTGTGAAAAGAACCTCATTAAGTCTCTCCTCAAATCTATATGGTTTAGGCGATCTAAATGTGGCCCTAAAGTCTTTTCACTTGTCTTTTATTTTTATGTAAATTGGATTATGAGCAGGAGTTCATAGCCTCCTCATGGGTTATCTAGGGAAGCATTGACCCAGGAATTCAATTCTTGGAATTATTTCAACCCCACTCCATGGTGGGGTATACAAATTGAGGTCAACTTACTCAGACATTTGTTTGAGTGGTTAATAAAACTATGTTAATAAGATACTACCTCAGACCATAGGGGTAATTTAGACATCACACTACAATGAGCAAGTGATGAATGTAGTGGTTGTGAAAAGGATAAGACCTTTTCACAACAAGCTTGTTGATGCAGATCCAAATGATGTGAGCATCTCTTATGTTATTTAAACTTGTGACCATCTAGAAATGTGTGAAAATTTAATTTTACCCACTTACCATAAACATACTATTGATTTAGGATGAGTAACTCAAAATTCCATGTCACAGTATAAATTATTGAGAGAATAGGGGGCCTAAAAACCCTACTTTTCATGCACTTTTATTTTTAGATTAACACTTAAGATCCTCAAAAGAGTGAGTATATTGATGTAATTTGATATTATTATGCAACCTTGTTAGTTTTAAGATTTAGGATATTACACTTAGGTGTTTTATGTCATTTTTCCTTTCTTACATGGTTTTGAGTCTAAACTATTTGATTTTTTTATCATGCCATGTCAAAAATGTGTTTTGTTTATATATAAATTCATTGTTTGAGGAGGCACTATGCCACCCATTTGACATCATGACTTTGCCTTAGTCTTTTATCAAATCTTGTTTGTGTTGTCATTTGATTGAAAAGTGTAACCTTATGATGCCCAATTTAATTTAGACCTTTGTGCCTTTGAGTCTTGAAACAAACCATTGATCATATCTTTAGAGCATGATAACATCATTATGTTACCTCAATTGTTTCACCAATTTTTTTCCTTGTGCCCCAAATTCCAAAATCAAAATCAAAGCCATGTATGCCTTTTGGATCTATTCTTAGTGTCATTATTCCATTCAATTTTGTCTAGCTTATTATTTGTTCAAAGAAGCCTAGTTTTTCCAAGTTGACTTTAAAATTAGCCTTACCAAGTTCAAATCCAAACATTGATTGATTTCTACCTATGCCTTGTGTAATTTTGACCTAGACATCAATATTTATCTTTTGGTTTGTGTAACTTAGGTTGATTATTTATTTAATTAGAAAACTATTATTTATGCCTAGACTTAAGAGAAACAACCTATCTTCCATATGCCTTTTGTTTCATGCCTTATACTAACTGATCATGTTTTTGTTTAAATTTGAATGCCAAGTTTATGCCAAAGTGTCTCAAATTTGTTATATTAAAATATCATTCCTTATTTTTAAAGTCTAGCTTTTGAGCCTTATTTCTCCAAAACACCTAACATATGCCTATTTTGAGCCTAGATTTTGTGTTTCATTTGGCCAAAAGACATAACACCTTATTTTTCTTAGATTAAACTTGTTTGGAACACTTTGTCCTTATAGTTTTTCATGTTAGTTTTTATTCATCAATTGTACCATTTGTTTAAGACATTTGATGTTAGATTATTTTAGACCAAGTTTTAGCATAGACCAATTTGGAGATATAGCTCCATCCCTAGATCAAGTTAGACTATATTTGGACATTTTTTTTAGAGTTTGTATCACTCTAGGACTTTTTTTTGAAACATTCATCATTCATTTAGATATGTATCATTAAAATTGTAATATATCCATGTACAATCCAAGTTATGATGTCATGGTTATACAAATTGAATTTGATCAAGACCCCTATGGTGAATAATTGGTTTGTGAGATGAATCTTTATCCTCTTTATAATACCCAATATGGGGAATAAAGCCAAGATCCTCAAGAGAAGTATTTATTAATACCTTCCTTTGGTTGGTTAACATATTAGCTTCATTCTCTCACTGCTCATGATGTTTGATCCCGTGCATATACAATTAACCCTCCTTTGGATTGTGTGAGCAATCAAGCTCCATAATGTCCAAGGATTACTATTTCAGGACCTCATCCTTTTGGATTATGTGAGTAACCAAGATCCAAAACACCCTCCATATCCATTCCAAGACCTCATCCTTTGGCTTATGTGAGAAACCAATATTTATATGCACTACCATTGCCATTCTATGCCATTCCACATATAGTAGCTCATTTTCCCACTAAAGTTATCTAATAACAACTCAATGGGTCATAGTTATTATCCTAGGTTAGGAAACAACCATTTTTAAGCCTATCATTATTCAACCTCCAACCATTCTTCATTTGTTGCCAACCATTCCCCACTTTAGAAAACCCATGACAATCGGCTAGCCACAACCAAGTCAATTAGTGACTACCCTACCTATCTCTTCCTTTGATTACCAAGATATATTCAAAACTAGTATTTTACAACTACTTGTAAACCAAGTCCAATAAAACCAACCAAACCATGATGTTTTTTTTAAAACACCTATTCATGGTGAATCAACCTATGATGAATCACTTTTTCATACTATCCCTATTGTTGAGGAGTCTCACTTTGATAATCCAATCTTTGTTGAGTCACTTCTTAATGTTTTTAACTGCCTTTAGATAAATAATTATCTTGACCATATGCCTATTTTTAAATATCCTCCATTTTAAAAGCTAGACTCTACAGAGTTATCTCTTGACCTTTTTCCCCTTGTAAAGGAGTCTCACTTTGACAAACCAATATTTATGGAGCCCATTATGCCATCACAAGCCTTTACTTTCCCAATACTAAAAATTCAACAAAAAATAATTGTATTAGTGTCCACACTAGATGAAGAATCAATATTGAAGTTAGGTTCTATTCTTGAACCAATATTAGATTTATCAACAAAAGCAGAATCAACATCAGTCTCAACATCAAATTTTAGAGTCCCTTGAGTTAGAATCAGCTTCAAAATTAGAATACATTCATGGCTATTAAAATCTTGGCTATATATGCCTTTTATATTATTTTGAATACATTTATGATCCGTCCATGGTTTTTTAGGATGATTACTTCAGCTTCAACATAATTTCTCCTAGTATCTTCTATGAGGATTATGTTTCCTCTTCCCATACCATTATCACTGACCATCATAGCCATTATATTGACATTCTACCTCCCACAAGTGTATATTGGGATTGACATAATCATACCTTATTAAAATACATCCATGAAGACATATCAGTTGTAGAATATTAAGGGGGCCAAGACCACATTCCTGTAGAAGAAGAAAAATATCCTAGTTAAACCTTTATGGAGGCACTATGGGATAATCAAAATCCAAACTTATCATCTTTTAGTGAAACCTTTTCATAGGTGGTAGGAGATAATAAAAGTTAAGAGTCCACATTCCTTAATGAAACCTTATCAGAGGAGTTATGGGATGATCAAGATGATTCATTGGTGAAAACCTCATTGAGGCACAAATAGTTGAGTATAATAGTTCTTCACTACTTGATGAAGACATTATCAAAGAAAATATAAATACAATTTCTAATATATAGCATAATTATATGGTACCTACTCTCAATCCCAAACAACAACAAAATTTGGTGGTCCTATCCAGATCATATTCAAAAGTCTTCAGCCCTACCTCATCCAAAGTTATGTCTAATCTAGAATGAGTAACATTATGTGTGTTTGAAATCCCTTATCTTTATTTTTTCCCAACCATTATACATTCCATTACCATCCACCTTTACATTTCCAAACAAAACCTATTATCCATTATTTATCCATATTTACCATCCCTAGCCGTACTTTCCTTTATAGAGGCTACAAAGATACCTTGTCTCAACCTTTTAAGGAAACAAAATCATTGACTAGTCAGGATCACAATAATATTCTTTAAGTCCAAATATATAATGGGTTCTTGATGGATTAGTTATTTAGAAGAGGTGTGGGCTAGCAATTTACATGATTGATTATTCTAGTTGTATTATTTGTTGATCAGGATGTGCATCTCCACATCATCAAGAATAATAGAAATAAAAAACTTGGCCAAAAACATTTACTTTACCTTTTCCATTTTCCATTCACCTTTCCTTTTTATTTCTCCATTCCTCTTGTCAGTTTTTCATACCCTACCATTTACCTTATCACTTTGGGGAAACCCTATTGCCATTATATTTAATTGCCATCTTACCATTCTTTTTTATGTCATACCCTATACCATTTTACCATACCATCCTTATTTATACCAAATCCTATTTTTATCCATTCTACCTAGCCTATTTTGATCTTGGTTATTTTGTTTCTTCCCACTCCTTTTGTGAGGGGATGCTTATCAATTTTTAATAGTTTTAGAATTATGTGTTTAAATGACAGTCTATGAAAGTAGTGTGATAGTGGATCTAGCAAGTTATATTTCATTTACATTTGACTGGTGCCACTGATTATAACTACCTATGGGAAATTTAGTAGACCACATTATGTTAGTAAATTATAACTACCTATGGGAAAATTATTATCACTGACCTATTCTATTATTTCTTAATTATAACCACCTATGGGAAAATTAAGAATAATACCTTTTACCATGTATTACCACATCACCTTGTCATTACTATTTTTATTTGCTAGGTCATTGACCTATATTTTTGATCTTGTTGTGACCTACTCATTTATAATTGCCTTTTGTGTGTGTATAATTACCATGACTTGAGGTCCTAATGGGACTATGTAGGTCATACTCAGTTCACATTGAGGTCAGATAAGTCCCCCTTTGCCATACACTTTCATAATTTTGTGAGAAACTTAAGCCAATGATCTCAACATTTTATGAGTAGTTCCTTATCAATACCTAACAAGTTAAGATACCTAAAAATTCCAAAAATATTCAAATATTTCAAAATTCAAAAACATGTGTCTTATTTAAACCTAGTCAATCATCCTCAATCTGCCCTATTAGGTAAAATCTATTATTAGTTCTAAACCATACCATTTCTATTATGGGTGTGTCATTTCCCTTTGCATATATTATTTCTTGGGGTAGTATCTTATTTATCATTCCATTGATCCTTCATAGTTATCTATTGATTTCATTGATGACATGATGTTTTCTATTGCTTTTACTTTTAGGATTTTTGTGTGTTTGTTTGCTTAGTTATTTGTTTGTTTGTATGTCTATTTGTTTACTTTCATTATTGTGCCTGGACCTAGTCTATATTTATTCATTGGTTGATTCCTTTTGCATTATTACTGACTCTATTCATATTCATACATCAACATTGTCATCATTTTTTTTTATCATTAGTGCATTATTTTCAATTATTTTTGGATCAAGAGTTAGTCCTTATGCATATCTTGGATAAATTTATCATGGTATTCTATATCATGGTGCATACTATCATGTGATATAACTAAAACTAGAACAAGAAATGGAGCCTCAAAATTTTCTCCTTGGTAACCTTGGAAAATCCTCCCACCCATCTTGATAAAATTAACCTATTGACCACTCTAGTTGTATCAATGATACTAAAGATGAGTATTTTTGGATTGGTAGGTACAATCAAATAATTCACATTGATTAATTTTTATTCTTTTAATCATATCTTTCATCACTTTTTCCATCCTTATATGCCTAGTTGTTTGTGGCTTATTCAATCATTAGACCATTGTATCTACATTTGTGCCCACTCATCTTTAATATGTATAACATGTTACATCTTTGAATTATGCTTGCCAATCTACCCTACTTGGACACAAATCAAATATTATTTTTAAATACACATCTTAATGATTATAACCTCCTATGGGAAAATCATTATTTTTACTCATCCACCTTATTGGGGCATATGCCTATGCTACTGATTATAATCGCCTTTGGGTAACTCAATGTCTCACATTTGTTATTGATTATAACAAATTTTGGGCAATTTTTTACTTTTTAAATCAATTCATGTAAGGATTATCTCAATTGGATTAATCTTACCCATGGGTTGATTTCATATTTCTTCTTGTTTCTTTTTGAGGGACCATCTATCAATCATATGTTTTAACAACTCCCTCAAAGGGGCATCATTATAAGCTTCCCAAACATTATTTGGATCTTCTTCTTCAATTATTACCTTCATTCATTCTTAGAAACTTGTTTCATTATTTTATAAGGCATTATTATGCCTATAGATTGAACACTTTCCCAAATAGGGGAAAATTGTAGACACTTAAAACTGACTATAACTAGCTTTCAATCAGACTTCAAACTGATTCCTACCAACCATTGAAAATTACGTCTAAAAATCACTAAATGTTCCAAATTTACTTGTGAATCATTCATAAAATCTCAAAATCACATTAAGACATCCCTAATTGGGGTATCTTACCATATGCAATAATAACCTCTCATAGATTCATCCCTAATCACCTTGTGGCATCACAACAGTCAATTTGGCCTACGGAACTACACTTGCACACTTAAATCATATCTTAGAAATTCTAAATAGATAAATATAATTAATTAACAAGCTAAACCAAATTAAAAGCCTAGTTAAATTATACTTTTGAAATTAATGAATATCTAAAAAAGGAAATTAAAAAGTTCAAATATCCTAGCCTATCATCATTTCCTTTATGAGTTTTGAAGCTCTTTGAAAATATCCTAAAATATCTATTTTGGATACCCATTCCTATTAATTTAAAATAATGATTAATTGATAATTATGAACTTTACTAAAGTTATATTTGACTCACCTAGGCTAGGTTTGGACCCATTTCAAGCCTTAACTCCACCCTAACTCACCCTAGGTGATATTTAAATCCTTAAGCTATAAATACAATGCCTTTCCTATTGAATCCTAAGCTCTCATAATCCAAAGTTATAATGCATATTTGAAGAGATACAATATTTGAAATAGTGTTATAATGCCAAAATATTGAGCCAAATCAAAATCAAGCCATATCAAAGCTAATGGTTCCAAGGAGAGAAGGAGCCAACAAGATTCATTTTCCAAAAACTTCTTGATGCACAAGCCAAGAAAGCCACTCAACAAATCATTTACATCTCCTAAAGAAGGTAAAAGACTTATGTCTTGTATTATTTATTTATGATTTCACTTGTCTTTTGTTATTAATCTCTCCCTAGGTCCTAGGCTAGGAGTGTAAGTGTAAGTGTGTTTTTATTTTAGTTTTCCCACTTGAACTAACATATTACTAACCTCCCTTCTTGGATTCATATGATCACACCATTAGCATTATATAACTTCATGAAATCATTCTTAAAGTATGTAGGCCTGCATTTCTCATCTCTCAACCTAACTACACCTAAGGGTGATTAAAAATAATGATTCCCTCATTGGAAAACATATGGGTGTTCTTATAGACTCATAATAACCTTCTATGATATGTTCTTACCTTATAAAACCTTTAAGAGACCCTATAGACTTCTAAAGACTTGTAAACCTAGTTGTTATCTCACCTCATAGCCTATAGGTCTATTTTGTGTTTGTTTAAGGTCTACATATGTGTTCTTAACTCTTATTTTATTCATCTTAGTCTTTATATTAGCTATGATTATCTTTATTGGATTCAAGACTCATATTTCCTTTTTTAAAGCCATGAAGGTCTTACTGAGACCTATAACTTCCATGGAAAACATGGTATTTGGTTAGGACTCAAAGCCTACAGACCTCATTTCTCTTATTTTAGGGCCTTTTTTTGCATCTCTTATAGATCCTTGAAATCACTCCTAGGCTCTTAACCACCATGTTTCTTACTTGAGAATGCTCCAAAAACATCAAAAGCACCTTCACATTCTTTAGGGTTTAATCAAAGTTTTAAACTACCTACCATATTTTTAGTGAATTGATGTGATTATCACCTTTTCCCCTAATTTTTCCATCATTAATAGGACCATTAAAACCTTATTAACAATTATTAGGACATGATTTAACCCATGAACTAGCAAAATGAAGATGGGAAATGATAAAGAAACCTAGTTTCTTGTAAAAAAACCTGTAGAATGGTTTTTGGATATGTTCTTGATTATTAAATTTAATTTTATTTATTTGAGGATATTTATTTGACTAAGGATGATATTATTCTACCCTATCTAAACCTTTTTATTCTTTGAAATATTTTAAAACCATGCAAATGCATTAAAACCTTGTAACATCTAGTAACAAGCATAAGACTCTCTTCATCATCTGTTAGTGGTTGGTTTGAATGAGATTTAGAGCATGAAGTCAATGTAGCATGACAATATAATCATTAAATGTTTTAGAATAATTATACATGCTTTTTATAAATATATTTGGATCATATAACCTTGAAGATAATGGAAATATTTATCAAAACCTATAACTTAGTCTTATTGGCTTTGCAAACATCTTCTCATTGGAAACCTAAAGAATGTCTACAATAGAAATTATATTATTTAAATAAATCCTTATAATCTCTACCTTTTACTCTAAATATGTTATACATACCCTTTAAAGACATACAAACTCATCTCTCATGGAAAATCCTATCTTTTAACCCTGCAAATTCTCTTATAAGAGCTTGTGGACCTTATTATGCATGTCTACAATCCTACAAACTCACTTTTGATGCATTTTAGGATTGTACCCTTTCCAAGGGTATATCCATGTCATAGGGTTCAATATTTTTTATTATTTATTTTGGAGACTTACTTATGTATCCATATGATTTAACCTTTTTCACAAGATTGTAGGTCATCATGAGATGGCCAATGACTTGCCAAAGCTTCACCAACACCTTGTGACTATCCTACATAAAGATAATAATGCAAAAATGTGACTAATTTTCCTTATAAAATATAAAAATCATGGTTCCTTAGACCTTTAATAGGATCCTAAAACTATTTTAGACCGATAAACCCATCTTGATGTTCCTTAAGCTTTGAAAGAATATGAATCCCATGAATAAAAGTGTTGTATCCAACACCCCCATTTTCTCTAAGGAGAAATGGGAACCAATTTTTTTTCAAGATTCAAAACTTGGTTGTTGAGCCTCTCCTATATATAATTATGGAAATTATGGGAATGATTGATTATTAATCTTCATACTTTGAAAAATGGACATGGTATTCATGTGTTATTTTATGAACTAACTTCATTAATGCCTTTTGGGAGTTTTGAATTAATTTTTTTTTGGGACTTAGGTAGTTTTAAGGAATTTATTTAGGGATTTCACTCATTGGAATTTTTTTTTAGGAATTTCATTTAGACATTTTGTCCAATAGGTTTGGTTTTTGGGTTTTATGTTTCAGTATTTTTTCCTATAACTTTCTAGGGTTTGCATTTTTAGCACTTATCTTCCTTCAAAATGTGGTATTCAAAAATTTTATTCCACCAAATTTTCCCTAAATGAAGTTACATTAAAAAAATTTTCCAAAATAATTTCCTCAAAATGATTCCTCCTTATCAAAGTTTTTGTCATGAATATTTTTGTCTGATGAAAATAGGTCTTCAGAACTGGTGCCACAAACATTTTGTTTGACAAAAATAGGTCTTTGGGATTTTTGTTGTGGGTATTTTATAAATATAATTCCCAAACATAAAACTCAAATACCCAATTCCTGAGGATAATAAAAGGACTTTCTATACTTAGCCAAATAAAATGTTTCATAATAAGTATATGCTAAAGTTCCCCACCAATATTAACTAACTACATTTGAATTATATAGGAATGTAAAAGAATTTAACATTGGGAATTTATATCACACAAATTAGTATTCAATTCAAAATCTTATCCATTGAAGGAATCATTTATTTCAAACAAAATTGTATTTGAAGTCTATTGCTCTTCTATGTCACAAAAGAACCCTAGCTACCATCTCGAGAGCAATGTGTAAAGAATTAATGACTAGATTTGGATCATGAATTTATCTACAACACATAAAATTAAGAAGGATATTTTAATCAATAGTAATGGCATATTCATCTAGGATATTTCAAGGAGCAAATCAACCATCTCCTACTCAATCTAGGATTCCAAAAAATTTAGTGATACAATCTTCGACATTACCATTTTCAATAATTGGTACATAAATTATTTAGATGTATGGGATGTTATTGATTCTATATATATATATATATATATATATATATATATATATATATATATATATACATATTCTCATTGGATGTGTAAAAATCATGATCTCTGAGTGAGTGTTTATCAAGGACTTAATTTCCCTAAAAACACAAAGACTACACTTTACAATTGCCAAGATGGAGGTGATGTCATGCATTGACCTACTATGAGATCTATTCTTCTAGGGTAAGATAACATAAGATGCCTTCATTAATAATTATATAAATAAAATAATCATTTCATGAATTTTGGGATCTAACTTATAAATATACTTATCCCTAAACACACATGATGCATACTTCAATAAGCATAGGGTGGTGCCATGGACTGAAGGAAACACAATTGAGAAGGTGTTGTCTTCATGGATGTTCCCCAAATAGACAATACCTTTCAAAGGAAATAACCAAAGGGGAATGTTCCCATAGACAAATTCAAGATGGGAGTACAAATTGGCATTGCTCTATTAAATAGACTTTATAGTATGTTAAGCATTCATTTTATCAATCTAGATTGGGTGCCATTATTGTAAATGTTGATCACCAGTGACGCTAAGTTCACACTGGGATAAATAATTAATTTCCTATTGATGGAAAAAATAATCCATAAGGACAAGAACCCCATGCATGCAGGCTATTTTTATATGATGTCTTACTTATTAGACATTAGCATGGGAACCTGCTACAAAGTCCTTAGTGAATTATGGATTCCAGCCACATATTGCATCAAGAAAAAAATTTTTGACCACTTCCACTTTATTGCAAAGGATGTATATCCTTAGGTTTGGAAAGCCATCCATGATACACCCATACCCCAAATTGGAGAAAATATTCTGGAAACACTTGTTGAAAGAGGGGATTACTTCTTGTATCCAAATTTCATAGTTATAATCATCTAGTGAAACAAGGTAGACCCCCTATGTCTCCCAAGATATGTTCCAAAATTTTTGGCTAAACAATAGACTGCATTTCAACTATGGTGGAGCATTGAAGAAAATTTGTCCAAAAAAGTAAAGAAAATTTCATACTTTGGCCACCATATAAT
Organism: Torreya grandis; assembly: GCA_037957365.1. Lineage (NCBI taxonomy): Eukaryota > Viridiplantae > Streptophyta > Pinopsida > Cupressales > Taxaceae > Torreya > Torreya grandis. Next base: position 2,113,103 of record JARHVA010002299.1, read on the forward strand.
CATTGGCAAAATGGTATACACCATGAGGAAACATTTTAGAGAAGTGGTTATAAATTATAAGATCTATCATTTCCCCATGCTTCCACATAGGGATTGGGATACGTATGGTTTTATTCAAAAGTACCTACAAGGACTTAACATTCCCTACAACCATGAGCCTTATGCATATCACTTTTTATTTCTAAATGCAAAAGATGATGATGAAGTGTTGGAAAGGGCTAGGATTGTAAGATTAAAATAATATCATTTAAGAATGATTTAGGATGACCCTTTAGTATCTTCAAGGGAATTAGATATCAAAAGGGCCCTTTATAAAGGATGTGAGCATTCATGCTTTTAGAGAGGATAGTTTGAGGAGCAATATAAGGAGTAGGCCAGTTCTTCTTCTCTAGGAGTCCCTTTAAAATTGAAGCTCAAGGATATGAACAGAGAGCTAAATATAGTTGAACCCAACCCCAAATGAGAACAAATGAGAGGCCCCATTATTTTAGACTCTGATGAAGAGGAAAAAGCATGATAAAAGCTAGTTGTAGCTATAATTCAAGTAGCTATTATTATTCCCCAAGCTGAGATTACCACATCTATAAGGATAGAAACATAAGAGGTAGTTATTTCAACACAAAAAGGTTCCCTTACATAGTTGAAGACTCCTCTTGTATATACAAGGAAGCTTAGGACCCCTATAAGGAGTCTCACAACAAAGTTATCTCAAGGCTTGCCTCCTACACCACAACACTCAAAACATGCAAAGGGAGAGGTTGTTAAAATTGATGATATTAGAAATGAAGATGATTTTGAGGAAGATACAAAGCTATAAATGATTAAGGCTTTGATCCTTAAATCAGATAAGGATAAAGGGATAGCCAAGTAAGGTCCCCTAGGTACCCATTTTTTTATGACTATTCCTTTGTCTACTATATTATTATTATTTGGTAGTATTCCAGTTTCTTCTATGTTGAGAACCTTAAAGGTGTAAATATCTAATTCCACCTCCATTAACCCATTTTATCTAAAAATATTCATGTAATTCACCCTTTTCACCCCAAATTTTGAGAAGGATTCATCCACCACCTCCATTAGCCTATTGTCCACTTCCATTCCATTCACCATGGCTACCACATTTATTCACACTGGCACCTCTACCATTAGATCCATGAAAAATAAAAAGAATATATCTAGAAAGGTGTAGACTTCCATGGGTACTCCATAGTTACATATCTATTCTACTCATATTACCCTTCCCATGCCTTCCACCACATCCATATAAGAAACTATTGTGGTAAGATCTAGTAGAATAAGGAAGGCCAAGCCCCAATTAGTCACAATCCATCCACTCCCTTAATTTGGAGGAGTGTATTGGTATAAGATCATTTGGCATTCCCTATCTGACATCCTTGTCAAGGCACAAAAGAAACAACTAGTAGTTGAGTAAACTCAAGAAGAGGTTATAGTTATAACCTTAGATGCATCGTAGTTGGACATTCTTCCCTAGGCTATGGATTTGAGGATCAAGGCCTCCTAGTTTCCCATCTTCAAGATCATTGAACTCTCTTCTATCACCACATTATTTGACCCACCATCTAGTAGCATACAAAGAGTGAAAAAGAGTAAGTTAGAGGATAACAAGGGAAGGGAGATAATCTTTGAGGAAAGACAAGAAGTATTCTCCCTCACTACGAGGTAAAATAGGCTGCTAGGATAGTCTCTATATGTTGAAAATTTTGTAGATCAAGCTCAAGAACACAAGGAGTTATGGTTTCCATCCATGAAGGCATCAATATGGCTTAGTAAGATCTAGAAGCCAAGGTAGAAAAATTAAGGGAACAATGAAAAACCATACATGTTCCTGTAGGCACATAGGTAGAGGTTCAAGAAATAGCCTCTAGATGTTACAACTCATTGGAAGCATTAGATTTCATGAAGCCCAAATTGGCCCCTCATATCAATAGGACTAATCAATTATTTTATTTTTTGAGATATGATAATGGTAATTTGAATATGCTAGTTGCATATACATGAAACAAAATATATAGTTATCTAGACCTTATGATACCACTTAAGCCATTCAATGCTCTCAATCTGGTTGTCATAAGTTATGAAGAAGCTTGTGAGTGGTTATAATTAGTTGGGAATTTTATCCATAAATATTAGGCACATGAAGCCCAAATTATCTAGATTTTGAAAGATTTGAAGTTATCAAAGGTGAAATACAGTATAGGTAAATTGATTAGCAAGATCAATTTTGACAAGCTCATACACAAGGCAATAGATAAATTTAAGTAGAGTCTACATGTTTTGACATTGGAAGAAATAGAATATGAGTTAAGTTCATATATAAATAAGGTCATAGAGTTATATATTTTCAAGAATAATTTATAAACAACTAAGGTTAAACATGTTAAACTCCTTGGCCAAGTCAATAGGATCCATTGATCACCTATACTTAGCTTGAACATCATATAATAACAACATGATGTAGTAGACAAGTTTTATAAGGATAATGTGGAAAAGAATAAGAAATCTCAAATTTCTACTTCAAGTACTACATTGGCATCTATAGTTATAACTTATATTGCCCCAACCACTACACCAACCAATGTGCATGCAACCATCTAAATGACGTAGCATTAAAAGGGCTAAGATTTTGTGCATGTACAATTATATAATAGTGCATATATTTATAATTTCCTTAAAGTTCAAGATATCATTATAAAAATTTTCCTTTTTTCTTTTATACACATGCACACATTGCATGGTTTTTAAAAGACCAACTTATGGCTAATTGATAATTATGAGTTTACTCTTTTATGGTTTTGACCACAATTAGAAATTATGTTATAACTATCACATTTAAATGAATTTTCATGAACTTGGAGGATGAGGTGACTCCCTCCCCAAGTCTATTTGAATAATTATAATCCACCCTATAGATGGGTCAAAAAATTTCAATACACGAGAGCAACATCAAGTTTAATTTCAGTGAATGTGTTTGTGTATTCTCTCTCCAACTTCTATGTAATTAGGCTTATCTTCTTTTAGTTTTATGATTAAATAATCCTTAGTGTGAAAAATATATGAATGGGTTCTTAATTATCTTGATTGATGTACTAATTTGATGTTCAATAGCTATTAAAATATTAGTAAATTGCATTGATTATGACAATTAAGTTGATTGTTTCATAATTATGAATGTGTATGAGTGATTTATTTGATGTATTTTTATATTTTTCTACAAATCTACCTCAAATACCTCACTAACTTGAGTCATAATCTCCTAAGTAAGAGTATGCAATAACTACTCCAAAAGGAGCAACCTTTGACTAAGGCTATAAGTTTCCTAATCTATATCTCCTCAAACATCTCAATTGTGTCTAGTTTTGTGTGTGTGTGATTATTTTTAAAAATAAGAATAGGTTTTTAAATCACTTATCCATTAGAAATTAGTTAGGGAAATGATTCCTAAAAACCATAGAGTCTCTTTTTTTTGACTTACCCTTCCCTCCTTTTTGAGTTTGTTTTGAGACCTACCCACTTTAGATTAGCAGCCATCTATCCATCCAAATCATGTAGGAATTCACTACACTTTAGAGACCATAATTCCATCAAAAACCCTTGTCAACAACCTACATACACTACCAACTATTTCATCAATAGGTTGTTTAGATTGAATACCTATAACTTGTGCCTTGGAGTGGAGTTGTTATTTATTGAGATCCTAAAATGTTCAAGGATACCTCATTATTTATGGTATGCATGAAACATGCATCAATAATCACTGGTGTTAGAAGGAGGGCCTACCTCCTTCAATAATAGTAGTTATTATTTGCATATAGTTATACTAGAGTCACCTAGGAGAGTGACCAGATCCAATTCCTAGGCTAGTTTTCTAGTCTCACCCCTGTCAAATCATAAAAAAACTTAAACTATTCTAACAACCCTAGTTCATAATAATTCACCTTCTCTAATATGGAACCCTTTACCTATAAATAACCATTTACCTATTAATTATCTAATGACTCAACCCTAGTTTGTTGGATATGTTATTGGCATTCCTGAAGATGTGCATGATTTATTTAGGAATCCTATAAAGTACCTACCATCTTTTTCTCCTTCATGGGCAAGCCTTGTAGAGGAACACATCAAGTGTTTTAAATATAATTTAATATTAATGAATGTTTTTGATGAAGATGTATCATTTAGATTATTCCCTTTTATATGAATAGATTCTACCTATGATTGGTATTTAAATCTAACAAAAAAACACCATCACTTCTTGGGATGAGTGTTAAGCTAATTTTATTGAATAATTTAGATAGGTCACCAACCCTATTTTGGTATACTAATTCTTTACTAGCATGAAGAGAGAGCCTAATGAACCTATCCTTGATTTCAATGTAAGGTTTAAATAGATGTGTAACTAGTTAACCCCAAGGTATAAACTAGAGGTTGTATTAACATTAGAGATGTACAAGAACACTCTCAAGCCAATAATTGTCATGTTTTTGAGAAGGGCAGATGCAGCCAGTAATTTGGCATTAGCATACAAAAAGGCCATAAGTATAGATAGGAAACTCAATCTTTAGACACCTAGTTCACATCAAGTTAATAGTGGCCTCCCATCATCAAATCCAATACCACACATGAAGTATAATATTCTTGCATTCAATTAGAAAAAAATATACACACTACCTCCATTGACACAAACAACATAATTACTAGTAGAATCAACAACTAGTTGCACTTCCCACTACTATTTTACAAAGTACTAAATCTATAAAGGTAGAACTATATTCTATTCAAAAGATGGTTTAAAAGTTGAGAAATGACTTCTTAAATATGGAAAGGAGGATGGAAAAAACTAATGGCCCAATTGGTAAATAGAACATTAGATTTTAGAGATATAATAGACCATCTAATAGGCCTATGAATAATATAGAGTAACCCCACAAGCTTTCAAATATCAACATGGCATAAACTACTCTTCCGAATTGGTGTATAATTTATATAGACTTTTGAACATGGTGAGCTCAATTACATTTAATTTTATGAAGAATTTGAAATATTTCAAAGAGAGGTTGTTAGGCAAGACAATATACATAATCTAATTGAACATCATCCATATCCCATCCCTTATAACACTACCATGTTTTTTGAAACTCATGAGTTACCCTTTGTAGTAAATATGACAATGAGCTTGAGATCAACATGGATCAAGTTCATGCTTTCTAAAAATTCAAAAAGGGTGGTTATAATCTAAGGAATAAGTAGTCACTCACAACATCAACTCCTCCAAATACTACTAAAATTCTACCTAATCCTAAAGCTAACAATAATCCACCTCCTCTAAGAGGGAGTGATCAACCTCAGATCAAGGAATAACCTAGCAAGGGAGGATACAACATTATCAAAGACATAATAAATATCAAAGAAAATATAACTCTTCATGAGTTATCTCAGATTACTAAATAAAATGAGTTGATAAATAAGTCTATTATGTGGAAGACACTTATGGAAAGTGAAAGCATTTATGGACAAGCTAAAATCATCTAACACCAATGTTATCTATAATAGAAATATAGAAGTTCTACCCTTTTTATTGATTATTAGGGCAGTCGATAAAAATATTCATAATTATTTAGTTAATTCTAGAGCTTATACAACTATTATACCTACTTTCATATGTCAAAATCTTGGTTTGACACCCAAGCCTTCAAAGAGGATAGTTTCACAATTGGATAATATAGTAGTGCCTATAGTTGGCAAACTAAGGGATGTAAATATCCAAGTAGCATATGAAATGTGCATTTAGATAACCATTGATATCTTGATGGTGGATATAATTCAAGGCTATGATTTTCTACTAAGTAGAGACTAGTCCAAAACACTCTATGGGTATCTTTCTATAGACTTATTTCATATATGGCTGCCATGGAGGAGTTAAAATTCAAATCAAAATTGACAAAGAATCGAGAAAGAAGTATCTCATCATAGAATACAATGGCAAGAATGAAGAGGTAAAGTATGAGTCTCTTAGCCTTGGTATTTATACTTTTACTACTCAAAATCAATTATAGAATCTAGAACCTAAAGGTTCCAAATAACTATGGCATTTACACTTTTATGGCACTATATCTAAATAAGGATCAGGCATAGGAATGGAGTTGATTGATCCATAAGGTAAAATATTATTGGTATCATACAAATTATAATTTCCATGCATGAACAATAGAGCTAAGTATGAAACTTTAATTTTGGGATTATAATTTGCACTTAAGAATAATTTAAAAAAGATATTAGTATTTGATGACTCAGAGCTAGTAGTTAACCAAGTTAGAAATAAATATAAGTGAAAGTTGTCTTATTTGAAAAGGTAAAAACATAGAGCATGGGACCTAATTAAAAGTCTTGAAAAATTCATTATAATGGATATTCCTAGAAAATAAAATCAAGCTATCAATTCACTAGTTGTTGTTTCTGCTAATTGGAGCCCCTCTAGGAATCTAAGGTAAAGAGGTTCTCTATTGAATTGGTGTCTTGTCCCTCTATTCCTAATAACATAGAAAATTTCCATGTTTTTTATGATGACCAGAAAATTATCTAGTTTTTAATTAATTTAGGGGAATTTGAGTCCAAAATCATAGATGATGAGGATATTAATCACCTCTATTAAGAGGAATCAGACACAAGAGGTATTCTCTAACTCAAACAAAATTGTATCCCAATTAGGTTGGTCTTTTTGGAAAGGCCATTTGACATAGACCCTCAAGCTCAACAGCTCAGGTACCCCAAGGTCAATGAATCTAAATTTAGGAAGAAAAAGTTGGGAGATGAACATAGCCTATAATATGTTAATTTTCGTATTATTTTCACCCAAGAATAAAGATAATGAGTAAAATATTTAATCATTCGCTACAAAGATATCATTGCCTAGACATATAAAGAATTGAAAGTATATAACCCTCATGTAATTATTCATGTGATTCCCCTTAATATAAATCATAAACCATTTAGATATAGATAAAGACCAATCAATATTATTTTATATCCTCTCATTTAGAGAGAGGTGGAGAAGCTATTAATTACAAAAATCATCTTCCTACTCTGACATTCTACCTGGGTGGCCAATTTCGTCCCAATAAGAAAGAAGAATGGTGTGATCAACTATGTGTAGATTTTAGGAAGCTAAATAGGGCTTTTGAAAAGGAAAATTATCCCTTCCCTTCTCTACATGAGGTGATACAAATAATAAGTGGTTCTAAAATGACGTCCTTCTTGGATGGGTTCTCAGGTTATAATCAGGTACTGGTGCAATCTGAGGATAGAATGAAGACAACATTTACCATGAAATGGGGAACTTATGTGTATAATAGGATTCCATTTATCTTAATAAATTAAATATCAACCTTTTAATGTGTTATAATCATGATTTCAAAGGATTGATAGGAAAATACATAATCATCTACATGGATGATCTTACATTGTTTTCATAAAATAGGAATGATTATATAAGCCACCTCCAGTCCATATTTGAGAGATACATAAGGTTTGGTGTTTCATTAAACCCAAAGAAGAGCATATTTGGAGTGACTGAAGGTAATTTCTTGGTACACATCATCACCATTGATCAAGATAGAATTTAAGGAATTTTAAAGATTACACCACCAAATAGTAAGAAAGAGCTCAAATCATTCTTTGGAAAGATTAACTTCATAAGGAAGTTTATTTCAAGATTTTTGGAGATTTTTAGGCCTTTGAATGTCATACTCAAATAGGATGAAAAAATAGAGTGGACATCTGAATCTTGAAAGTCTTTCCAAGACATTAAAGATGCATTATCATTGGGCTCCAGTACTAATCAATCTTGATTTCAATAAATATTTCTACATGTATTCATTCACTTTAGAACATACAATTATTTCTATCATAACACAAAATAAATATGAAATTGAGCATCTAATCAAATTCATGAGTACAAATATGAAATATGTAAAGATTAGATGCTCTATGATTGATAAACAAAATTTGGCCCTTATCAAAGTAGTGAAGAAATTTTAAAATTACATTTTGAGTAATAAAATCATTGCCATCATGCCTGATCCCACTATCAAGATCACCCTATCACAAAATTAATTAGGGGAACATCAAGACAAATTGATGGAAAATATATAGGAATTTGATATAGAAATCAAGCCTGCAAAGATCATTTAAGGTCAAGGCATCATTCAGCTCGTGACTAAACCTCATCTATGTATCACCATTGAAGAGATATGTGAGGCTCAAGTATCCAAAAGAGGATGGTAAGTTAATATAGTACTTTCTTGTAGTCACTTGTCCCATAGATCTCATCAAAGAGAAAAAAAATAGATTTAAAGCTTAGAGATAGCCATTTAATGATCAAAAAGGGGATCCTCTAAAGAAGAAACTATGAAGGAATTTATCTCAAGTGTTTATCTGTAGAGGAAGCTAAAGAAATTTTAAAAAACTTACATCAAAAAATAGGAAATGGTCATCCTTATATGAATATCATAGCCCATAAGATATTAATATTGGGTTATTATTGGCCAACAATTTTCAAGGATGCTCATGTTCATGTGAGGACATGCCATGAATTCCAATCTTTAACCAAAAGGGAAGTACACATAGTAATGCCTTTACATCCAATTGTTAAAGGAAGCCCATTTACCAAATGGGGTTTAGACTTCATTAGCATCATCAACCCAAATTTCTCAATAGGCCATAGATTTATGCTTATTACTACTCTCTAATATACCAGATGGATTAAAGCCATAGCCACAAATATTTATAGACATAATATGTGATTCATTTCTTAAAGGAACACATAAAAACTAGATTTGACACACCCATCTCTTTGGTTTATGACAATGGAATAGATTTCATATCAATAAAATTTACTGATTGGGCACATGATAACTAGATTATTATCAGGTCAGTTTCTAACCATCACCCCTAGGGAGATAGACTGACAAAATCAATGAACAAGAAACTGATAGATGCAATTAAGAAATTAGTAAGGGACAAGCCCAAAGACTGGCATAATTTATTGAAGTATGATTTTTTGCAAGAACAAATGAGATACAAACAAGACCTTAAAGCTTCACCCTATCTATTGGTGTATGGAAATAGACCTATATTCCTAATTATGTTGAAGTTACCCACTTATAAATTCATGAAAAATTACATAAAACCATGTGATGAAATAGATTCAAGATTACTAGACATAATATAAATGGAAGATTCAAGGATTGAGGCTTTACAGACATTCAACAAACATTAGGAAGTGTTTAAGAGGTGGTTTGATAAGAGAGTGAAGGTAAAAGAATTCAAGATTTTAGATCTAGTGCTACTTTGGGATAAAGCCTATGAGAATAAATGACAACACGATAAGTTTTCCCCATAATGGATTGGACCATATCAAATTTTAGATATCATGGGAAATAATGCATTTTGTCTAAATAGCTTACAGGGTAATGAACATACTTATCCATTCAATGGGTAGCTTTTGAAACATTACTTCATGATTGTACCATCTGAAGGTACCCCAAATTGATGAAGGAGAGTGGTAAATGTAGATGTAGGATTAGATTAGACTTCCTTATTTCTTATATTAGATTTCCTACTTTCTTATATTATACTTCCTTTCTTAGGTTATTTTCTTTCTTTCTTAGACTATCTATTTTTATTGCTTTCTCTAAAAATCTGAATTGTGTTTGTTTTGATGTAACCAAGTTGAAATCTAGATGAATTGAGCTTATGCTCAAATAGACTTGTAGAAAAGGGGAGAAGTAAAAAAAATAAACAATTTGGGACTTCTCCACAAATTGGGTATATTTCTATGTTTTGAGTCCTCAAGATGAAGGTAGGTAATCATAGATTATTATGGATGGTGTCACAATTGAATACTTTCACTAGGTATGTGAAAGTTGCTCTTAGAGTACTTCATACAAATTTATAAACTTTTCTTATTTTATCAAATCAAGTACACTTATCATATTAAATAATTGTTGGAAGTGATAATTTTGGGAATAGATGTGGTTGGCGGGGACATTCTAGTAATGATTTGTTTTATAATTATATCAGCTCACTAGGCTTCCAAATCTTCTCTTTTCATTCAGGAATAAAAGAAAAACAAAATAAGAAAGAACCAATGAATTCAAAAGATCAAAATAAATCCAAAAAAATCAAAAGGCTCACATGACAAATTAAGGTCAATGTACTATGCATCATGGTTAAAATAAAATAATGGAAAGATAAGAAAAGGAGCCTAAGGTATCTCTATCAAGGATATGGATGCCTAGCTAGCAATAGAGTAATGTCTGAGCTTTCCTCTTTTTTTGAGATTTAATAGATACTAGAATGTAGCTTCATCAATCTTTTGGAAAACTCATTACATCATGGGTTAAATGAACTACATGTACATTTACCACACATAAATCTAAGGAATTGGAAGGCAATTATGTTGTGTGAATAAACTTGGGAGTCTCTTTCATGTTTTTGATTCAAGTATTCTTCTATGACATACTCCATAGTTAATCTAAGGATTACTAACCAAAGTTGTATATTCTTTAATACATGGGAGTATTCCCCCTATGAGTTGCCATTTGTTGTATCCAACACCCACTTTTTCTCTAAGGAGAAATGGGAACCCACTTTTTTTCAATATTTAGGCCTTGGTTGTTGAGCCTCTACTTTATATGATTGTGAAAATTTGGGGAATGACTAATTATTAATCTTCATACTTTGATAAATAGACATGGTAATCATGTGTTATTTTATGAACCAACTTCACTAATGTCTTTTGAGAGTTTTTAATATGCAAATTTTTTGGATGTAGGCAATTCAAAGGAATTTATTTGAGGATTTCACTCATCAAACTTTTATTTTGGGTATTTTTTTAGACATTTTGTCCAATAGGTTTGGTTTTCAGGTTCTATGTTTCAATATTTTGTCCCATAAATTTTTGGCTTTTGCATTTTTGGAACTTATCTTCATTCAAAAGTTAGTCTTTTGAACTTTTGTTCTGCACAAATTTGGTCCTCAAAGAAGCTGTGTTGAACATTTTTTTTGAAATAATTTCCTTGAAATGATTCCTTCTTATCATATTTTTTTTCATAAGTATTTTATCCAATGAAAATAGGTCTTCAAAACTAGCACCATGAACATTTTATTTGATGAAAATAAATATTTAATATTTTTATTATCGATCTTTTATAAATATTGGTCCCTAACATAAAACTCAAATACTCAATTACCAAGGACAATACAATAACTTGCTATACTTATCTAAATAAAATGTTTCTTAATAAGTATATGTTAGATTTCCCCACCAATACTAATTAACAACATTTGAATTATATAGGAATGTAAAAGAAGTGAACATTGGGAATTTTATGGTATGAAATTGTATTTAATTAAAAATATTATATATGTAATATGAATCCATTATATTTGTCATTTATTTCAAACAAACTTCCATTCAAAGTCTAGTTCTCTTCTACATCATGAAAGAACCCTAGATACTATCTTGAGAACACTATGTAAAGAATCAGTGAATAGATTGGGAGCATGAATTGATCATATAGCACATAGCACAAAGAATGATATTGAAAGTAATAGTGATGGCATATTCATCCAGGACATTTTAAGGAGCAAATCCACCATCCCTGTACTCAATCAAATATTCCATATAATTTATTGATATAGTCTTCGACATTGCCATTTTAGACAATCAATACACAAATTATTTAGAGGTGTGGGTTATTATTGATTTTTTAGATATATTCTCATTAGATGTAGAAAATATCATGCTCTTTGAGTGAGTGTTTATCAAGGAATTACTTGCCTTGAAAATATAAAGACTGTACTTTGTGGCTACCAAGCTAGAGGTGATGCCATGCATTGACCTCTTAAGAGATCTATTTTTCTTGGGTAAGATAACATAGGATGCCTTATTTCATCATTGTATTAATAAAATAGTCATCTCATGTATTTCAAGAGTGGACTTCCAAAGATACTTATCCCTGAACACACCCGATGCATACTTTGACAAACATAGGGTGGTATTGTAGAATGAAGAAAACATAATTAAGAAGTTATTATCTTCATGGTTTCCCCCTAAGAATACCATATATTTCAAAGGAAACAAGCCAAAGGTAAATGTTACCATAGATAAATTTAGGATGGGAGTACCCATTGGCATGGTTGTATTAAATAAACTTTATGGTATGTTGAGCATTCATTTTGTCAATCTAGATTGGGTGCCATTACTGCACATGTTACTAACCAGTGGTGCTCAGTTCACACTAGGATAAATAATTATCTTCCACTTGAAGAAAAAAATAATCCATAAGGACAAGCACCTAATGCCTATGGGCCATTATATGATGTATTACTCATTGGATACTATCATGGAAACCTACTACAAAGTCCTCAGTGAATTATGAAGTCTAACCATAAATTACATCAAGTATAGAATTTTTGACCACTTCTAGTTTATGAATGTGTATTCCTACATAAAAAACATGGTAAAGATTGTAGAGGATGTATATCCTTAGGTTTGTCAAGCCATCCATGGTACACCCATGCCCCAAATTGGATATAATATCATGAAAACACTTGTTGGAAGAGGGGATTACTTCTTGTATACAAATTCAAATAGTTATAATGATCTATGGAAATAAATTATACCCCTTGTGTCTCCCAATAAATGTTATAGGCAAGATGGCAGAATAAGAGATCACCTTTCAACTATGGTGGAGCATTGAAGAAGATTATCCAAAAAAGTGAAGAAAAGTTCATACTTTGGCCACCATATAGTCATTGGTAGAATGGTATACACTATGAGGTATCATTTTAGAGAAGTGGGAAGTAAGTAGAAGATCTATCATTTCCCCATGATTCCACATAGGGACTAGGATCCATATGGTTTTATTCAGAAGCACCTATACGGACTTAATATTCACTAAAGCCATGAGCCTTATGCATATGACTTTTTATTTTTAAATATAAAAGATGAGGATGAAGTGTTGGAAAGGGTTGGGATTATAGGATTTAAATAAGATAATTTAAGAATGATCTAGTATGACATTTCAATATATGAAAGGGAATTAGATAGAAAAATGGCCATTTACAAAGGATGCAAGAAGTTATACTTTTGCAAAGGATAGTTCAAGGAGAAATCTAAGGATTAGGCTATTTATTTATCTTTAGGCTCCATTTAAAATTAAAGCTCAAGTCTATGAAGAGAGAGCTCAGGGTATTTGAAACCAACCCTAGAGGAGCATAGGTGGGATATCCCATTAGTTTAGATTCTGATGAAGAGGAACAAGCATGAGAAAAGCTAGCTATAAGCATAATTCAATTAGCTACTATTATTCCCCAAGCTTAGATACCAAATCTATAGGGATAATAACACAAGAGGAAGTTACATCAACCCAAAAAGGATCCCCCCTACATAGACGATGACTCCTCTTGTATATAAAAGTAAACCTTGGATCCCTACAGGGAGTCCCATAGTAGAGTTATCTCAAGGCTTGCCTCCTACACCACAACACTCAGAACATGCAGAGGGAGAGGATATTAAAATTGAGGATGTTGGAGATGAATATGATTTTGAGGAAGATATAGATCAATAAATGGCTAAGTTATTGAGGCTTGAATTAGATAAGGATAAAGAGCTAGCCGATCAAGGTCCCCAAATTACCCTATTTTTTTTATCTATGTCCTTTGTCTACTATTCTAGTATTTGTTAGTGTTCCAATTTCTTTTGTGTTGAGACACCCAAAAAAGGAATTTTATACTTCTACCTCAATTCACCCCTTTTCCCCAACCACATTAATCCAATTCCCCCTTCACCCCAAAGGTTGAGAAGGATGATACCACAACCTCTATTGTCTTATTATCCACTTCCATTCCATTCACCATGGCTACCTCCTCTATCCCCACTAACACCTCCACCATTAGAGCCATAAAGAAGAAGATATCTAGAAAGGTGTAATCCACCAATTCTACTCCATATTTCTATATCTATTCTAATAAAATCACCCTTCCCATGCCTTCAAACACATCCATAGAAGAAACTATTATGGTAAGCTATAATAGAGGAAGGAAGGCTAAGCCCCAATAGGTCAAAGTTTTCCCACTCCTTCAATTTGGAGGAGTTGATTGGTCTAAGATCATTTGGCCTTCCATACCTAACATCCTTGTCAAGTCACAAAATAAAAAAACTATTAGTTGAGGAGACTCAAGAAGAGGTTGTAGTTACAACCTCAAATGCATCACAATTAGACATTCCTCCTTGGCTATGGATTTAAGGAGCAAGGCCTCCCAATTTCTTAGCTTCAAGATCATTGAACTCCCTTCTATCACCACTTTATTTGACCCACCATATGGTACCATATAGAGAGTGAATACGAAGAATTTAGAGGATAATAAGGTAATTAAGATAATATTTGAGGAAATATAGGAAATATTCTCGCTTACTAAGAGGCTGAATAGGCAACTAGGATAGTCTCCATATGTTGATAATTTTATAGACCTGGCTCAAGAACACATGGATGCTATGGTTTCCATCCATGAAGGAATTAATATGGCTTGGAAAGAGCTAGAATCCAAGGTATAAAAATTAAGGGAGCAATTAAAAAACCATACATATTCCTACAGGCATAAAGGAAGAGGTTTAGGAAGTAGACTCTAGATGTTATAACTCATTGGAAGAATTGGATTTCATGAAGGCCGAATTGGCCCCTTATATCAATAGGTATAATAAATTTTTTAATTATTTGATATATGATAGTGTTAAGCTAAAGATAATAGTTCCATACATAGGAAACAAAATATGCAGTCATCTAGACCTTATGTCACCATTTGAGGCATCCAATGCTCTCAATCTAGTTGTCATAAGGCAAGAAGAAGATCAAGAGTGGTTATAATCAGTTGGGGCTTTGATGCCCAAATATTAGGGACATGAGGCCAAATTATCTAGATTTTGAAAGATTTGAAGTTATCAAAGGTGAAAGACACATGTAAATTGATCAGCAAGATCAATTTTGGCAAGCTCATATAAGAGGCAATGGATAACTTTAAGTAGAGTCTACAAGGTTTGACATTGGAAGAAATAGAATTTGAGTTAAGTACATCTATAAAGGTCATAAAGGTGGATATTTTCAAGAATAATTCTAAAAAACTAAGGCCAAACATGTTCAACTCCTTATCTAAGTCAATAGGATCCATCAATCACCTTTGCTTAACTTGAACATCATACGATAGCAAAATGATGTAGTAGACAAGTGTTATAAGGAGAATGAGACAAAAAAGAAGCAAACTCAAATTGATACTTCAATTATCACATTGACATCTAAATTTTTAACTTTTATCACCCCAGGCACTATACCAACCAAAGTGCATGTAACCATCCAAATGATGTAGCCTTAAAGGGCATAATATTTTGTGCATGTATAATTTTTTAATAGTGTATATATTTATAATTTTCTTGAAGTTTGATCTATTTTTTTTAGAGGTTTCCTTTTGTCTTTTATACACATGCACATGTTGCATGGTTTCGAAAAGGCCAACTTATGGCTAATTAATAATTATGAGCTTACTCTTATATGGTTTTGACCATAGTTAGAACTTATGTTCTAACTATCACATGTAAATGACTTTCCATGAACTTGGAGGATGAGGTGACCCCTCCCCAAGTCTATTTAAATAGTTATAATCTGCCCTATGGATGGGTCAGTAATTTTTCAATATATAAGAATAACATCAATTTTGATTGTCAATGATAATGTTTGTGTATTCTCTCTCTAAATTTTGTGTAATTAGGCTTATCTTCTTTTGTTTATATGATTCAATAATCCTTAGTGTGAAAAATCTATGAATGGTTTCTTAATTATCTTAATTGATGTATTAATCCTATATGTGCAATAACTATTGAAATATTGGTAAATTACATTGATTAGGACAATTAAGTCAATTATTTCAAAATTTTGAATGTGTAGGATTGCTTTCTTTTATGTAGTTTTATGTGTGTGTACAAATATACCTCAGATATCTCACTATCCTAAGTCATAATCTCTTGAGTAAGAGTGTGTAATAGCTACTCCAAAAGGATCAACCTTTGATAGAGGCCTGTGAGTATCCTACATCTATATCTCCTTAGATGTCTCAGTTGTGTTTGATTGTTTGCGTGTGTGATTGTTGCTAGCAATGGGAATAGGTTTTAAAATCACTTATCCATTTATAAACTAGTTAGGGAAGTGATTCCTGAAAACCATGGAGTCTCCTTTTCTACCTTACCTTCCCTCATTTTTGAGTTTTTTTTTATACCTACCCACTTTAGATTAGCAACTAGTCATCCATCCAACTCACATAAGAATTCACTACCCTCTAGAAACCATACCTCCATCCAAAACCCTTGTCAATAACTTGCATACCCTACCAGATATTCCATCAATAGGTTATTTATACCACATACCTGTAACTCATCCCCCAGAGTGGATTTCTTCTCCATTAAGATCCTAAAATGTTAGAGGCTACCTCATTATTTATGGTGTGCATGAAACCCACATCAACAAAGAGATTAAAGATAGGTAATATTTTGATCATTTCTTAATGTGATGTTTTCCATGCTGAGAGAATTAAATTCCAATAAGAAACAAGAATGGAGGGAAACAACTGAGTTAAATGCATTTTTTGACCATTTTTATGGATTGGAGAGCTTGTAAATAGACTTCAAATATAAAAATGACTTTATAAGACATTATATAATGTCTCACCCTTATAAAATGATTTTAATGAGTAACTTAAGACCTTTCCCCATTTTATGAACTCATAAGTACTTTTTAAGACCTTTAATTACATTTCACATTAAAAATTAATAGAACATGCCTCTATAAGGCTAACATGACACTAATGAATTATTTTTGGGTTCCTTTGATGTAATTTACCCTAGAAAAGAATTTCAAGTTTGTAACTATAAAATATTATTTCATTAGGATAACATGACCTTAGGACTAATCTACTAGTATTTTTTATAAGATCATGCATTAAGGAGTAACTTCTTTGCTTTTAGTCATGACATGAGACTTGACAAGGTTATAGACCTCATACAAGACCTTAGACACACATTTGTGTTGAAAATCACTCCAATATAACTCTTATAAGACTAATACAAACCATGAACTCAATAAGTGATTGATAGACCTCACCCATTGAAGTAAAAAAATGTTCAAAAAACCTCAATGGATTCAACATACCTATATTTGGGTTGGCATAGTGATCATTTAGGTGTTTCAAAGACTATAGTCAATTGGTTTTGGTATAAAATGATCCATCCCATGAAAATCAAGTGTCAAGAGAATAAGGTGACTAGAATAGTCAACATTTTGGCAAATTTTATGGGCCACTTGCCTATTAATTAGGGATACAATAGCCTTAATCATCAAATAACTCACTTTGAAAGTGTAATCACAACTAAAATATGTTGGACCAACCTTTGACTGAACTAAAGATTGTCTTCAACACACAAAAAAGAAGAAAAGAGTAAAAAAAACTATGAAAAAACACTTAGATGAATAATAAAACTAAACTACTATGTACAAAACCTCAAAACAAGGTTTGAGGTGTATCCCATGGACTAGGATAGGCAACACTTCTCCACTCAACCTAGAACAAAATAAAAAGGCCAAAGGTCTTACCTAATATTTATAAACACATCATCATATGGTTGATAGGGGTGAGTGAGATCATTTTTTATATTGACAACATGACTTACTAGTTATTAAAAATATGTCTTTGATAATGACCACTAGCCCATTATCTCTCTCATTGATCACCAAGTTCATTTACTTTCTTTCCAACTCATCATCTAGGTCAAAGAGACTTTCTAAATTTAAATAATTCTTTGATAACTCATTAGAATTTAGTTTTGTAACTTGATCATCATGTTTACCTTGTAACTTTGATAAATATTTGAAAAAACAATAGCCTCTTCTTGAAAGAAATGAGTTCTTTGGAGATCATTGTCAAGATTTTGCCAACATACTTTCTTTTTTTGGGTAGTAGGCATTACCATTGATTTGAAAAGTTGATCTATATATTTCATGATGTCTTTGGGCCTATCCAACTGATATATGACTATTAGAACTCCACGGGTATCCCTATTCTAATCTTTAGGAACTATTAGCTTACTAAAAGCATAAAACTCTTCAATAAGGTCAAATTACATTTTCTAGGTTTTATAAAGGTCTTCTTAAGGCTCTAAAACTATATCAATATCCTCTTGAGGCTTCAAAATATTTTTAAGAATGGATTCTTCCTCAAGGATGTAAAATTTACCTAATGTTATTTCTTCTACATGATCATATGGATCAAATCCAAAGTTCTCATTTGCCCACTCATCAAGTAAGACATTTGGAACCTCATGCAAAGGTTTATTATTCTCATTAAGGACAACATTATATTCTTGATAAAACATGGTAAAATTCATGGGGATTGGAATAGGAGAGTATGGCTCAATATGGTCTCTATAAATAGGCTTAGCTTTTATAGTTACCTTGGTACCATACCTAGTCCTAAGAAACATGTGTGACCAATCCAAGGATATATACCCACCCATATTTATATTGAAATGCCTAAAAAAGCATATATAAAAATAGGGGGAGGTCTATGACTAAAACATCTTAAGAGATAGAGAGACTTGGTCAAGCATGTAGGCTAAGAATTAAGTTTTTATGATGCTAATGGTATTAATAGCTATACCATCAAGTTTCACAACCCCTTTTGTTATTGGAGTGTATTCAATGCCTAACATATAAACCAAATTCTTAGGCATAAATTTATTACTCCCTTGCATATATCATTCAATTATTTAAAATATACTTTTCAATGATGAGATAAATATAAAATAGAGGTGGTTAGTTTACTTTACTTGAATTTTTACCCTTTAGCTAGCACAAAATGGTAGGAATAGTTGATGTATTCTTTGTTGATCCATGAATATGAAAGCTATTTAAGGCTTCTTGTAGAAAATCCCTTTGAGAAGGAATAGAAAGATCCTCCCACATGGTCATGTTCAGATTTGTCCTCTTTATTTGTTCTACTATGTTTTAGGGAATTGATCCTCATTTTGATTGCAAATGTGAAACAACATCTTCCCTTTAGTGTAGGATAAATTTAGGATGATTTCCATTTTTGAAAACTTGATTTTATTATGTTTGAGGTTCTCTAATAGTTTATTTATCCTTGGCATCTTTATGAATAACTTGGGAGGTGGGAGCTTGATTAGCTAGATGAGATGGATCTATTTCCATTACTCTTTTCTTAGAACTTATACTTTGGGTTATTTTCCTTGTTCAACTAGAATCACTTTTATTCATACCATATAGATCATTCTCTTCCCAATTCAAAAGTATAGGCTCACCTTGAACTTATGCTTGTTCATGAACCCTTACTCTTTGTGGAGCTAATTCACTTAATTATCCTTGAAAAGATGACACAATTTAGAACATTAAAGTTTGGATGATCACTCTATTTGGACATGAAGTTTGGTTGTGAGGCTGATTGCATAGATATAACCACTCATAATCTTTAACTAGATTAATTTTCATGGGTACAATGGATTTTTAAGTGATGGAAACATTGGGATTTTGACTATTTTAGGATGTAGCATGTGTGATTTATCTTTGATCTTGTGGATTTCCTTGATAAGCCAACCTATTATGTTGATATGGATGATTTCAATGTTGATATGCTGAGCTTGATACCTATTTAATGCCACTAATGCATCTTCAAATCTTTGAAACAATGTTTACACTTCATGTAACTCATTAGGAGGGGTAGAAAATGTAACTAGTTGGTTGGTTGCTATAAGAATAGGTGCCAAATTAGGATAAATAAGTGGAGGTTTAGGACATAATGGCATTATAGGCCTAGGGAAAATCTTTCCCACTTTAATTAGGCTATTTTCAGCCCTTATAACAATTTCATATGTAGTTGGTAATACAGTACCTCCCATAGATTGTATGATGACAATAATGTCAATATTCAAGTGCCTCAAGTAGTACGAGAATGTAGTATTTGGCATAGGATTCACTAAGGGTGGGATTCTATCCCAAGTTTTTTGGAACCTAAATTTTAATTCCACCATATATTCATGAGGGGATATCTTGATGGTAACAAGTTATTACAAGAGAGAAAGATGATCACTCTTGTCTTCAAATTCTTGGCAAAGTCTCTCTCCAAACTCGTCCTAGTTGTGTATTATACCAGGTTGCATCCCCTATACCATTTAAGATCCCTTCATTTTAAGGATTTAATAAGAAGTCTCATGACCACATTATCCTGAGTGATGTTTTGGACTACACATATGTTGCTAATGTCTTGTATATTCTTTATGGGAGTGGTAGCATCCTTACCAATGAAAGAATGATTTTATTTTAGAGTTACAACTGGTATATAATATTATTATTAAATTGATAAGGGTTTGACTCCATTAAAATATATAAAAAAATTAATTCCTTTGGGCTATCATATGATGAATAAAATTCAACCTCTATTGGTCTAGGAAATCTACCAAAAGGAGGTGTAGATTGATCTCTTTAAGAAGGATATCTATAACTTATACCTCTTATTTTTGGAGACCTTGACAAACTAATCTTTTTTATTCTATGATAAATTAATATTTTAACAAACTAAAAATCAATACCTCTTATTGAATCCCTTATTTTCATTGACATGAAAGTGAAGGACTGATCTAAAACTAGAATTATTTGGAGTCATCGAGTGGATCTAAAGTTTTTTCAATTATATAACTAGACAATGATCAGAACTAAATCCTTATCTAAATTCTTTAATCCTATGGATCTTATCCCACTAAGAATGATATAAACTATTATCACTCAGATCTTGCATGCATTCATTCAATCAATTGATCTAATGGCAAAAATGTGATCATCCCTAAGGTGTGGGACCTTTGCTCCTTGAGTGAACCTATATATAAATCCGAATCCTACCCAAACTAGATGCACTTGTTTTAATATCAATTAAATGCCTAAAACTATCCTAAAAATACCTATTTATAGCTAAAACTATGTTTTTATCAAGTAGAAGGGAGTATAAATTGAATTGAAACTAAAACAAGTGATGCACAAATAGTCTATAAATTTCCTCCACTCACTCTAGTAGCACAATAAATCCATATAACTAATGAGAAACTTCACAACTCCTATAAAACCTACAACTTTTTCAATACTTTCATAAGTGATTTACATGTAAGTATGTATCTACATAACATACAACTTGCAAATGACAGTGTAAAAATGATAGAAAAATAACATAAGGGAAAGAAACATCCATAAATGAAGATCAACACTTCATATTTTACATAATTCTCAAGAATGTTGATAAATTAAAAGAGTCAAAAATCAATTTTATTATATTAAAGGCATCAAGCCAGCATTACAAGTCTAAAAAATATTAGAGTCTTATCATACCCAAGAGGAGGCTCGTGAACAAGTTATTTTGAGTCATATATATAAGAAAATGAAGATGAGAGAGAGGAAGAGATCACTAGAAGACCTCATGAATACTATGGTTACTTCATTAATCTAACATATGCAAAAGTAGAAACAAAAGAAAATGGGGTTGTTAAGCCCTCTATAATGCATTATGCCTCTCCCATGAAGATATTTAATGAAGGTTGGTATAGAATTTGGAGAGGAGACCTCATTATTTATTATTTTCTTCCTTTGGTGGGCTTGTAAATGGTATATGTGTTCTTTCAAGGTTGTTATATTCTTTGAAACTCATGCCTTAACATCCTTAACCTACCTATCCCCACCTCCCATGCATGCATGCTAGATTAAATCTTGTCCAAGTTGACTTGCCTCCTTAACTACCATGTTGGATAGTGTTTGACTCAAAATAAGACCGTGTATACCTATTTGGATTTATGGTTTGACTTGCCATGATTTACACTCAATGGAAGGAGTTACATGTTTTTAAGGGTGGTTTTCAATGCCTCATGTCTCTTTAATGCTCTTAATGGTCATTTACTCCATCCATCATGGTACTAGACATGTTGTAGAAGCATAGTCTAATTGATTTAACTTGAAATACATGTGAAGGTATCTAAGATATGTTGAAAACCTAGTGTAGCATATTATTTTATCATGAGAACTCCTTGAGAAGAAAATAAACATACATTTTTATGCTTTAAGGGATATATCTTGCCTTCTCTTATACCCTTCAAACCTATAACCTACCTTTTACAAGCCTCATAAGACACTTAGAGGTGTTTAAGGTCTATGAGTTAGGATTTGATGGCATAACACCTCAATTTCTTAAATTTTTAGGCTTGCAAACATGTTTCACCCTTGCAATCATGATTAAACTCTCATTATGATCCTTGGTAGACCTATAATTTTTAAAGTCAATAATACTTGAGAAATGTTTGAGAAGCTCATTATTATTCATGAAATAACTAGTTAAACTATAGGCCTAATTTTTCTCTTATTGATCGTGTTAATAATATATTAATAAATTCAAGAAGGATGCCACATCTCTAAGCTTTGCACCTATTTGATATAAGTTCCAATCACTAAAAAATATTTCACTTTATCTATCTTAGAGCTATAGATTTTTTAGGGATCAAGACCCTCTTTCCTAGCATCAATAAACCTTACATTCTTATTATAGGCCTATTTAATTTCTTGATGATAGAATGAGACTTTTCAAAACCTTGATAACAGGCATATGGGTTCATGTATCTTCCTTGAATAAGCATCATTCATATATAAATTCTTGGCCTTTAAGACCTACAACCATCATTAATTTACCTTTGCAAACCCACAAGTGGCCTTAGAGGGTGTTTATAAAGATTTTTAAAGCTTGTTTCAAGACCTAAATCCCTATGAAACCTTGTGGGAAGTTATAAATTCTTATATAACTATGATAAAACCCCTAACACTATACTAATAGTCCTGCAGACATTTTTACTATGTTTGGAACCTTAGAGAGAACCTTGGAAATATTATTTATTACTATAATATACTTACATTTGAGTTATTGAAGCCTTTTCAATTCCAAAAGGCCTAAAAAAGACCTTTTAAGAGATTTTAAACCCTTATTTCAATTTTTAAACAAGGTTGTAGGCCTCGCATGTCCTTAATCATGCTTGATTCCTCTAATAACATTAGTAATAGGCCTGTAAATGTATTTTTTTTTGAAAAAAAATTATTTTAAAGCCTTCCACATTCATGTTTCATTATTATTAGAACCTTTTTCCATTATCAAGAAACCTTGGGGACTTATTTCAACCTTAGCATAATGCCATTATAGTCTTGAGGGTTCTTGATAATCATGAAGGCTCTTTTGAATCATATAGAAATTTTATAGATATATTTATTTTAGATTTTCAATACCAAAACCCTTGATATTATTCCTAGTTCCATGTATGATTTTTAGAGACCATGAACTCTTAATATATAGCCTTGTATACTCCTTAAAGACCTTGAGACTCTTAAAATATGAATTGGTGATCTTATGACCCTATGTTTCTTACTTGCAGACTTGTAGGTACCAAAGTAGATGTATAAACTTGTAATATCTCCTTTGAGGGAAATTTTTTATAAATGTGCCATTGTATTATTGAAACATGGTCTATACTTCATAGATAATTTACAGGCTTGCAACTTATTTTGGATAACCTAGATTATCATGAAGATCTTCAAGAAGCTTATAGACCTATTAGAGGTTGGTTTTGAAGGTCAGACAAACTTGAATCATGAAAATATCTTCCTATGAGTTATAAAACCTTTACCTTCTCTTAGGAATACTCAAAATCATGTTACAAACCTGTGTGAAGGTCTTGGAGACCATAAAACTTCTATCACTTCATGAAATCCTTCTTAAAAGTATGTAGGTCTACATTTTTCATCTTTCAACCTAGCTACACTTAAAGGTGCTTGAAACCTATGATTTACTCATTGGAAAAAAATGTGGGTGTTTTTTAATACTCATAAAAACCTTATATGATATTTTTTCACCTTAGAAAACCCTTAAGAGACCCTGAAGCCTTCTAAAAGACTTGTAGACCTCATTATTATCTCACCTCATAGATGGCAAGTATTTTTATTCTTGTTTATGGTCTAAAAATGTGATATAAACTCTTATTTCATTCATCATATTCCTTATATTAGTTAGGATTATCTTTATTTTATTCAAGACTCACCTTTCCTTGTTCAAAACCATGAAGGTACTACTCAGACTTGCAACTTCCATGGAAAATATTAGTGTTTGAATAGGACTCAAAGCCTATAGACCTCATTTATCCTCTTTTAAGACATGTAACTTTTGTTTGTATCTCTTAGATATTATTGATGTCAATCATAGAATATTAACCACCATGTTTCTTTCTTGAGCAATCTCCAAAAATGTCAAAAACACTTTAAATGTCTTTAGGGTTTAAACAAGGTTTTAAACTACCTACCATATTTTTAAACTATACACCATATTTTTAGTGCAACAATGTGATTCTCACCTTCTCCCATAATATTAACCTCATTGATATGACCCTTATAACCTTATTAACACTTCCTAGGACTTATTTTAACCCATTTAATAGGGATGTGATAGAAGCCTAGTTTTTTGAAATCAAACTTGTAGAATGGTTTTTTGATATATTCTTACTTATTTAATTTGATCATATTCATTTGAGGGTCTTTATTTTATTGAGGATGATCCTATCCTTCTATCACCAATATTTTATATGCTTTGAGATATTTTAAAACCCTACAAATGTTTTAAACCTTACAACATCTATTAACAAGCACAAGGCCATCTTCATCCTTTTTTAATGGTTGGTTTGAAAGATATTTGGAACATGAAGACATTATACCATGCCAATACAATCATGAAATGTGTTAAAACCAATTTTCAAAATTGTTATAGAGACATATGGATCCTATAACTTTGAAGATAAAGGAGCTATATATCAAAACATGTAACTCATTCTTGTTCACTTTACAAATAACATATTCTCATTAGAAACCTAAATAATGTCTATAATATGCATTGCATTCTATCAATAAATCCTTCTCATCTCTACATTTTTCTCTAAATAGGTTCTATAGACCTTTTAAAGACCTATAAACTCATATTTCTCATGGAAAACCTTGTCTTTCAATCCTGAAAATTTTGTTCTAAGATTTTGAGGACCTTATTATGCATGTTTGCAATCATACAAATTCACTTCTAATGCCATTTAGCTATGTTAGAATTCCAAGGGTGGATCCATGTCATAGGGTTCAAGAATGGTTTTTTATTGAGTTTGGAGAAGTTTCCATGGATCCTTATAATTTAAATTTATCATAAGATTGTAGGTCACCATGAGATGGTCAATGACTTACCAAAGCTTCATCAACACCTTATGACTTCTCTGCATAAAGAGAACAATGTAAAAATGTGACTGATTTTCATTATGAACTTTGTAAAACATGGTTCTATGGACCTTAAATGGGAGCTTGTAACTTTTTTATATCTTCAAACATATATTGATGTTCCTTAAGCTTTTAAATAGTATGAATGCCATGAATAAGAGTTTGAAGATAGGTAACAGTTTGATCATGCCTTGATGTGAGATTTTCCATGTTGAGAGAATTGAAGTCCACTAAGAAATAGGAATGGAGGGAAATAACTGAGTCAAATATAGTGTTTAACCATTTGTATGGATTTAATATCTTATGAGGAGTATCTAAATATCAAAATGATTTTATGAGACCTTATATAATGTCTCACCCTTCTAAAATTATTTTAATGAGTAACTTAAGACCTTTCCCATTTTATGAACTCATAAGTACTTTTTAAGACTTTTTGTTCCATTTCACATTGAAAATAAATAGAACATGCCTCTCCAAGACTATCATAACACTAATGAATGATTTTTGGACTCCTTTTATGCATTTTACCCTTTAAAATAATTTCATGTTTCCAACTATCAAATAGTCTTTCATTAGTCTAGCATGACCTTAGGACTAATCACTTGTTGGAGGTTTGTCAATGATGTCTCCAAGGTGACCAAATATTTTGTTGAGGTGTCATGTGTTTTAGGATGATAATTATAAAGTTTGCTTCAATATGATTTAATGTTCTTGCATTATTCTTCCTCATTTGCTTGAATAAGCAATTGATGGTTGATATGATAGTTTGGAGATATATGACACATTTTTAGGTATATAATGACAAAGAAAAAAGAAGTTGTGAGGCATGTATATATGCCTTGGTAAATTTATAATGTGTCACTTGATCATTTGTAAAGATAAACATGCAAACTATATCTTAAGAGAAGTCAAACTATCACTACACATCATGCGAATATAATTGAACCAACAAGTTTATGCATTTAATTTAGGCACTTAAAAAGTCAGCTAAGGTCAAAGGACTTCATGGAGATGTTGTCTATAATGTCAAGAATATACCATAAAATTTTGTACTTTTGAAATATTTTCTAAATCAAGTTATAAACCTTCAAAGTTGGTCTTGTAGACTGTGATCAGCCAGAGACTCTCAAGTTTAACTACATCAATTCTAAGGTCAATTTGTCTAGACATATCTAATGGTGAGCATTAATCAGATCAAGATCTAATGATAAGCATTTCATAAGACCAAATAATGATCCAATGGTGAATATGATCTTGTCAAACATAATCTAATGGTGTATATTTATTAAATATGTTAAAATTACTCATAATATGCATGAGGATTCCAAGTGGTGAAATATCATTGGAGGCAAAAAGTCAATGTGTACAAACGGCATGTGGGGCTGCCAAGTGGCACAATCACAGAAGAGAGGATCTTATATCAACATTGAGTGTTGTAATATAAAGACCAAGATAATCTATAAATATCTAAGGAGTGAATTTTTTCAAAGTCTATATAGATAATGATATGAATTCAAAGTGTCTAATGTTTAACATTTGTGCAGTGACTGTTGGAATTTAAATATTCAAATTTGTGAGGGAAAACTAGTCTATAGTTTTTGAGCTATATATTTTGATTTAAGAAGAATTTGATGGTGGTGTAAAAGTATTTTTTTGAAAGTAATTAAATATTAGTATGTTAATGTTGATTATAATATTTTTATGTTCATATAATTTCATATATTGAGCTTTAAAGTTGACTGTGTGTTTGACTATGTTTTGTAAATAACTTGAGAATGATATTTTAGTTGTTTTTGATGTTTAAAGATGAAATAATTGTTTGAGAGTGATTTATAATCCATTAATACTATCTATATTAATTTTTAAGGTTTTATTAATCTATATCTAGTATGAATAATTGCTTAGAAGTTGACTCTCTTGAATACATTGGTAGTTTGAGTAACCATTTTGTAGAGGCAAATTGAAGGTGTTCTGAGTAGAATTGAAAAAGTAAATAAGTATGAATATGTTTTATAAGTATAAAAGGATTATCATAAATTATTTTAGGTCATTATATGACCTTGATTAGTTATAAACAGTCAAAATAACTTGACTATATTTTGACTGTGTGTGACTAGTCTGAGTGGTCATTTTGATAGAATTGAATTGTGTGCTTAGAGCTTGTGTTGAAGTGTATAAATAAAATTAAGGTGTATATAAGGTCTTTAAGGGTTCACCCATGTGATATAATAATATTAAATTTGAAATTTTTAAGTAGTTGCCTCAGAAGTTTCAGACTATGTTTTCTGTGTATGAAGGCCTAAAGTGCAAAGAGGCCTAATTGGTAGGTTCATGTGTTGAGTTGGTATTCTAGGTGGCATGGACCCATATGAGAATAATCAAGGGGATATTTTAGATATGTTTGATTTGTTATAATATGTTGATAAGACTCAGGAGTATCGGCTTGATTTCTCTGAGCATATTGCATATTCAATGGTGGAAGAACTTTCCCATTTCAGAGCCAAAGGGATTTTCAGGTATTCCTCTTATTTGTTTCACATTATGTTGTATCATAACTCCAACATATTTTCCCAAAACATGCATTTAAATATGTATAATCCAAGTTTTGGTCTACAGAGGACTACCCCTATGTCTGCATGGACACATATTTTGTTCAAAACTAGCGACCCATATGAATTCTGGGAACTTTTTGTTGCCCCTGCTTCTTGTCATCTGAGTCCAGAACTAGTTATAAATAGACTATTTCCAAGTGTTTCAAACCTTATGTCTAATTTACTGATTCCTTGTGATTACTTTTTTGGATCTAATCATACTATCATTAGAGTCCATGGTTTTTGTGGGGAACTAGTGTTCTTACCTAAGATTTTGATCCTTAGGTTAGCATTCTTAGAGGTCACCAGGTAGGTGTCTATAGTAGATAATGAATATGGATCTAGGAAGAGGAAGAGGATAATGTATGATCTCCCATGGATGACAAACAACATGACACTAGAGGCTAGAGATGCTAAGATTGTGTTGCTTAGAAAGCTAGCCTTCTTAGGTTTCCTTCTAATTGAAGATAAATGGGTATATGACCCAAATGGTTTCTTAGATTCATGGATCAGAAATAATAAGGTTGCTATCAAAATTTTACATGAGGGCCGCCCCTTTTGGGAAAATAGGAAAAATCCTAGGGAGCTCTTCAACAAAATAGACCATGGGAAACCTTCTATGTTAAGAAAAGGGATTTTGACCCCAAAATTAGAATGACTTCTGGTTTATGAAGAGCTTTAAAGAATAAAGACTAGAACACTGAAAAAATAGAAGCCTATTAGAAATATAGGAAAGAGATTTGTGAGATGACCACTCTTTTGGAAATGTGGATTTTGATGAGAAATGGGAGGAACTCTGGGATGAATGTAATCTATCTCTTATGTCTAGCCCTGATACAAGCAATTTTTAGACACAAGGTGGTGAGCCAGAAGCTAGAGTAGAATCTAGCCAAACATCACAAGCCCTAGTGCAAACTTCAGTGGCAATCATTGTAACTATTTGGCCCCAATATCTTAGTACCATCAAAAAACAAAAGGGTGTGGTATCTTCACCACCAAAATCTTCCCCATCAGCATCAATCCTTGAGATTCCTAGTTCTACACATGCACCACTAGCAACAGTGGTAAATATTGAAGAGAGGGGAGCATAGCTAAAAGAAGAGACACCAAGGACACATAAAAGGTTGAGGTTCCAACTTGATTCAGAGGAGAGGGTAGAACCCTCACAACACCAACCATAGAGTACCCTAGTTACTCATTAGGTAAGTATTATTTCTCCTTCTTCTCAACCTCTCTCTTCCCCTTTAGGGGTGATGATTCCATCTGGCCTAATGACATCCCCTACCACCTCTGCTATGTCCATTTCTCATTTTTCCCCATCTATCCAAAATTAGGCCATACCATTACCTCACTTTTCCCTCTCTTTTCCTAAGAAATTACCTCCTCAAACTCCCCATAGTCAATAATTGGTTATTCCATATGGCTTACCACAAGGTTTTCCTTTTACGGGTGGGCACATTGCCTCTCCTTCTACCTTCCAAACTCAAGAAGATGCTGCTAAGAAGGAAAGGGAGGCTAAAAGGGAGAAAAAGAGGATCAAAGAGAATAAATACCTAGCAACACCACATCTAAGGTCACAATTTGACCCAATCTAGCAACAACTGACGGTGACCCATTTGTCACCAAATATAGTCAAGCCAAATGAGCAGATGCAGTTAAAGGATTACACTATGAATGTAGTGGCAATAGATATGTCCTTGTTCAAACCACAATATAGGGTCGAGCTTCTAAATGAATCCACTACTGTAGTAGCTAAAGATTATTTGAAAATATCAAGGAAGCTACAGAAGAAGGAGGCTGATCTAGCCAAAGAGAAGGCAAACTGTAGTAGTTTGATCATAGAGATCAATAATAAGAATATTGAAATAAAGAGTCTTAATAAATAGTTTCAAGATACTATTCCTCTTCAAACTCATTAGGCTATCCAGGCCCAAAATGATTATTTGAAAGTAGGGCTAATGCAGGTGAAGGATGCAGTGACAACCTTATGGTGGGAAAAGGCAGCATTTCAAGAAAAATGTGAGGAAAGCCTTCTGTAGGTTACTCAACTTCAATAGAAGCTATTAAATGAGTAGAATAACACCATAGCTATACAGGCCCAACTTCAAGCTGAGTGACAAAGGGTAGAACAATTGACACTTGAGTTGTCTAAAAGGCCACATAATGTAGGGGTGTTAAATCTAGTAAAGGAGATTTATGAATCAATATGGAAAATAATCTCTTAGGAGATTACTCAGCTCAGACCTTCTTTAATCTTTCTGCTAAATGCACAAAAAATTTGTGAAAAGGTGGAGACTTCAGTTAAAGACACTCTGTCTACTATTTCTAGGAGAGTATTAGACTTTGAAATGCTGCTGCAAAAGCTATATGATGTAACTGATGGAATGTTGTTAGTAGCAGGGATTAATGACATAATGGTTGCTGCTAAATGAGTAAATGGTTTCAATTCTACCACAATCAATTATAGAGAGCTTCTAGATGTGATGAAAGAAGGAATCAAAAAAATGAAATAGCACATCAAAGATCTGGTACAATTAGGTCTTCCTTCTTCTTTTCCTAATGACAACATTGTGTTGATGATTAAAGAAATCAAACCTTTGTTGTTATCCATACAAAATGATCATGTAGTTTTTTAGCGTTTAAGCGATGATTCCTCTATGCCTAAAGTAGAAGCTATTTTGATTCCCTTTTCCCAGTTGGAATTCAAATTGAAGGATACAGTTCATATTTTGTAGAATTTTTCACACAAGGATATTATCAACCTTGATTTAGCCTTCAATGAATTGAAAAATAAGAAGGGCTTATCTGATGATGAGTGGTCTACTTATCAAACATCTTTACTAAAGTTGTGATTTTTGTCACATCTGATCGAGCGGGAGATTTTGGATTTTTCTTTTTGAGTAGGCTCAAAAGTCCTCAGGGTCACCAAGAACTGTAGATTAAAAAACTCTACATTTTCCAAATTTAGTTATGCACTCCAAGTTTTGTCTTTGTGCGCTTTAGTTTGAGATGGAATGGTTTTTGACTTAGAGCACCGGCTCATTTCTTTTGCCATAATTTTGTCTAAGTATCAGGATCAAGCAGAAACTGCCAAGTGTTAGTAGTTGCGACACATTTCATAATTTATTTAGGTTGCTTGGAACATGCCACGTATCTCGTAGTAATTGAGTAGAGCATGAAAAGTGTCAGCATCCACGTTTCATGTTGGCATCCATGTTTCAAATTTATTTTGAGTGGAAGGTTTCAAAAAGCTAAGTATCAAGATCAAGTGGAAGGTGTCAAGTGGCAACTACGAAATGTTTCAATATGCTTTTCTAAAAGCAATGGAAGATGCCATGTATCCCTAGTTTAAGAAAGTGGAAGTCACCACATGTCAACATCCAGAATATCTTCACTTTGTTTCATTAATAAGTAAAGACTGTGATGGGTCTTGGGTTTTGTTTCTAAGGCAAGCGAAAGTTGCCAAGTGTCACTGTCTGTGTAAATATGAAATGAGGCCCAATTGTTTCTATAGTATAGATAGAACAATGTGGAGATTGACATGTGTCACCTTCAATAAGATTCTCAAAAGGTAGCTAAAAGTAGTGGAGATCACCACGTGTCCTTTGTCAAGGATGTGCAGAAAGTGCCACCTATCCCTATTCCGTTTTTAAAGTTGCTAGGGCAAGAAATACTATGGGTCTTTTTTTTGTTAAGTTGTTAAATGTTAAGTTGTTAAAGTTTTGAAGAAGTGGATTTTGATAGCCATCAAAGGTGGAACACTCCTGAGCAAAGACACAAAAAGAGTATAAGTTATGCAGAAAGTGTCGTGTGCCTTCAGTAAGTGCTGTGAAACATGCCAAGTGTCATTTTATGGTGCCTCCTGAATAATAAGAGGGTTTTAAAGTTGAGAGAAGGAATTGGCCAAGTGTCCTCTCCTATTTAAAAGTGGGAAGCATCTTGGGTATCTATGTCAACCAATGAAATTGTAGGAAGATAGAACATTTCAGATCTAAGAAATATCTTATGTAAGACACTTCTAGTTTAGTTAGAGTTTAGTTAGGCCATTAGATTGGGAATGTGTAGATAATCTAAAGCTAATTCAATGCTATAAATAGGGGTGCAGAGATCACTAGAGGGAGGATGAGAAGATAGAGAGAATTTTTTGTGAGAGATAATTGTCAAGAGTTTTAGACTTTTTTAGTTATGATCAGGAATATCATTTGCCTTTGTTCTATTTTCTTGAGTTATAAAGTTTATGTAACTGTGCATGCTTCTGTGCCTTTTATGTGACTAGGGAATTAACAAGAAAACTGAGTTCTATGCCTTTGTGGATATTTTCTGTGTCACTGCAAAATTATTCTAAGTTGTGAGCCTCTATTTCTATTGTTTTTCATCTTTTACATTGATCATGCCTTCTTTTCTCTTTAATGTAATTGAATCTTACATATAGCTTCACTGTGCTTAAGGGTCGAATTAAATTCAAGTGCATCACCATAGTTAGAGTTTATTTAGTTGCACTTCTATTTTCTATTTAATTCCTATCCCTTTTCCCATTATACCCTTGATATATAGAAGATCCAGCTTCTTTAAAATATGGAGGTTGTTTCAGGTTACAAGTCCCACATTCCTAAAACTTCCCATTGTTGGTGTTAGAAACAACACAATTTTAATCATCAACATAATAATTGGTAAAGGATGAAGGTGATACAAGTAGTCTCACATGTAACATATGAGTATGAAGGATGAATTGTTTTAGGTCTCACTAAGACCTAATGGTGATTTGGGGCTAATGAGGTAATAGCCAACCTATGAGAATGGATTTAAGCTATGTATTAGCATGATATAAGTTTAAGGGTTAAGGCAATTCTTTTGGCCAACCAAGAAGATAATATTCATGAAGACTCCATAAATATTGAAATTAAAGGTGATGGTTTTTAGACTTGAGAAGAAATATTTGAGTTGTTGTGAGTGTGTGTGATGAGAAAAATGTTTGTGAAGGTTGTGAGAGATGTTTGGTTGTCTTGAGAGGTCAATCAGAGTACAGATTACATGTATGACCTTGTAGTCATAATTTTATTATTTAATTTATACATTTCACTCATTAGAACAAGTGAAAGGTTTCTCCATTAGATTGAGATGCAATCGAAGTTTTAGAGTTATTGTTTTCAGAGATGTTATGTTGGTGCTCAACATATTAGGCAAGTTTGTGCTTATAATATTTAGGGGTTGGTTATCCTTATGAAGTGGGTGCTTTAATAAAGTTTCATGTTTTAATTATGTTATAGGATAAATAGTCCATGTGTTTATAGGATTGAGAGTGGGTTTTCTCCCCCAAGAGGGTTTCCCACATAGATCTTGTGTTATCTTACTTATATTTCATATTCATTTCTATGAGTGGATTATTTGCTTCTTGATTGTTTATGGTGTATGACTAAGAGTTTGAAGGTTTTAGATTAAAGTTTTTAAATATCTTGATTCACTAATTCAACCCCCCCCCTCTTAGTAATTATACCTCTAACAATTGGTATTTGAGCAGGACTTTTTGTACAATTTTAACCACTTAAAGGTAATCTTATGTACAATGACAAGTTCTCACAGTTTATATATTAATCAAGCTCTATTGTTGAATGGATCAAATTATGATTTTTTTAGTGTAAGAATGAATACCTACAACATGTCCTTAGGGTTTGACACTTGGAAATATATTTTGGATGATTATTTCATGCCACCTACTCCTCCAACTAGTGTTGTAGACAAGAATCTGAGTGAGAACAATTCCAAAGTTATAAATGCTATCATTTGTGGTCTTTTTGAGACTAATTTCACCAAGGTAATCCATTACAAGTATACCAATAATATTTGGGACAAATTTCAACTCATCTATGAAGGAGATTTAAAATTCAAGTTGGCCAAAATACAAACCTATCAGAGGCAATTTGAAAGTCTTAAAATAAAGGAAGAGGATATTATGGTTTCCCATATTTTAAGAGTTGATGAGGTAGTGAATATGATCAAAGGCATGGGAATTGTTATTGAAGAAAGAACTATAGTGTAAAATATATTAAGATCTCTCACTTTCAAATTTGATTCAAAAGACTCTACTATAGAAGAAAGTTATGATCTCACCAAAATGAAGATGTATGAATTTCATGTAATTATTTTTACCTATGAGATGAGAGTTAATGAAGATAAAACACCAAAGAAAGAAGAAGCTTTCAATGCAAAAAATAATCCAAAGAAGAAGTTCCAAGGTAAGAAAGTTGAAGATGATGAGATTTATGATCTTGATGATGATAAACTAATAGCTCTATTAACAAGAAAATTGAAAATAGGTTCAAACAAGTTTAAGGGTAAACTTCCCTTCAAATGTTTCAATTGTGGAGAGATAGGTCACTTTGCCAACAAGTTTTTGCATAAGCATAAGGGAAATGATAATGAATAACATGAAGAAGATCATGATAATGATAATAATAAATTTAGGGTTGATAAGAGTAAGAATAGTTTCAAAAGGTATAATTTACAAAAGAAGTTTTACAAGGACAAGAGGAGTCTCTACACCAAGGGATATTACAACTTATCCAATGAGAATGATGGTAGTGATTTTGGGTATGATCATGAAGATAATGGTCCTACTAAAGATGAATCTTTCTTCATGGATGAAGAAGGTAGATGCTCATATCAAGAATAATCTACATGGTTTGGAGGTGGTTTAGGTGATAAAAATGATGAAGAAGACAAGGTAAACTTTAAAACTGAGGTAATGAATTCCCTTGAAGATATACAGATTGAGAAGAAGAAAAACAAGAAGTTGAAGTCTCAAATAAAGGAATATGAAGATAAATTTAGTTCATTTGAGGTAAGAATAAATGAAGACACCAAGGAGCATGAAGATATAGTCAAGCATCTTAGTTATCAATTGGAAATCCTATCTACAAACCTCAAATATAAAGAAGATAAGTGTTCAAGGTATATGATTGAAAATGAGTCATTGAAAGTTGAGTTAGAAAAGACATCTAGTAAGATGAAATCATATGTGATTTATGAAAAGAGCTCAATTAATCTAGACAACATTATGAATAGTCAAAAACATGCTAGTGATAGAACTATACTTGGTGAAAAATAAGAACAAAAGAATGTAACCCAAGACAAGATAAAGACCAATGTGAATAAGTACAATCAGACCTTGAAGATCAATCATCAGTCAAGAAACGAAGATGTTGACAGAATGAGGACAAGTTAGATTAGACAACCAAATGCCATGAGGTATGCAAATTTCAATGGTTACTACTATACTTGTAATCAATTCAAACATAAGGCTAGAGATTGTAGAAGACCTTCTAAAAATGAATTTTCTTGGAACTATGAATCAAATAATCAATCAAGTGTTGTGATTCAAAGTGAGTGCTATAGTTATCATGAAATGGAACACATTAATAGATTTTATCCAAATCAAGTATGGTAAGATGAGTTCACTTCAAGAAGAATGGTTTGATACAATTGTGAGAAGATTGGTCACATTGCTAGGTTCTAGAAGCAAAGGCCATCAAATAAAAATAAGAAGGCAAGCTAAAATATGGAAACCAAAAGTGGAAAATATGTGCCATGATCAGTCTGCAAGTCCAAGTGGACTATTTTCCATGGTAAATAATGTTATAGAGGTGGAAGAGAATTAGGAGATCTCATTGTCTGCTCATTTTGGGAATGAAGTGGATATAAGAGAACATATTGATGTTGATGAGTAAGTTTCTTATGAAGAATATTAGTTAGTAATGTCAAGTGTTGATGTTGCTTTGAAGTGTGAAACTGATACTTCAAGTGAAAAGGTATTCCAAGAATATTTATTTTCTCCATGTATTGTCAATACCATCCTAGAATAAAATAAGAATACTATTGTAGATGAGCGTGTTTTTTCTCTTAAGCTTAAAAAGTAGAAGAAGAATAACTATTAGTGTCAAATGACCAAGGAGGAGAAGGAATATGAGGAGTTATAGGAAACTCCTAGTTTCACATTATTTTAGGACATTATGGAGTTAGAGTGTCTCTCTTTAGGCTTCAAGGAGACACTTTATAGAAGAGGAAGCATGTTGAATGATTTTTGGGTCTTGTCTGGTGTTGTATGATAAAAAAACCATGAAGGTAGTTCTTGATGTAAAGTGAAAGGTCTTTGAGGGATAAGATTGTGAAGATTAGCTACAATAGAAGAAAGTAATATGTTGACTCTTGAGAGAGAAATTTTAGGCCCTAGAAGCTTCGAGATTGGTATGTTTCATCATCTCAAGTGAAGCAAATCAGCTAAAGGTTTCAATTATGTTTTATTCTAAGGTGTGTGAGAAGTCACCTTATATGTGAAAAATATTAAGAAAGGTCAAATAAGTCTTGTTGAGGAT
Organism: Torreya grandis; assembly: GCA_037957365.1. Classification (NCBI taxonomy): domain Eukaryota; kingdom Viridiplantae; phylum Streptophyta; class Pinopsida; order Cupressales; family Taxaceae; genus Torreya; species Torreya grandis. The sequence goes on from JARHVA010002299.1 coordinate 2,149,520, forward strand.
AAGAGATTAAAGATGTGTTTGGTTAAGAGGGAGCAATGTGTTTTATGTAACTTCTCCAAAGTGTTGTGATGAAATGCTTTAGAAGATATATTCAGGAATAGTGATCCTAAAGTCAAATTCTTGGTCAATATTTGATGGATGATCTAGTTAGTCAATATGGTGAAGAATGAATTTGTGTATGCAAGGTCTTCAAGTAGGGAATGGATGTTTTTAGGTGTATAATCAAGGATGATGCATTTTCAAAATATTCTATTTCATTAAAAGACTAAAGACAAGGTTGATATGAAGGATGAGGAAAATGTGTTATCATATTTTTGGTATCATAGAGAAGGTCTTAGAGTTCTGTATATAACAAGTTGTGTTTGTCATAGAGTTCATAGTGTTCTGAATATGAGATAGTTCCATGAGAGTGCTTTGAAAAGTTACTAAACCATGGTGAATTATAGAGGATAAAAGGGAAATTGTTTTAAGATCCATATAAGATTTATTCATGTTTTCTTCAATTTTTTAAAGTTGATCTAATGTAGATATGAGATCTATTGATGTTTCCATAAGAGTTTTTGACTAAAGTGTGGAAAATGTTGAAGATTTGTTGGTAGAACTAACTCATTAACAATACTAGTTGAAGATGTCATGATCCAAGTGAATCATGGATTTAAGGGGAGCTAACTCAGATAGTTTGAAAGGTTTGAAGAGTTGTGCATGATGTGAGAGGGAGCATATGTGAGATGTTCTAGTCATAATGAAGATATGAATAAGTCATATATATATATAAACTCAAGTATGTTGATATGATGGCTTGATAAAACCAAGTCAGGTGTGTTGACAATATATTGAATCCTCATGCATAAACAAAGGGGGAGCTTTGTAAATAGTTAAGTTTTAGGATTAGAGGACTAAGTAGTTGAATCTGAAAAAGAAGGTATGGAGGCATTTGTGTTTTTTCTTTATGGTTAAAGATGGTTTGAAGGTTCTCAAATGGTACCTAAGCTTAGGTGACTTAGGGTGAGTCCCTCTTAATGTTTTCAAGGTAAGCTCATGTAGTTTCTGATGTTCATATATAATCTATGTATGATCAAAGAAGAGTATAGTCATGGAGCATGTTTGAGAAGCTTAAGGTAAGAAGAGGTATGCATAGTGTTATCAGGGGTTTGTATCATCTCTTTGAAGTGGTCCTTTATTATTTATTGGTCCTTGAAGTCTTTTCAAGTCTATAGGATCAAGATTTGATCCCATGTTGTCATTGTGTCAAAGGGGGAGAAAGGGCTTTGTATTGGTGTTAACATCAATGAAAAAGGTGGATATTGTTGGAGGTTTTCATTGATGACTTCAAGGTGACCAAGGATGTTGATGAGGTGTCATGTGTACTAAGATGACAATGACAAGGTGTGATTTAATGTGCTTTAATTTTCTTCCATTATTCTTCATCATTTGCTTGATTAGGAAATTGATGGTTATTATTGATAGATTGGAGAGATATGGTACATTTTTATGTTTTTAAGGACAAAGAATAAGTTATGAGGCATCCATAGATGCCTTGGTGAAGTTTTGGTGTATTAATTGATCATTTGGAAAGATAAACATGCATATTATAGCTTAAGATAAGTTAAACCATCACTACACATCATGTAGATATGATTAAACTAGAAATTTTATGAATTTAAATAAAGTACTCAAAAATTCAACTGAGATCAAAGGAATTCATGGAGATGTTGTCTATAATGTTAAAAAGATACCCTAAAGTTTTGGAATCTTGAAGTTTTTTTAACTCAAGTTATAGACCTTAAAATTTTCTCTTGCAGACTGTGATGGGTCAGAGAGTATCAAGTTTAACTACATCATAGTTTGAGGTCAATTATCTAGACAAATCCAATGGTGAACATTAATCAGATTAATATCTAATGATGAGCATTTCATTAGACTAGATAATGATCCAATGGTATATATGATCTTGTTAGAAGTGATCAACAATACATATTTATTCAATATGTCAAAGTTTCTCAAAAGATGTGTGAGGTTACCAGGTGGTGGAAGCTCATTGGAGTCAATAGGTCAATGTACATAAAAATCCCATGAGACTACCAAGTGGCACAATCATAGAAGAGAGGATCTTAGATCAATTATGAGAGTTTCAAGATAAAGACTAGGATAATCTATAGAGATTGATGGATTGTGTTTATTCCAATTTTCTAGGGATCATGACATGAGGTCAAAGTGTTTGATGTTTAACATTTGCTTAGTGGCCGTTGGAATTTAAATATTCAAATTTGTGAGGGAAAACTAGTCTATAGTTTTTGAGCTATATATTTTGATCTAGGTGAAATTTTATGGTAGTGTAAAATAAAAAGTTTTAAATAACTTAAATTTACATCCATAAATGTTGATTAGAAGATTTATATTTTTGTACAATTGCATATATTGAGATTTAAATTTGATGATGTGTTTGATTGTGTTATATAAATAACCCAAGAAGGATATTTGAATTGTTCTTGATAATATTTTGATGTTTCTGATGACACTTGGATTGTACCCAGTAAGGAAAATATCAGTTTTCTTTATCCAAGTGGTATAATAAAGTCATCTCTTTTGCTATGGGTAACTGTTGTATTGAGATGAATATCTAATTTAGGGGCTAACTCCCCTTGATGCACCTATGAAGCTCTTATAACCTATACATTGTATATTAAAGGGGAGAAAGAAAGTATCTATGGAAATAAAATGGTGATGCACCAAATATAATAGGTCCTCTCTATTGAATGTAAACATTACCTAAAGACAACAAAGGTATCTCAACAGAATCACAACAAAGACAATGCAGCATTAGTGTTTCATAAGTTAGATTCATAAAATATTTGGATGTTTAGGAGGGTGACGAATGATCCTATAAAGAGAATACAAATATATCACTTATAAAATGTTCATGCAATTAGCAAAGAATACTAATAGAGACCTGTAACATTATCTTTTTTGCACATAAGTGACCATGGATTGACATGATAGAAAATGACTTTAATAGTCATTGTCAATAAGATTCAGACTTAACTCAATAATGCAACATGAAAATGATGAAATCACTTGTATATTCCTTTAAGAACTATCAATATAATTTTGGCTAGAGTTTACTCATAACTAGTAGAGGCTACTAAAATGAACCAAGGGAACACATATTTATAGATTTTTCAAAGGGACTAGCCAAGGAAGTCCAAAGGTCACTTAGATGTGTGTCACTTCAAAGATAAAATAGTTATAATGCCATTTTCAAGACATTTTCTTTCCTATTGTGCCAACAAGGTCAAGATGTTCTAAACTACATCTTATCATCTAAGTTTCATTAGTTGAAGATCTATTTGAAATGATAGTTGTTCATCATTGGATTTCCAGACTATGAAATGGTGCATGATTTATCATGTTGACTTGTTTATCTTCATCTACTTAAACCTATTCAAGATATTTTCCATTTGTCACATTCATTCTCACTTTCTGGTTTTAATCAAGCTTTTTTCAAATGTCAACGGTTATTCCTTGTGGCTGAAATTTGACATCTTACAGGAGGTTACTCATTGGCATTTTCTTGGGCTTATTTTATTTTAGGCCCCTTTTGTGTTTGACACTTTGTCTGAATTTTCTTTAGGCAAAATTTTTGAAGGAATTGTTCCTTCTTGGCCTTCTTGGAGATGATTTTCTCGAAGGGTAATTGTCATTCAATTTTTTTGCAATGGTACTTTGGGAAGCTATAAATGACATTTTAGAATTTATGAAAAGTACATGTGCCCTTTGAAAAATTTGAAGTGTCCCTTTGGATTTTTGAAAACATTCCTTTAGCTTTCTTGCAACTACCCTGTTGATTTCCTTTGGACAAAATGTCTAAAAGAATTGTTCCTTCTGCAAAATGCTTTTCCTAAAGTGTAAGTTCCCTTCAAGAAGATGAAAATAACCCTTTATAAAGATAAAATATGCCTTAAAAAAATTTATAGGGGTGCATCTACCCTTTGGAAGAATGGAAAAGTCCCCTTTAGCCTAAAAAGAGCCCTTTGAAAAAGTGAGAAAGCACCCTTCAAACTTTTTGAAAAGTCCATATGCCTTGGTTCATTTCCTTTGAAAATTTTATCTAAAGGATTTCTTCTTCCTATATAAGACTTTCCCAAAGGTAAAGTGTCCTTCATGTTCTTCAATAGAAAATACTTTAGACCTTTTGGAGTGAAAGACTTCAGATTTCTCAAATGGAAGACTTCAGGTTTGTTGAAGCAAATAACTGAATGATGAAATCCCAAAGTAAGTGGTTGTCAAAAACCAAAATTGGTCCAACTTCATGAGTAAGTTAGGTTTATGGACATAACTTAATTTGAATGATAAAATATTATAAGCAAAGTTATTTTCAAAACCCAAAATTCACTAGCAAGAGTAACACAGGGTCATGAACCTAAACTACTTCAACTGGTGGAACTTTACAAGCAGAGTCATTTGGAGAACCCAATTAGGTCTAGGGTAAGTAAAAGCACTTAAAAAACCCAATTCAATTAGGGAGGAGTAATTTACGGTTGTGAACCTAAATTACTTCTACTTCATGAAACTTTATAAGCAATGACTCTCCTAAAACTTGATTAACACTGGAATAAGTAAAGACATTTGGAAAACTTGATTAGGTCTAGAATAAGTAAAGACACTTCTAAAACCTAAATACCATTGGGAAAAGACAAACACTTATTTTTTTCTCTACCTTGCAATTTTAGATCCTTAGCAATGACTTCATAAGACAAAGGTTTTGCTTGACCAAATTTTTATATAGGGCTACCCAAATTTGATCTATAGGGTCAAATTTGGTCAATAAAATGGTGACTTACAGGGGAAGTATGCCTACCATACTTGACTATACTAGTATCTTTATCCATCCTAGGGCCAATAGAGTCAATGGATTCTTGAAGATGACTATCAAGGGTTTTGCAAACATAAACATAGGGGAAAACATAGATAAAAACAACTAGACCCAATAAAAAAATAAGACATAAACAAACACACACATGTGCATAAGCACTTAGGGAAAACAAGGGACAAATAGGAATTATGTACAACAAAAAATGGAAACTTAGTATCAATGCTTCAAATATATCCCATTGACTAGGATATGTAACTCCTCTCCATCCAACTTTGAAAGTTTGAAAGCATTGTGCTATTTACAATGTGTGATTATGTATGGGCCACTCCACAAGGCATCAAACTTTGTGTGTCTTGTAGGATTGGCTCTATCTTCATCTCAATTTAGGATAATGTCTCCTTCTTTAAAGCTCCTAGGTATGGAATTCTTATCAAAATATCTCTTTGTTTGTTGTTTCTAGTTGGTCATAGTGTGTATAGTTTGGTCCTTACCTCTTCAAGCTCCATCAACTCAGCTACTCTGACTTCCATGTTGTTATTCTCCATTAGTTGTAGTTGATAAGTAATATCTAAATCTATAATCTCAAGTGAAATAGGAAGTCTAGCTTCCATTCCATACACAAGTGTATATGGGGAGTTTCCAATTTCCCTCTTTAGAGTGATTATATAATCCTAAAGGGTTGTTTTCAACTTAGTGTGCTATGTTCATTGATTCTCTTCCATTATCCTTTTTATGATCCTGCCCTTCTTTTGGCCCTATCGAGGCCTTATGGGCATTCACCAGTTTGAAGGAAGTGGATCATGTCATGTGTCTAAATTCTTATGACTAAAGGCATAACTACTGTAGGATTGCTATGGAGTGTAAAAATAACCTCCTTTTTTTCTCTCAGGTCTGAAGCAAAGTGCTCGCATAACCCTTTTCCCTTCACTAACTTAGTCATTTTTATTTCCACATCGTATTCCATCACCTTGGTGATTTAACCGACTATTTTCTCATCTAAGTCTTTGATCAACAAGAAATATTTCACACCTAGATGAGGCACAAAAATGTGAATTTTGTTATGAGACAACATATGCCTAAATTTCTTCAAACTTTTGATTACAACAAGCACTTGTTTTTCAATGTACGTGTACTTTACCTCATATTATTCCAAACCTTAAATGAAGAAGGCAATGGTTGTTCCAAATATTCATCATTTTCTTGGGTCAACATGGTAGAAATTACTTCTTCATTTCCAAAAGTGTACAGATTGAAGTCCTTGGAAAAGTTAGGACTTGTGAGAGTAGGATTTTGAGCAATGCTTAATCCCTTCAAAATTTTCTCTCCTCTTTCTTGTCCATGTGAATATTTATTTATTTTTCAACATGGAGGTCAAGGGCTTAACTAGATTAGAAAAATTAGGGACAAATATTCTAATGAAATTAATCTTTCCAAAGAAAACTTTATAGACCCTTTTTGTGTTTTGGTAAAGATAATTCTAAAAAAGAAGTTACCCTTTCTAGATCAATAGATAGACCATTCTTTGAAACAACATGGACCAAGAGCTTGCCCTAATAAATGATAAAAACACACTTCTTTAGGTTTAGAGAGATCTAAAAATCTCTATACCTCTCAAAGATCTATCTTAGGTGTTTCAAGTGGTCATTTTCATCTTTGGAAAAATAGTTACATCATCTAGATAAACCAACATAATGTTATTAATAATTCCTTGGAAAGCCATATCCATTACACATTAGAAAGTGGCTCCAATGTTTGATAGTCCAAATGGAATCTTCATGTATGAGTATATACCCCATTTGGTGTTAAATTCTATCTTATATTGATCACTTTCATTAACCATGATCTGATTATATCCAGAATAGACATCAAGGAGAGAAAATATTTCACTGCCAGCTACAACCTATAAAATTTGCTCCATAGAAGGAAAAGGGTAATGATCCTTCAAAGATACTCTGTTCAAGTCCCTAAAATCAACACACAATCTGATTTATCCATTTTTCTTTCTGACAGGGACTAAATTAGCTAACCAAGAAGAATGCTTCATAAGAAAAAAGATTCTAGACTCTATCAATTTAGTCAACTCTTTCCTCATGAGGGGTTCAATCTTAGGATTGATTGGTCTTTTATTTTTCTTAATGGTTTTAGCATTCTCATCCAACTATATGGTGTGTTTAGCCAAACTTGGGTCAAAACCTTTCAAATCACTATACTCCCATGCAAATATATCATTAAACTCCTTACATAGCTCAATGAAATCATGTCTCTATTGACTAGTGCAAACTTTTCCAAGTGAAAGCAATTTACCTTTAGAAATTTCTATTCTTTCATATTTTCTTTCTTGGTTGTCATGTTTACCTTCACCTTCTTGAGCTAGTCATCCTCATTGAAAATGCTCTTTAGAGTCACTAGGCCTTTGGGAAGCTTGTTAGATTTTAGTTGGATGATTTACCCTATGTATTACTACTAGAGCTTAGATTGGTTCTTTATGGAGAAATCAATGTCTTATTCTAGGAAATGTAATATTTGTTGATCATTATCAAAGACCTGCTAGTTATTGACATTGTCTAGTACAAAAGGTATCACAATTACCTTCAGATGGGATTGATTCCTATCTTCCCTTATATCCTTTGGAATATCAAATTGAGCTCTAATTGATGCTAGCCTATCATCATGTTTTTTATCCTCTCATGAGATAGAGGTGATTTTAAAAGCTATCAAGTCTTTTATGAGGTCAAAAATTATATGTTTATAATAATTGAGCAACAAGTTCTTGGTCAGATTATGTCCTTTGACCTAATTCAAATGAGCTCACTATCACCAAACACTTATAACTCCTTGATGCCTCTTTTCCTTGCCCATTCAAGGCCATGAATAAGGGCTTCATACTAAGCTACATTATAATTAAAGGATAACTAACATCTAAAAGTTGAAAAATACCTTTCTTTCAAAGGTGAAACCAACATAGCTCCATCACCTGCTCCAATCTTACTTCTAGACCCGTCAAAGAAAAGCTACTATAAGCCATCCATTTCCTCACTTAGCTTCATAAAATTTGGCATGAAGGAATCCTTATCATGCATACAATACATTCCAAGCCTAGATTCCTCAATGAATTTGTAAGGGTCATGCTCATAATTGTCATTTCCCTAATCATCCAGGAACAAGTCAAAAACTCCTTCAAGGGATGATGATGGAGACTAGTCAACATGAAGATCTTCTTCATTGATGATGGCGTAGTTGACATTTGCCACTTTAGGTGAGTATGGATCTAAATGATACCTATGAATAGGCTTAGAACTAATTTTCACCTTAGTGGTCTATTTTTTTATAAAGACCATATAAGACCAGTTAGCTACCAAGTACCCACCTATTTTAGTTGTAAAGTCCTGTGACAAGAAAAAGGTGTGATATGGAGGTAAATATACCACCATTAAATCATGATGAATAGGAAATGTAAGATAAGCATGAAATACCAAATTCAAATGTTTTACTATCCACAAAGTTTAGGCTAGTGACCCATCCAACTATAAGATGCCCTTGGTCTTTAGTTCATACTTTAGGTCTAGTTTATCAGCTATACATTTGGGCATAACTAAAGTGCTAGCCCCATTATATATGATTAAATTGTGCACTAAGAAATTACCAATGATAAAATAAAGGTGAAATTGGGGAGTCTTTTCATTCTTCTTTACCTAACCATCAACTAATTGGGTTTCATTCACTAAGACCACATTGTCATGTCTATGTGGAACATTTTGCTTTCCCAATTCATGTGGTTCCATTTTAAGCATATCCTTCTAACTTGACATCTTTAATGAATCCCATTATGAAATATTCATCTAGTTCACCACATTGATTGGATTATTACTCACCTTGGGGTTCTCTTTGTGTATATTAGCACTTTGTGATGTGATTTATGGAGATGGAGTTGTAGTAGTTGGCCTAAAATTTGGACCCCTTTGATTATCTTGTGTTTTAGGGGCTAGATTAGGCTTATTTCTTGACTAAAATAATATAAGAGCCATAATACATATTTTATTGGTTCTTTGAACCTCTTAAATATCCATTTTCTTTGATTTGGTATTGGTAGCCACACCAACATTTTGATTACTTGAACTCCCCACATAATTAATAGCATAAAACTCACCCTCTAAAATGATTCATGAGAGTGGAATTAGACTAAACTTGTCTTCTCTCCATCTTTAATTGAGTTGGCATCTCAAAATTTGGGAATTGTGATGTTGGATCACCTTGTGTAGTCATGTTTTTATTTTGCATCTCATTGACATAAGCAATCTATTCATGACCTTGTTCAAAAGAAGGATAGTTAGGCTATTCTTGAATGAAATTATTTTGGGTGGGGACAAGGGCTTTGGAGGATGAAGGAGCATTAGGATTATAGATTTGGTAAGGCTTGACATGATTGATTTGGCCTTGCCCTTGATTATTGACCTAAAAATAAGGTCTGATTGCTTATCGAAATTAGTTGTAAGACTGATAAGGCCTATAGCTTTGGGCTTGTTATATTTGAGAGAAACTAGTTTATTGGTAACACTTTGAAGCATGATTTTGACTTCATGCATTTCATTGGTAAGGGTAATGGCAAACTTTTCTTGAATAGGTAGAGGGGCTAAAGTAGGCAAAGTGTTTTGACTGGGAAGGTACAAATCAAGAAATATTAGCATTAGAGGTCTAGGAGCTATCTTCCCTACTTAGACAAGGCAATTATCAACACTTATGGCTATTTCATATGCAGTAGATAGTGTATTTCCACTCATAGACTAGATCATCATAGCAATGTCACTATTCAACACTTTCAAGTAGTATAAAAATGCATAATTTGTAGTTGGCCTCACAAGAGCTGGGATTCTATCCCAAGTTTCTTGAAACCTAGTGTTAAAATCCTACATGAATTCATGTGTTGCCCTCTTGATAGTAGTCAATTATTCATCAAGGGATAAGTGGTCACTCTTTTCCCTAAACCTACTAGTCAATAAATCCCTTAATTCATCTCATGAGCTAATAGAGTTCACTAGTAAGGTCCCATACCAATCTAAAACTTTTCCTCTGAAAGATAAGGCCAATAACCTAATAGCTATATTCTCTTGGATGATATTGTGGATATTACAAATATTTTCTATATTTTTAATGTGTTTAATGGTAGTAATGAGACCATTAACACTAAAATATAAAACACTCTTGAGGGATGCTCCTGGGATTTGGTCATATTGGGAAAGATGTAAGGGTGATGCTCTGGTGAAAGGCATAAAAGGTTGCCTTCTAGCTATGTTTGGAGTATTATTATAGGCTTTAGGAATATCATGTAACAAAAACTTAGAAGGTTTAAAAAACAACTCTCTTTTGTAGGAGTGAGTAGTTACAAACCTAAATCTTTTGGTGGAATATGGAGCTAATTCCATAAATTTGAAAGGGGCACTTTTAGCAACAAACCTATTAGTCACCTTTGACATGGAAAGAAGGATTAATCATAAACCATAGTTTTGAATTCTATAATAGAGTTACCAAGTACTGAATGTATATTTTCCTTTTCTGCAATAGTGCCAAAACCAATACCAATCTTGAAGAATCTCTAGGACTTAGAGTCCCATTGGGCATGCCAAAAACTATTGATACTTATATTGCACCCAATAAGGAAAATATCAATTTTCCTTATCCAAGTAGCACAATGGAGTCATCTCTTTTTCTCTAGGTAATAATTGTATTGAGATAAATCTCTAGTTTAGGGGCTAACTCCCCTTGATGCACCTATGAAGTTCTTCTAACCTATACATTATGTATGAAAAGGGAGAAAGAAAGCAGCTAAGGAAAAAAATAGTGATGCACCACATATAAGATGTCCTCTCTATTGACTATAAACATTACTTAAATACAACAAAGGTATCTCAATAGAATCATAATAAATATAATGTAGAATTAGTGTTTCATAAATTAGATTCATAGAATCTTTTGATGTTTAGGAGGGTGATGAATGATCCTATAAGGAGAATACAGATATACCACTTCTAAGATGATCATACACTTAGAAAATAATACTAATAGAGACCTGTAACATTATATTTTTTTCACATTGGTGACCATGGATTGACATGCTAGAAAATGACTTTGCTAGTCATTATCAATAAGATTCAGACTTAACTCAATAATGCAACATGAAAATGATGAAATCACTTGTATTTTTATTCAAGAACTATCAGTACAATTTTGGCCAAAATTTAATCATAACCAGTAGAGGCTACTAAAATGAACCAAAAGAACACATATTTATAGCTTTTTCAAAGGGGTGAGCCAAGGAAGTCCAAAGGTCACTTGGATGTGTGTCACTTTCAAGCTAAAATAGTTATAATGCCATCTACAAGACATTTTCTTTCTAGTTGTGCCAACAAGGTCAAGATGTTATAAATTGCATCTTGTCATCTAAGTTTCATTAGTTGGAGATTCATTTGGAATGACAACTATTCAATATTGGCTTGCTAGATTATGAGATGGTGCAAGATTCATCATGCTGACTTGTCTATCTTCATTTCTTTGAACCTATTCAAGATCTTTACCATTTTTTGCTTTCTGGGTCCAATCAAGCTTTCTTTCAAACTTCAACGGTTATTCCATTTGGCTGAAATTTGACATCTTGTAGGACATCACTCCTTGGCATTTTATCAAGCTTATTTTCTTTCAGGCCCCTTTTGTGTTTAACACTTTGTTTGTATTTCCTTCAAATAAAATGTTTGAAGGAATTGTTCCTTTTTTAGCCTTCTTGGAGATGATTTTCTTGAAGGGTTATTGTCCTTTGGTTTTTTTGCAATGGTCTTTTGAGAAGCTATAAATGACATTTTGGACTTGCCCTTCAAAAAAATTTAAGTGTCCCTTTAGTTTGTTGAAAACATTCCTTCGGATTTCTTGCAACCACCCTATTGATTTCCTTTGAACAAAATGTCCAAAGGAATTGTTCCTTTTGCAGAATGAATTTTTTGAAGGGTAAGTGCCCTTTGGGAAGATGAAAAGCATGCTTCAAAAAGAGAAAATATACGTTTAAAAATTTTGTAAGGGTTTACCTACCCTTTGGAAGAATGGAAAGGTCCCCTTTAGCCCAAAAAGAGCCCTTCAAAAAAGTGAGAAAGAACCCTTTAGACTTTTTGAAAAGTCCATATGCCCTGGCTCATTTCATTTAAACAAATTGTTTGAATGATTTATTCTTCCTATAAAATAATTTCCTAAAGGGAAAGTGTCCTTTAGAAAAAAAACAATTGTCCTTCAGGTTCTTCAGTAGAAAATACTTTAGACCCTTTGGAGTGAAATATTTCAAATTTATCAAATGGAAGACTTCAAGTTTGTTGAAGCAAGTAACTAAATGATGAAATCCTAATGTAAGTGGTTTCCAAAAACCCAAATTGGTCCAACTTCATGAGTAAGTAATTTTTTTGGACTTGACTTACTTTAACTGATAAAACTTTATAAGCAAAGTCATTTTTAAAACTTGAAATGCACTAGCAAGAGTAACTCAGGTTCGTGAACCCAAATGAATTCAACTAGTGAAACTTTATAAGCAGAGTCATTTAGAGAACCTAATTAGGTTAGGGAAAGTAAAATAATTTAAACAACTTGATCTGATTTGGGAGGATTAATTTGAGGTTTTAAACCCAAATTACTTCTACTTATTGAAACTTTATAAGCAAAGACTCTCCTAAAACCTGATTAACACTAGGACAAGTAAAGACATTTGGAGAACCTGATTAGGTATAGAAAACATAAAGAGACTTAAAAAACCCAACTAACATTGGGACAAGACAAAAATTTAGTTTTTTCTTCTCTACCTTGCAATTTTAGATCCCTGGTAATGACTTCTTAAGACAAAGGTTTTTCTTGACCAAGTTTTTATATAGGAGTGTCCAAATTTGATCTAGAGGGTCAAATTTGGTCAACAATTTCAATATGAACTAACTATTTGAGAATTTTTTATACTCCATTAATACTATCAATATGAATTTTTAGGTTTGAATAATCTATATTTAGTATGAATAATTTCTTAGAAGTTGACTATGTTTGTTGAATGCACTGGTAGTTTGAGTGACCATCTTATAGAGGCAAGTTGAAAGTGTTATAAGAATAATTAAAGAAGAAATCAAGTATGAATATGTTTTATAAGTCTCAAAGGATTTTTATAAAGTATTAGATGTCATGATATTCCCTTGATCATTTATAGAGAGTCAAAATAGCTTGACTATAATTTAACTATGTGTGACTAGACTGAGTGGTCATTTTGAGAGAATTGAATTGTGTGCTTAGAGCCTATGTTAAAATATGTAAAGAATGTGGAGGTGTATATAAGGTATTTAAGGGTTTACCCATGTGATATAATCATATTTAAATGTGATATTATTAATTATTTGCTTTAGATGTTTCAGACAATTTTTTTATGTATGAAGGCCTAAAGTGCAAGGAGACCTAATTGGTAGGTTCATGTGTTGATTTGGTGTTCCAGGTGGCATGGACCCATATGAGAATAATTAAGGTTATATTAGAGATAGGTTTGATGTATTTGAATCATTGGTAAAGAGTGAAGGTGATCCAAGTAGTCTCACATGTAATGTATGAGTATGAAGGCCTAATTATTTTACGTCTCACCAAGACCTAATGGTGATTTGGGGATAATGAGGTAATTGTCAACCTATGAGAATGGATTTGATATATGTTTTATTTTTATAGAAGTATTAAGTGTTAAGGCAAGTCTTTTGGCTTACTAATAAGATAATATTCATGAAGACTCTATAAATAGTGAAAGCAAAGGTGATGATTTCTAGATTTGAGAAGAAAGAGTTGAGTTAATGTGAGTGTGTGTGATGAGAAAAATATTTTTGAAGGTTTTGAGAGATTTGTCTATGTATTGAGAGGAATATCAGAGTTTGGATTGCATTTATGAAATTTTGGTCATAATTATATTATTTAATTTATAGGTTTGATGCATGAGAACAAGTGAAGGGTTTCTCCATCATATTGAGAGGCAATCAGAATTCTAGAGTTGTTCTTTTCATAGATGTTGTGTTGGTTCTCAACATATTAGTAAAATTAGTAATTTTTATCTTTAGGGGTTGGTTCTCATTTTGAATTGGATGATTCAATAAAGTCTCATGTTTGTAATCATCTTATAGGATAAGTAGTCCATGTGTTTGTAGGATTGAGAGTGGGTTTTCTCCCCCAAGAGGGTTTCCCACATAGATATTATGTTATCTTGTTTATCTTTCATATTTATTGCTATGAGTGTGTTATTTTCTTCTTGATTGATTATGGTGTATAACTAAGGGTTTGAATGTTTTATATTGAAGTTTTGAAATATGTTGATTCATGAATTCACCCCCCCCCTCTTAGTGATTTACCTCTAACACTACTAGTATTTTTTATAAGATCATGCATCAGGGAGAAACTTGGATGCTCTTAGTCATTAAATGAGACTTGAAAAGGTTAAAGACCTCATATAGTACATCATACACACATTCATATTGAAAATCACTCCAATAGGACTCTTATAAGACTAATGCAAACCATGACCTCAATAAGTGATTGATAGACCTCACCCATTGAAGTAAAAAATGTTCAAGAAAACTCAATGGATTTAACATACCCATCTTTGGGTTGGCATATTGATCATTCAGGTGTTTTAAAGACTACAAATAGCTAGTTTTGGAAAAAAATGACCTACCCCATGCAAATCAGGTGTCAAGAGAGACTAAGTTAACTAGAAAAATCAACAATGGCCATAATTCTTTGTGTTTAATGATTATTTTCATTCTTAGCCTCCAGGTGTGGTAATTATGTGTTATTAATGTCTCACATTGATCTAATGTAGAATAAGCCATTCTAAAAAATTACCAAATAGCAAGATAATGCAGAAAGGGTGCATAAATAAACATCAATACAACCCCTCAAAAGAATTTATATTAAGCCCCCCCCCCAAAAAAAAAATTAAAAAAAAAATCACATTATGTTTTAGTGTGTTTTACAAAATAAATGACACCAATATATTGAATATAAAAACCATAAACTTTTGAAAAAAAATAACACTTGATTTTTAATTACTGGTCAAAAGATATAGTTAATACAATTTTATTATCATAGATGGGTCAAATAAAAATTCACAAAATTAAAATGATTGGAAAAAAATTAATTCTTGGAGAGATGTTTTTTAAAATGAGCTTGGGACTTAAGCCCCCAATTGTATAAATTAAAAAATAAGCCCCCCACATGCCCATATCAAGTGACCAAGGGAATAATGGTGAGGATGAGTAATCCCCCCTTTTGATTTATTTTATTGATGTGTGTGTGCTAGTCTAAATTTGATGACCTACTAGCTATCATTGGTTTAATAGAATTCACCCATAGGAAAGGCAAAGTAAAGATGTCATCGTCTATGTAAAATACTTGTTTATGTGAAAAAAAGATGCAGAGAGGGGAACATGGGTTTCATTCACATTAAATCACTATACCAAAGCCACCATCACATGTTAGAGGGTTTACACACTCAGCTACACTAGTTTTAAAACTACCCTTTAGATCCCACCATTTATCTCTAACCCTATCGCTAGTTCACATAGGAAAAGTGCATAGTGGAAAGGATGGTGTGAAATGGAAACATAGAAAAAAAAACATCATTGTACTGACTACACTAAATAATATATTTTCCACTAACTAGAAAGAGAGCACACAAAGAATATACTACCAACTATAAGGAAAGAGATAGACTCCACAAAAAGCATTTTAGTCTACAAACAACACACACAAAATGCAGAGTGAAATCTAATACAAGGTTTTCATGGTCTCCTCTAACTAGATCATGCTTCCATTTCATAATGCTAAAAAAGTATGGATTTATAAATCCCTTACATCAAACCCACTAATATATGGTTTCAACACTTATAGCTCTGATACCATGAAAGAAACCAAAAATAGATTGTTTTAAGCTATATAAATCTCAAGTGTTAACAACAAAAAAACATCACATAAAGGTGATAAATGTAAAAAATTTATATGTAAAACAAAGAGTAGAAATATCATATAATATCTTTAAAAATTTATCCATTACAATGAGAGTGATTTGCATATATAGGCAAAGAAGATCAATGATACCCATAGAATCATATGAGATAACCTATGGATAAAAAACTACTATACTCAAATATTTAATATCCACACCTTTTGGACTTGGTAGGGCACACATAGCATATAATTATTCATGACCTTCCATGTGAACTTTATGAGTCTTATTGTCCATCTACAAGTGTCAATCTAGGGAAGGAAAGGACCAATCATCAAGCACCACATCATCCCTATTGTCAATCAATAGAGCATGGTCTGGGCACAGTCTAAAGTTGGAAGATCTTGGGGCCAAATACAATGGGGACACATGAAAGGTGATTTATTATTTTTGGAAAATTATATGTCTAATTTATAATTAATAAATGGGTTTGAGTAGATAAAATCAATAAATAATATGAAATAATTAAGCCACTAATTTATTTAAACAAGTTGTATTTTTGCCTTTTT
Source organism: Torreya grandis (assembly GCA_037957365.1). NCBI lineage: Eukaryota > Viridiplantae > Streptophyta > Pinopsida > Cupressales > Taxaceae > Torreya > Torreya grandis. The sequence continues at coordinate 2,165,946 of JARHVA010002299.1, forward strand.
TAAAAATAGTAATGAGTGAGATAAAATATGACTTAGCTTATTTTAGGCTATTAAAATTGAGATAGAGTCTGATACTAGAGGAATAGGACTAGAACACTATCACAAATTGAGATCTAAAGTTCATTTCTTGATTGGATAGGACCACTAAAAATAGGACACCATATTGTCTAGCATTGTATTCCTGGTCTTGTCGCAATTATCCAAAATGCTCATAGAGATGTGATTTTTTGGGTTTTGTTCAAAATGTCTGTGTGAGCCTATGTACAAAATTTTAGATATTTTGTATCAACATATCTCCATATAGATATATTTTTTCATGTTCTTGTGTCTTATATTCAATTAAATGAAACTTTGGAAAATAGGGAAAAAGGGTAAGTGTGTAAAAGATACATTGGATGCACTTCAAATCCCATGTGTGGGCATACTACCTATATACCAATACTTTGAGGAGGGATAAAGATATATGTAGTTCTCCCATTGAAGTGCTTAGTGCAATAGTGTATGAAGATGTAAGTAAATGTGAAACTAGATGTACTTGTAATGAATAGGGACTAGTCTAAGGGTTTTAATAAGCTTTGAATGATTTTGGATGGTTGTATGCAAAGAATAGAGAAGAGTGCTTGAGTAGTCATGCTTTTACTCTTTCTTCTCTCTTGTAAATGAGTGCCAAACCTTCTAAATGGACTTTGAATGGTGTTTTATAGGGGATTTAATGATTGTGGGTTATATGAATTTGTGTTAGGCTGACATGAATTAAGATAAGGATTCATGAAAATATGACTATTAGAACCAAAATTGCACTTGGACAATAGTGCCAAAAATAGGACACCCTGAGTCTCAACATTGTAGTCCACATTTGGGAATTGTTGTCTAGGGAGTAAGAGACTTGGGGGGATGGATTTATCATGGAAATATCAACCTAAGTTAGTAAGGGTTCAATCTCAAAGGCTATGGTTGATTGGAAATTAGTGAAAATAAGCATATGAGGGTCATGAGAGAGATCAAGATGGACCTATAGATTAAGTGTCATTAGCCACACTCAAGTTACCAAATTTTTAATTTTATATGACTATATTTCCCCCCCTTTATTCTAGTGATACAACAAAGTGAAATACTAGGATAAAGGAAAAATAGAAAGTGTACCTTAACTTACATGAAAAGGTGAAGCTCATGAAGTTGTGTGATGTTGGATGTGCATAGAGAGAGCATAGTGTGAAGTGTGAATCTACAATAGAAAAAACATAGAATAGATTAGTCCTTGCTAGATATGAAATCTCAAAAATAAGAATGTATAAAATCTGGGTAAGAGAGAGAGAGAGAGAGAGAGGAAGAGAAAAGAATGAATACACCAAACTGGGTATGTGAACCAATACAAAACCTATTATGATGTTGAGTAATGATGGATGATGTACCAAATATCATGAATGAAGCTGAGTTCTCAATTTCCTAAGAGTGGCTCAAGAATGCAAAGGTTACCCCTTTGGTTCTATCATTGCCTACTAAGTAAATATAACAAATCATACATATGTCAATTGATGTTTGGATTATGTGTCCAATCCCTCTAAATACGTGGATCAAAAATACAAAGGTTGGCCCTTTAACTCCATCATTACCTCGTAAAGTGAAGGTATGAAGTAATATCAATATGGAATAGATGTCATATGAGATGGCTCCTAAATCTTATGAATGTACTATGATATGATAATGTTGGCATGAATAGCTGAATGTATGATGAAAACTAGGCTACTCTTGGCTATTTTGAAAGATGGATATTAGGCTTGTATTAAAGGCTACTCCAAAACTAGTGCAATATGCTTATGTGGAAGCCAACTCAAGAACTTAGGTACTTGAGAAGTTAAGATTATTTAATATCCAAACTTGAAAAAGGATGCCAACCACCTGTAGATAGAGTAAGGCATGCAATTGTTGAGAAATACTTGGGAAATAAATTAAACTCAAAAAAAGGGGAGGATCAATGTGTCATGCATATTACCCCCAATCACTAGTGTTTGGAGCATGGAATTTGATCTAGAAGTTATATCAAATACCTAATCTAAAACTATAATTGAGAGCCATCATACCATGCATGATGCCCCCTATATCTATATTATCTAAGTAAAAAATATACTGAAACATGCTAAATCTGGACTATGTTGTACTTACCTATGACTGAACTTACCTTTCTATATTCTTCTAAAAAAAACTAATTTTTATATTGTTTGGAAAAGAGAACCAAAAATAAGACACCCTATTATTTGACATTGTAGTCTAACTTTGGTGCTATTTTCTAGGGCCAAATCTGATGACTATTATGGATTCTCTATTGTCTACCTAGTCTATTCTGCCTAGTCTGATGTCTGGATTCTATTCTGAGTGTTTTGAAAACTATTGTTGCAACCACTAAGAACTATAATCTCTATGACAAAACCCCTATTTGTTACCCCCTATTCTAAGGGGAGGAATGAAGACCCTACAATGACTACCCTTAGAAGAGATAACCCTACAAGTGTGTTAAGCTAGAAATATACATGATAAAGTAATGATAGTCAACAAGATATCTTGTGATATAGAAATATTTATATTGAGATATTTTTAGATCAATAGGGGTATACCTAGATAGATATAAAAATGTAAAATCATATGCAATTTACTGAACTAGAGTCAAAAGGGTTAGTTTTTAATTGTTATCAGGGAGGGATGGAGTATGATGTCCATCATGGCATCCAAAAAAGCAAAGATTAGCATGAGGGCCATAAGAACATAAAAGAGTAAAATTAATGGATATTGGAAAATGTCCAAAGGTAAACACAAATGAATAAAATAAAAATACGTTATCAAATATCCTAAGGCACACACAGGAGACAAATAGGAACTATAAATGCAATCCAACAAGCTACACTAAGTAAGAAGAGAAAGAAAGTAATAAATAGAAATATAGAATCACATATAATCAATCAAAGCAAGAGTGAAATTATGTAAGACATGTTTAATATAAGAATAGGTATATGCTAAAGAGATACACAAGTGATAGATACTAGTGAAATGTCAATATAGTAATTTATGTAATCTAGTAAGTAATGTACATCAACATTATAACTTGGAGTGTGTAGTGTAGGAATGACATAACCTGGATGATGTAGTCATGTAGAAGATGCCCTTAATGGGTATGTATATTTATGTGTGTCTTTAATGTAGAAGTAGGATGACCCCTCAATGGGTAGAGTGAAGTAGCCAAGGATCTGGATGTCACTGCACATACTCAAAAAAGATCAAGTGAAGCATGGTAATGTAGATAAATCAACAAATAATAGCATGAAACAACAAATGTAAGTCTTAACATAGTATTATTAATGTAAATTATATGAATGTTTTTGGATTTTAAAATGTTATATTGTTTTTGTATTTTTCAAATAAGCTATGTATAGGAAATATTGAGAACAAATGATACTAATTGATGAGTCTCAAATGAGACTCCTTATCATGGTGTCATGTATTGAACAAATGTAGTGTGTGTGATTTTGATGCATGATTGAAAGGCTTAGACTATGATTCTAAAAGTTGTGTGTGTTGTAAATGCTCTAAAATATCTAAAGTAAATAATTGATTATGGGGTCCCTCTATAACTCTAAGGAATGGATGTAACTATAGGGATCTTAAGGACCCATCTATAAGTAGAAGAAGCTCTCTAAACATGTGCTCTATGTGTAGACACATGAGATCTCAATGAAACTGCTCTAGGATTGAATATTAAAGCTAGAAGCTATATAGAATCCTAAAGCTATGGAGGTGTATGAACCCTCTGTATTGGTGATGGATGCCTCAATTGTATTGAATATGTACTAGAGGAAGAACTGTAACTAGTGGACAAACTAAAATTGGTGGAGAAGCTAGACCTGGTGACTACAAAGGAGATGGCTATGAAGTGGGGAGTGGTAACTCATATGGAATCCACCAAATATAATAACCTAATTAGCATGAATGAATTTTATGCATCTATGAACTATAGATGGTACTTTTTAAATTTTCTAAATCTATGGGCGACCAAGTAACATATCGAAAAATCCTACACTAGGAACTATGGTGAAATGTGTGGTCACATGTGTTGGCCCAATATATATAAGAAGTAAAATCTCACCCAATGAAATATATATGTGCCCATTCACTCTTTAGATAACTATATCTATTAGAGTGATATCTTGCTCTAAACAGCCCAAATGCTATGATAATTTAATGGTGCACATGTTAACACTAGAACCATTATCAATGAGAACACTATGAATGGGTTGATTATGAATGTGTGGTTTGATAAAGAGTGCATTTTAATCTAAATTATCCTCAACAATCTCTTGATCTGAGAAGGATATTGAAGGTCTAGTTGGAACCCTAAACTCACACACACCTATCATACTAATCAAAGGATGTGATTCAATTGAAGGTGTCTGTTATATATTGGTGGAGGATTGTCATGGTATGTGTGGTGAACACATAGCATGTCCCCTTTCTCTTACTTAGAATTCTATGGAAATATATCTAAGAAGATTTCCAAAGCTTTATCCTATGTTGGCTTAATTTTTGGAGGCTTAACTAAAGTGCCAAGATCAAGTAGGTTCTCATCTATCAAGTCCTATATCTTATGTCTCAAACTAATGCATCTATTTGTAGTGTGGTCTAGTGCCTTGTGAAAATCACAAAATGCCTGCTAATCATATCCACATTGAAGAGGATTTGCTAGGTCAACTTCCAAAATAAGCGGGAGAGTGATGATGTTACATTCCAATAACTATTGTAAAACTCTGGTTGGAGAAATTGGTATATTGGTAAATGTACATCAAGGATGTGCTGATAAAACCACATGTTGAGAGGGCTCTGAAGCTACATTAACTATTGGTTGAATTTGATTCTTTTTATCATTGACTTTGAATTTATATGGGACTTTGTTATTACTCTTGTTTGTTGTGTTTGGGATGCTTGTCTACTTGAGTTTGCCCATTAAAATGAGTTTTACTTCTCTTTCATTTAGTGTATGACATAATTTAGTAAAGGAAGAGAATATTTTAAACATAATAGATTCATGAAATGCTGATAGAATGCTCTATTTGAAGAGATCTTGTAACTCTTGATCTACCATGGGGATAGTCATCTTAGCCAAGATGGTCTTATATCAAAGTACATAGTCTGTGAGATGCTCATTTGATTTTTATTTTTATTTTGAAATTTGTGCATAAGAGAACTTATCACAAATGCTGATACTAAAATGTGCTAGGAACATGTCAGTTAAAGGATTGAATGCATAGACCAAATAATTTGGTAAACTATAGAACCATTGTAAAACATAATCCTTTAGATTCCATGAAATATCTTGGTAAGTATCTAGTAATTTGGTACATAATCCAAGCATGATACGTTGAAAGATATCAAATGTGTCTTTGGATCAACCTTGTCATCATAAAGAGTAAGATTAGGTTGAACAAAACCTTGTGGTAAGGGTGAGGAAGCAATGTGATGTGTCAATGGTGTATGCAAAAGAGAAAAAGAATCCAAAGCCTACGTAGGTCTAGTGGCACCTTGCTCAAAATGTATCACCTTGGATTGAAGAGATATTATCTCTTACACAAGGGCTACCACATCAGGAGATAGGGATGTATTAGCTATAACTAGTGGCATAGAGGCAGATTGGACTGCTATAGGGGGTTTTTGAGACATAGTTTCTCTCATAGTGTCATTTTCAATTGGTTTCTCTATGGTTTGAGAAGATTAACCATTGTTTATTATTTTTTGTTCATCTTATAATATTTTAAGCATGTCATCTTGCATGTTAGGGTGTTTGGTTAAGAGTTCTTTAAGTTCTCTCTTATCAATTTCATCAAAACCAGTGTATTGGGCCATTGTTAAAGTAGGAAAACAATTTGAGAAGTATTTGAATTTTTAGCATAGGCCACATGATAGAAAAGGAAAATACTTAATATAGGAAATGTAATATCCTAAAAATAGTTAAATGGAAATTGCATGAAAAGGATACTAAGTGTGCAAACATGTAAGGTGATACCTCAAGAAGCAAAATAGGAACTAGTATATGCAACTAGGGATTTTTAAAAAATATTTTGTGCAAAATACTATGAATATTTGAAATTGAAATTGAACTTTTGAGCTAAGTATGCAAGATAAAATTTAAAAATTTATGGGAAAATTAGTGATTTAATGGGACATAGTAGATGTAACTAGGGATTTGAGAAAAATATTTTTTTTGAAAATTACTATGAATTTTTGAAGTTTGAAGTGATTTTCTGATTTTAATATGCAACTTAAAACTTTATAAAATGATTGAAAAATTACTAAAAAATTACTGGGAGCTAGTTGATGCAACTAGGGTTTGAAATAAAATATTTTAAAAAATTTATTATTGAATTTGAGAATTTGAATTAAATTTATAATTTATATATGCAAGCAAAAAATTAGGAAATTAGTAGATTAATACTAAAAAATTACTAGGACCTAGGGTATGTAACTAGGGTTTGAAATAAATTTATTCTAAAATTTAATACAAAATTTTAAAATTTGAGAGAAATTTCTAATTTTAATATTCAATAAATTTTTTATAAATTCATTGAATAAATTAGCTAGGGATTTACCCTAGGGTTTCTATGGTTTTTATGCAAAATTCAAAGTAAGTTGGGTTCACCAAATGATTTATTATTTTTTGGAAATTAGATGTTTAATTCCTAAATAATAAATGTGTTTGAGTAGATAAAATTAGTAAATAATATGTAATAATTAAGCCACTAATTTATTTAAACAAGTTATAATTTTGTCTTTTCTAAAAATAGTAATGAGAGAGAAATTGTGACTTAGCTTATTTTGAGTTGTTATGGCTGAGACATAGTCTGATACTAGAGGAATAAGACTAGGACACTAACACAAACTGAGATCTAGAGTTTATTTCTTGATTGGATAGGACCACAAAAAATAGGACACCTTACTTTCTAGTGTTTTAGTCTTGGTCTTACTGCTATTATCCAAACTGCTCACAGAGATATGATTTGTTTGGATTTTGTTTACAGCATCTATGTGAGCATGTGTACTAAATTTTAGATCTTCACTGTCAATAAAACTCCTTGTAGAGCTGATTATTCATGTAATTGTGTCTTATATGTAATTAAATAGAACTTTGAAAAATATGAAAAAGGGGTTAGTGTGTAAAGGATACGTTAGATGCACTTCACACCTATGTGTGGGCACATTACATACATACCAATACTTTGAGGAGGGATCAAGATATGTATGTATGTATGTATGTATGTATGTATGTATGTATGTATCTATATATATATATATATATATATATATATAGTTCTTGTATTGAGTTACTTAGTGTAATAGTGTATGAAGATGAAAGTAAATACAAATATGGATGTACTTGGAATGACTAGGGAATGGTGTAAGGGTTTGAATAAGATTGGAATGATGTTGGATATTTGTATATAGATAATAATGAAGACTGCTTGAGTAATATTTCTTGGATTCTTGATTCTCTCTTGTAAATGAGTGACAACCCTTCTAAATAGACTTTGAATGGACTTTTATAGGGGATTTAATGATAGTGGGTAAAATTAATTCATGTTAGGTGGACATGAATTAAGATAAGGATTTGGGAAAATATGACTATTAGAACCAAAATTACACTTGGACAACAACACCAAAAATAGGACACCCTGAGTCTTAGTGTTGTAGTCCAAGTTTGGGCACTATTATCTAGGGAATAGGAGACTGGGGGGATGTATTTTTCATGAAAAGATCAGCTTGGGTCAACAAGGTTTTAGTCTAGAAGGTCATAGATGACTGGGAATCAGTGAAAATAAGCCTATGAGGGTCATGGGAGAAAACAAGATAGACCTATGGATTGGGTGTCATTAGCCACACTCAAGTTACCAAATTTCACATTTTATATAAATACAAAAGGCATAGAGAGTGGGATTTGAAAAAAGAAACAAATTGATGAATAGGAAGCATGGTTGGAACTTGCAATAGATAAAAAGGTACAACTTAGCACAATTTGTGAGCCTAGGGGATTTATAAAGAAATAATATGAGGAGACATGGTCCTAGGTGTTAGTCATAGTTTATCAGTCTTGTCAATCCTTGAGAGACCTCAAAATGAGTGTGAGGGAGTCATGTGTCAAGTAACAACCACTAAAAATAAAAGGTTAGGAGAGATCCATATTAGATTTTATGATAGCCATGATTATAGATTTTTTGAAGAGAAGCCACCACTTCAAAAAAATCTTAAAGATATCTCATGCCCTATTAGTTCATACTAGAGGTTTTTCCTTTTGTGTTATTTAGAATCTAAACATAGGCATTAATTTTGATTTATTTATTCACACTTGAATGCTTATACAAATAGTTTTTTCAATTACATTTGGCCATTTTATGTATTATGAAACCTAAGTTTTGGTTGTGAATGGTGATAGGGATCAGGAAGTTCCTACATGGAATGTTGAATGACTAAAATAGGGCCTTCAAACACCTACATAAATTATATTGTAAGGAATTTAAGTATTAATTTAAATTAACTTTGGTAGAGATCAAAGAGCTTTCCATTCCTAATAAAAATTCTTTAGTTATTCATACCCTTAAAATAAAAAGAATGAAATTTTCTTCCTCAGTATTTTTCCTAGTATCTTTGCCATCTGATCCTATTGATAAGTGACCACTATAGTTATAGTCACTATTCCCAAGGTTCAAAATGTAAACTCTATGCATTAAAAAAATCATCCTCCACCCACCCAAATACATAGGCTCTATAAAAATGTACCACAAGTCATTTGGTTCACATAAAATAAAAGAAACTTTGTGATTTCACAGTGGTCCAAATTAGGGCTATTGGATAAACTAATTTTGGGTAGAAAAGTGCATTACATATGGGTCATCTATCATCTCCACGTATTTTGTCACCACTTCATACACTTGTAGGAGTTTTCATGTCTTTTTTATATAATTTATATTCAATTATGTTTGAGTTAGTGACTTTCAATTTTTTTTTCAATTAGATATATAAATACTTGTTTATAATATTTTCCATTTCTAGATATATATAAAATATCAATACTAGTTGATCTATCTTGAGAGTCATTAATGTTGTTACTTACACACAATCAAAATGGAAAATATTATAAATTATTACAACAAAGTTTAAAACACATACTTATAAGATATGTTATATATAATGGATTTTTCATAATTGCCAACACATTAACTATTGAATTATATTTTAGATACTAAAAAATAAACCAAATCAAAACACAAAGAAGAGTTACAATCATGAATTTATGATAGGTTAGCTATAACAATAAAAAAATTATAAATACAAATTTTGATGCCAAAATTGATCCTTGTGTTATGAGATAGGTTTCTAATTAGCAGAACTTATTTGCTAGTCATCTTGTTCATTTGTCACTTGCCTTTCCTTACACTGCAATATGTTTCAGGTTAAGAAACTCAAAAAATGTTGTGCAAGTATCTCAACATATGTTTATGATGTGGCATTTGGGCATTGACCTATTTTTGTATGGGTATTATGATTCTCATTAGAAATATGTATGGTTCACCTTCCTTTTTTCTAATTAACTATCTTTGCCAATTAGGTTTTTTTCACAATTTCAATGTTTGAATATTTAAAACCATATTATAATATATATTATGTAATATAGTATTTATATATTATATAAGATAATATTTAAATATATTATATAATATATATAATACTCACAAGTACCTCTATTTGTAGTCCTAACTATCTTAAACATGGTTGTAATAGTCCTAACCATTCTCTAGATTGATTTATATGTTTTTTCCTAAACATACTATGTAATTATTTAGGAATCACTAGCTTCAAGTGGGATTAAGTCTATCTCAATATCTTTTTATCTCACAATTACTTGTAGAAGGTACTAAAACTGCTTCATGGCTCTTATTTTAGTTCGTTATGGGTTGTATAAAATTATTTTATTATAATTATTAATGTTTACTACTATCATAAATTATAAAATGATAGTTTTAAAGGTATGATAGCTTTCAAGGATGTAATTTTTTTTACTATTATTATGTATGAAATATATTTATCTGAAATGTTGAGAGATAATTTTAAATATTTTATTTTAGATTTTTCAAATATCATATTGATTTATAATTTTATTATTTGTTACATCCTAATTTTTTGTTGGATAAACTTGCTAGATTATCCATGGATATCTACAGTTAACAAATTCATATTTGGTTATATTTTTGATAAAGCTTGAGATTTATGCTATTTTAGGATAATAAAATGTTAGTTAGATGATAATACATGATTGTTTATTATGAATTGGATGATGTATGCATTTAATTTTTTAAGCATATTAATGTATTGATTCAATTATATGTTATTGCTTAAGATTATTATGTGAAAAGATTTAATTATCTATGTGTTGTGAGGTAGATGCAAAAGAATTCTTCCCTCGAGTGTGCTAGAGGGAGAGCATCATCGGAGAGGATGTTGTAGATGGAGACATCACAAGTTGACAGAGAGTGAGTGAAACCCTACACACACCACAATAGTTAGTCATGGTAGAAAATGCATTTTAAAATGATTGCTTCTGGTGTCTATTTAAATTATTATTTTTTTGTGATTGCCTGAGTGGGTAAATTATAAAAAGAAATTCCTTGTGTGCTTAGCCTAGTGTGTCATTAATACACATAAAGATAAATTTAATAAAGGTAAAATTAATAGGAGTTATTATTTTACCATTAAATTGTTGATTCATAATTAAATATTAAATTGGTTTAATATGGAATTAAAATTTCATATTAAAATATAAAGAGGGAATTGTTTTTAAACACAAAAGAGAAAAACATTGAAATTAGAAAAAAAAAAGAGAGAAAAAAATTAAAAATATAGAAAAAAACAAAAAAGAATTAAAGGTCTTAAAATTAGCAAAAAAAAAAGATAAAAAAAATTGAAAATATGGAAAATAATTAACACTTATTTTTTATTTAAGAGAAAGAATGAAAGATAATTTTTATAGTTTTATGCATTGGAAAAGAAAGGAGAAAGGGAGCGGCATTAGAAAAAAATAGTATAGAAGATAAATATGTGAATTTTCATTGGTATGGGATGTCTTTAAATTTATATTTTATTGATCTTAGCTTGAATGGAATAGTATAACTTGAGCAATGGAAGTCAGTAATAAATTGGTTTTGGTTTGATAGTTTTCTTAATTAGAATATAATTTTAAATATAAGGTGTTATAAACTATTTGTAAAAGAATAAAATCATAGTAACACCTTTTTAATCAATATTATATAGAATATATATATGCACCGTACTATTGAAAAAAAAAACCAACTATTCTATTAAACACCCAGATCCTTATGAATTACTGTGATTTTGTGATTCACCCAACCTATTTAATATATGATTTTAAACAATTATAAATATTTTTACCTTCTATGCTCAACATTTTATGATTATAATAAATTTCATAGTTTAAAAAAAAAGATTAATAAACTTTAAGATTTTAGTAGGGTCTGAAAATAAGATTTTTAAGAGGTGACCTTTTAAATATGTGTTAGTGGTATCTAAAATCACATTGTTGAACTACCAATCCAACATCAGAGGAATGGTCAAACTACTAGAACAATTGATCTATAATATATGATAAAATATATCCCAAAGAGGTGATCCTTAAATATGTAATAGTTAGGGGGTGAACTTGACCAGGTTACCAACTTTCCTCATGGTATTTTTAGGCTTATTATATTCATATAAATATATTTTTATAAGTGATAATTCATTCTTGAGATATTATTTGAATGGTTAGATACTTATTGTCTTTCATCCATATTTATTTTCAACCTTTGTTCTAAAACTTCCAACCCTTAGTTCTCTATCATGTGCTATATTTTAAAGACATCTCTTTTTATCAACATGATACTTGGGACCTTCCAATCATGTAATCTTTCAACTTAACTCCCTACTTTTATAAAGTTATTCATATACATATTTATTTTAGGAAAAGATAAGTGGGGTAAAAGAATGGGGTTTTACTAGGAATGCATGTTCTAAAAGGACAAAGATCTTCTAATAAGGAATTATGTGCATCTTCAATTGTAGACATAGATATAACTAATCTTGAAGTCAGTATCTAGGAAATAATTGGCCATACAATGAGATTTAGCTCAAGTGTACATGTGACAATGCAAGATACTATGGAAAGTGGAATAGATAAGATACACTATTTATGATATTATTGAAGCAACATGTGTTAGTGTAGATTCATTTGATAATATTTTTGGGACTACTTCAAGAGTAAAACAAATAACAATTATGTGATGTAAAAAGATAGGTTATCAAAATCTTCTAACTTCTATATAGAGGATAATTTTTTTAGAATATATTTCTAAGATTTATTGAGTGTGTAATTACAAACTCTTAAGTTATACTCTGACATGAAGAAGTAATTCAGACATTAGACACTGATTATACATGATTTATTTTCTATAAACCTATGTGGCTATTGATTATTATACATGATTGATTTTCTAGAGACGAATGTGGGAAATTAACTATTATGTTTGGATGTATATCACTGTAACATTTTTTTCAATCCTAGTTATGTATTCTGGTATGTAAATCAATTGGTCAATTTTTGAGACAATAATTCTAGTATAATGAGATAGCCATGTGGGATAATGGAATTACCTGATGTATGAAACCCATCATATATAAGTTTAAATTATACAAAGTTATACATTTATGGTTATCGATAAGAGAGATTATTATAAAATGGGTGTAATCTTCCTTATAGTGTATAATAGTACCTTGGGGGTGTGTACTTGGGTATAAACTAGTGGAATTTTTTGATTCCTTAAAATATGGAAACCCATCACGTGGAATGTGTTATTGAATTAAGTTATGACTATTTACATAAGTATAACCATGTGGGTAGATTTATTTAGTTAATATTCTTAGGATAAATATTAACCAAAAAGTGGAAGAATTGAATTATATAGTTTAACAAATGATTGCTAGTAAACCATCCAAACAATAACTAAATGATAAAATTGACATCTTGTGTTTTTAGGTAAAATAAATTTCTAGGATATTGTTTGCAATGAGTGTTATACTTGTATTTATAACTACTTCATTTGTTGCTTTATGTGCTTAGTAGTTATGAATAAAACACTAAACCATGGTTTAAAAATTACATAGCATTATAATGCCTATATGTAGTGCACATTAGGATGGAAAAGTTATAGTTTATAGGGATTATACATATAATTCATTAGATGATTATATATGTCATTAAGTTACATATAAATCTAGGACTATAACCTTTAGACAGTCTCCTAGTAGCAATTGAATCATTAGTATGAAAAGTCATAATGGGTTTATGAATTATCTGACTCACTACTATTAATGTGAATGACTATTAGTCATATGTATTTAGTATGAAATACTTGTGTACATTACATAAAATGAGTGTATTATTATGTATAAATACATAGTTACACTTAGTGTATAATGGTGCATTGTGATGCATGTTTATATGTTGTGATACTTTGGTAAGATTGTATGCAATATACCTGGGTGGTATAATTCTTTATTGTTTTCTTGTTATTATCTAAATGGATCCATTGAGTCTTGAAATTCATAATTTTAGATGATGTGTTGTTATGTAATTGGAAACCTATGATAGTATGGGATATCATAGGGTATTACATTATAAAAGTATGTCGTAATCAGGTAGTACTTACTATAATTAGTATGCCTAAACTCTTATCTACATTTGATTGTTTTACTATATACATATTTTTTATTATTATACATAGCTTATGTTGTTATAGTTGGTAAGACTTGTGTATACATACATGAAAAATTTAAGAGTTTAGTAAAAGCTGTGTTGGTATGTTATTGAGTCTTGTGGGAATGATGACTTCATTTGTAATATATAGTTACTTATAGAACACTTATGTTTCTTTGTATTTGAGACAAATTTATATGATTGATTATGGAAAACAGATAGTTGAGTCTTACAACACTAGACTATGGTAATAGTGGTTACCATAGCATGTAGATAACTAGAAACTAATTATATTATTTGAATTGTATAGTTAAATTATATGTTTACCTAAGTGGTATATATTGTAATCATTATTTCTAGTATGGCATAGAATATAATGACAAATTCATGCATATGTTTGATAGACTAAATATATGTTGTTATTACTCCTATGTAAAGTGAGTCGTGTGATGAAATTGCTAGAAAGATGTAAGCTATTGATTCTTGTGGTTGAATTATATTTGACCAATCTGCATTGCTAACGCAGAGTAAGGAATGACACAGACTTCATTGGCTTATTGACATTACAATGCTAGATGAAGGTATTCTAATCAAGTGGTGCGCATGAAATTGATAGATCTATAGATCATTTTTATATTGCTATTTGTAAAATTTTGGGCTAAAGTATGTTTAGTGAAACATTATCATTTCATAGGTGTGATCACATGTGTTGTGTAATATATTTCAATAAAATGGATTTTTATGAGACATTACATGTTAATATAAAATCATATAACACATAGTTACATGTTAGTCTATTTAGATTCTCATGCTATCACTATCTACCCATCCATAAAGGGAGGGCCATTCTCTAATGGGATAGTGTGGAGGATCATTGGTATATGGTTGGTGTGGAAAAGTGCTCAGATGATACTCTTCCTCCCCATAATAGTACTACTTATCAATATGACACTTGAGATTGCCATAGATACTTAAAGTTTAGGAACTATGATCTGAGGTATCCAAGTATCATATTTGTACATTATATTATATTTTACTTATTATTATAAAATAATCATGAAGAATTATAATTATACTTTGATGCAGATTGATATGGTGATTGTGTATTTAGTTGAGTTTATTTTAAAATGATATAATTACTTTCTATATTGAGTTTTCATGATATTATATATCTATATTTTGTGTTTTAATATGAATTTTTGTCATGTTTGCACATGAATACTTTTATAGTCTCTATAAAGACTCTTAAAATGTAGTTTATTTTTGCATGTGTTTATTTAAAAAAATATGTATTTCTAGTTAGATCCTAGTGGGGATGTTACATGTGGTATCAGAGTTGTGGCTCGAAATCTAGGACCTAATGAGTCCATTATCATTTTTGTGTCTTATGAACCTAGTAACATGAAGTTTTGCATAGGTATTTGGAATTGTGGTGTTTCAGTATGAAACCATGTTACACCATGATTAGAGTTTTGTAACTTTTGTAAAATGTGTGTGGAACATTGAGTGTATACCCTTATGATCACTCATACCCCTTTGAGTTATTTAGGGGATTGGTTTATTGAGTGACCCATTAGTGATGGTTGTATTCAAGGATTTAGTAGATGGGTATATAGCATAGTTCATGAGTTATGAATAGAATATTTATACCATAGTTTGATCACTAAGATTGAACACCTCGAGTATGATCATATCCTTCTTGATTTTCAAGTCATCTTTATCATTGAGTTTTATGAGTGTTTAAAAAGCTCGAGATGTTTCTATTAAATTTATGTTCTTTAGTTTTTGTGTATATATTCATAATCTTAGGAGTGGAAAATCTCTTAAAACCATTTTTCTTTAAGTACCACCTAGGATGGTGGAAATCCTCCTAGTACAGTGTTGTTGTGTTCCTTGATAATTCCTTTGTGTTTGGAGTTTATTTATAGAATTTTCACTCTTAAGATATGTGGTGTCATCCCTCTTAGTTGGATTAAAGATGAGTCATTATTATCTCATTCTCTTTTGACATTATTATGATGTTGATTTAGTGTTTTCTTAAATGGGAATTGTTTCTAAATGTTATTTGATTGTACTCTCTTGAAGTTGGTGGGAGAATATTTTCAAATTCATGTTGAAAGAGAAGTTATAGGATTGGAGGAATTATAATATCTTTGTGATTAATATTTTATTTTTATCCTAATGATGAGTCATTATTATCTCATTATGTTCTGACATTATTATGATGTTAATTTAGTGTTTTTTTAAATGGGAATTATTTTTTAATGTTGTTTGATTATACTCCCTTGAAGTTGATGGGAAAATGTTTTCTACTTCATGTTGAAAGAGAATTAGTAGCATTGGATGAATTGTCATATCTTTGTGATTAGTATTTTATTTCTCTCCCAGTTATGGATAAATAATGAGTGTGATGATGCCCCCTTGAGGTTTTATGTGAGAAATGGATAAAAGTTTGAAATTAATGAAAAGAGGAAAGATTTAAATAGATGAACAAAAAATCAAATTATTTTACAATTGATGTCAAAATTTAAGGATATTGGTAACGTAAAAGAGTTGCCCCTAGTTAATAAAAATTAGAGTTTTGATTTGAAAATCAACAATTTAACCACTCAGAGATTGCATGCTTATTATTGCTTGGTAATGACTCAGGGGTCAATTGAGCAGGTGTGGGAATGATATATCCAAACAATAATAAAGAACATATCTATAAATATAAAAAGGTATTGATTTTACAAATGATTATGGATTTTACCTTGATAAAGGATTGCAAGAGTTTGAAAACAATCTAGAAATAAGGTTGGTGTATTATCATCTGTAATAGATTGAGAAGAAAAAGAAAAATGCTTAATGGGGGGATGTAATTAGTTTAAGGGGGCATAAAATGATATAAATAGGAGCTTGGGTGATTTAAGAAAATAATTTATGCAAATAATATTCAAATGTTAGGGTTAAATAATTATTTTGTGAGAAGTTTGATCTGAGGCTGGAGAAGAAAAATGGATCATATTCCTCACCACGAGCACTGGTCAGAGCAATCTAGGCATTTCTAGAGATCTGAGAGGAGTGGGCCTCCAGTGAGTCTCCTTTTTTTTAAATTTTTTTAAATTTATTAGTATTTATGGTGATTTAAAAGTGATAAAAATGATTTAATTATTTCTAAAATTATGATTTTGTTGTTGATTTTAGTGATTTCACTAGGTTAAATAACAAAATTGTTGAACATCATAGTGGATTTTTTAAATGGTGTAAAATTTTTATTTTGTTGGGGTTTTGAGATTTTTCCATTTTGGGTCATAGTGAAATTGTGGAATAGTGTAGAGAAATCATTAAAATGCATAATGATTTCATTGTAGAGAATAGCAATTTTATTATCAATAGTTAAAAGATTTTGTTAGAGCACTTTAGTTCCATACTTATTTTTAATTACTCTTTTGGAAATGTTTGTCCTTGGATTAAGATCTTTTTGGTACTATGAATTTTTGGGTGGTGGTTTAAATTAATATGATAATTTGGTAGGAATATTAGATGGTGTTTGAGTCAAGATGAGATGTTGATAAAAAAAGGGTATTTGATCATAAATAGTTGTTTGATGCATGAAGGTTGAAAGGTCCTCATTTTGACTTGGATAGGAAATAATATTACTCAAATGTGAAGGGACATCTTGATATATTCATAAGGTTGGCCTTTCAGACATGAATAGATGTGGATTATGCCTAATATATTTAGCATTTGACATCACTTTATGGATGTTAGCATCATGATCAATGGTTATAAAATTATGTCTCATATATCCAATGTTTGACATCTCTTGATGGATTTGAGCATCATAATCAGTGGTTAGGTGATTTAGTTAAAATGTGGGTGTATAAGGATACTATGGTGAGGTATTTTTATATCCATTTTTAATAAATGGGGTGGAAGAAGTGGCTTGGTTTGGTAAGAATTGTTTGGTTGGGTTTGTGAATATTTGGGTATTGGTGAAGAAATGAGGACTTAAGTTTTGGGGTGAATTTGATGCAAAATCAATTGATTGATTTTTATTATTATATAAATATTGGTCTTGATGAGCATCGAAGTTAGAAGGTGAGTTGGAATGGAAGGTGTTTGGGTTTAAATGATTTAGGACTTGACTAGAAAAAGTGTTTTGATATATGTATGTGTTGGAAAAAGGTAATAAAGATGGACTAAAGGATTGGTTTATGGTGACATTATAGTTTGAGCCATATGAATCTATGTATATGGATTGATTTGGGTTAGGTGATATTTCACGGGGAGGTGAATTAGGACTAGGGGAACAATTCAAGAAATTTTGGTTATTGTATCTAGGGGATTGATTTGATTCTATCCCCATATGAGAGTTCTAGTATTGTCCCATAGGTGAATACGAATAGGAGATGGATTGTTGATGAGGATTGAAATGGGAATTGGTAGAATTAAAATAACCATCTATACTATAGATGAATTGATTAAGATTGGAGTTGAATACATGTTAAAACTTGGGTTTTGGTTGGCTTGATAGCATACATGATTCAAAGGTGAACTTGAATCAAACTTAGGTGAATTGAATTCTGGATTATAATATGGGCTATTGGGATTATGATTTGGGAAAGAATTAGAGGGCTTATTAGTCCAAGATGCCATGATTTATTATAATTGGTGAGATATTGACAAAGGTTTGATTCAAATAATGAAAATTATTTGAAAATAATTGACTCAATAATGAAAAAGACTTGAAATTAGACTCTAAAAAAATACCAAAATAACTAAAAGTTTGATAAATAATATTTTTTTGATTTAAGGAATTAATTTTCACACAAGAAAATTCAATACATAAAAAATCACAAGGAAAAAAAAACAAATTATATCTCAAACAAACAAGTAATTATACAAAAGGGGTAAAAACTAGGTTAAAAGGTTTTGAACAACTATTGGGCTTTCCATTGTCATTCACTCATCCATGCTCTTAGTTGTGGCCTAATGTTTCAAGGCATTAACCATGGAGGATCCTACCATGACCATGACCCACTGAGTCTAGTTTTGAGGGTGTGGAGAAAGTAAATTCTTGATGCTAACTGCTAATCAATGCACCAAAGTCAAATGGTAAAAGGTTGATCTTAAGATTAAGATATACATGAGCTTATCTAGGGGGATAAAACCATGGAAGAAATTTATATGTAAATTCACACTAATAGGTTTTGTTTCAAAGTGCCCAACATAGCCATAGGGATCTTAGTGTGTTGATAATAAACAATATCATATTTATAGTCAATTGTTAAAACCCTAGGTATTGGAACATGAAATCCCCTCATGTCATAGTGTGCTTAAAACACATAACCTCTTAGGCAATTGAAACAATTGGGTCTCAATTTATATACCCCATCAATAAATGGGGTTTGGCCTACTACGTGGTGATGAAATCCATGATTGATAGAGCCCCTAAGAAAATAAAAATAAAGAAGTAAATAACTATTTTTGATTTCCAAGTTTTATCACCAATGTAATACCAAGGAAAGAGCATACACAAACATCACTTGGGTAAATAGATAAATTATGAAAACATTTCTAATTTCTAGGTATCATTACCAATGTAATACCAAAGAAAGAGCATATGTGTATTTCATAACTATAAATAAAGATATAAAAAAAGTGATGTAATTACTACAAATTTGAAAATAAAAAATAAAAACATTAGCAACAAGAAAAATTGGCTTTTATATTGATTATTTGTTGATTCCCTTTAGCAAGCATCTTACAAAAAAGGTGTTAGATTGTTTTTTTGGGCTAAAAAATGAGATAACCTACAATAAAAAAGTGAAAAAACATGAAAAACACAAAAAAACAAGCCTTTATGATAAAATTTTTGTTACATAGTCAAGTCATAAAAGTCAAATTACAGACTGACCATGTAAGAAAATGATAGAAAAGAAAATAGGCTCACACAATAATTTCACTGTGAAGATGGATGAAAATTCTATAAGACAAAGATGAAAACACTATGAATAGATATGAAAAAGTTGCAGACAAAGACAATTTTACTACACCTTTTAATGATTTCACTATAGAATGTAATGATTTCACTGCAAGACGTAACAATTTTTTTGTTCTCTATGAAAATGTTGTTATGAAACAAAAATGTTGTGAACCTAGAAAAACATAAAAAAGAACAAAAATGCAAGAAAAGATAATATTCTCATTATTTGGTCTAACAATTTTGCTAAAAAGTTTTCTAAATTTGTTGTTATGCTAAAAAAATGTACAACTAAATAGAAAATCTGAGATAATAACCTATAGTCCATACCAAATCAAAAACAAACAAGATTAAATGCAAAAGATAAACATAAACAATGAAAACCCAAAAATCAATATTATCTAAATGTAATGAAATTACCTAGATGTTCACATAGAATGATTATATATCACGCAAAATAAACAAATATGAGAGATCACACAACAATAATTGACAGTAGAATAGAATACTAGATAATATAGAAAAGACACTTCAAGGGGAAAACCTCGACAATAATTCACTAAGAGCATAATACTTAACATGACAATCAAAGTCTAACCACTACCTCATATATATAGTCTACTTATCCATGCTTATTCCATAGGCTTACCTAACTAAGAACATAGAAAAATATAATAAGAATATAAAAGAGGTATGTAAGCCTTAATTTAGTCACACATATCCCTAGACCTATCTGAGGTTAAGGGAATAACATGCCCCTCCACTTCAAAACAACATTGTCCTCAACATTGACTCAACTTTATATGTTATTACACAAAGAATTCATCCTCCTAAGTAGCATCTTCACAAGGTAGATTCTTCCATTTGATTAGGTACTCCTTAATCACTCTAGACCACAACTGCTTACTACACATTTGAAATATCACCTTAGGATAAAGAATAAATCTTCCTTCCTCATCCAATTTTGGTAACTCAGTTTGAGTAGCAACTTTATGTCTAATGATTTTATTTAGGCATGATACATGAAATACTGGATGTATGCGAGTGGAGGAAGGAAAATCTAACTTGTAAGTCACACTACTAATTTTCTACAAAATTTGATAAGGCCCATAATACTTAGGGGACATATTGTTATCCTTTTTCTATTACTTTAAGGGCATCTAATTATATGGCTACAATCAAAAAATGACCTAATCACCCAAGTCAAAATGCCTCTCACTCCTATTTTGATCTACCTACTACTTCATGTGATTATGAGCCATGGATAAATTTTCATGCAAACTTTCAAGGACCTCCTATTGATGGTGAATGTGTTCTTCAACTACATGAACCTTAGGATGGACCTTCAAGGATGAAGTGATGGATGGAGGGTAGTATCCATATAGTTCTAGAAAATGAGACATTTTGGAAGAACTATGAACAAAAGTATTATACCACCATTTAGTAATTGATAACCAATGAACCCATTTATCTTATTTATCAAAAACAAAATAATGGAGATATCCTTTTAGACATTTGTTGATTACCTCAGTTTTTCCATTTGATTGAGGATGATAGGATGAAATATGAGATAACTAGGTTCCCAAACATGCAAATAATTTAGTCCAAAAATTGCTATTGAAAATGAGATCTTTATCACTGATAATGATCTTAGGGGTACCATGAAATTTTTGAACTATATTGAGAAAATTAGAAGTTACTATACTAACAAGAAATAGCTATGATAGAGAATAAAAATGAGCATACTTACTAAGACAATCTACCATAAGCATTATAACATTTTTACCATCAAATCTTGGTAACCTTGTAATGAAATCCATAAATACCTCTTACCAATGTTTGTTAGGGATGGATAAAGGCAAAAAAATACCTAGGGTTTTGATGGGTTCTCCTTTATTTTATTAACATATCATACATTCAGTGACATGATTTTGGACATCCCATTTGAGTCCTTCCCAAAAAAATCCTACTTGATTATATGATAGGTTTTTAAAAATCATGAATGACCCCCAATTGGAGTTGTATGAAGTTCCTAAAGGATTTTTTGTTTAAGAAGAGAACTATTAAATAGGTATAATGTGTCTTTATAACATAATGCATTACCCTTCCATGTGAATTTTTCAAATCCACCAAAACCTTGCTAAAGATTCTAAGTCAAATCATGGGTAGCACTATCATTATCCCATTCTAATTATGCTTCTTCTAGCCAATCTACCTATAGAATGGTCATAACACATAATAATTCCTCAACTGATTCATCCTTCTTGGATAGTGCATATTCCACTACATTGTCCTTGCCTTTCTTGTAAACTATTTCAAAATTATAGCCTAACATCTTAGTTACCCACTTCTATTGTTCTTCAGATGATAATTGTTATCTAAAAAATATTTAAGACTATCATGATTAGTCTTTACCTGAAAGTGATGACCCATCAAATAAGGCCTTCATTGTTTGACTGCATGTAAAATGGCCATAAATTTTTTCTCATAAATGGGCTTGTGCTTATTTTTAACCTTTAGTTGATCACTTTAAAATAAAAGTGGTCTATCTTATTGCATGAGTAAAACACCCATGCCATACATAGATGCATCACATTAAACCAAAAAAATCTTGGAAAAAATAGGAGTGGCCAATACTGGAGTGGTGCCCATAGCCTATTTCAATTATTTAAATGCCCTGGTAGTTGAATCAATCCACTGAAAGGAGTCTTTATTCAATAAAGAGGTGAGTAGAGATGCAATGCTACCATAATTTTTGACAAACCTACAATAGTAACCAGTTAACCCCAAAAATCCCCTTAGTTTCTTAAGTGTTTTAGGAATCGGCCAGTCCACCATTGCTTGGATTTTTTTTAGGATCCACTTTCAGTCCTGCATGTGAAACCAAATAACCCAAATACTCAACTTCACAAGATCTAAAATTACATTTGGAAGGTTTAACATACAATTGATGTTGTTCCAAAATTGAGAGTACCTATTTCCTATGGTATAAATGGTCTTCTTAATTTTTAATTTAAATGAGGATATCATCAAAAAATAAATAAATAAAATTTCCTCAAAAATGGCCTAAAAATAGTATTCGTAAAACTCTGAAAGGTGGATGGTGTATTTTTTAGCCCAAAAGGCATAACCAAAAACTCATAATGGCCCTCGTGAGTCCTAAAATCAGTTTTGGGTATGTATTCATCATGGATCTATATTTGATGATACCTAGAATGTAGATCTAACTTGGTAAAATAAAGATCACCATTTAATTCATCTAGCAAATCATCAATGATAGGAATAGGAAACTTATCTTTGATAGTGTACTTGTTGAGTTATTTTTAGTCAAGGCACATCTTCCAAGTGTCATCTTTCTTTCTCACCATGACAACTAGTGAAGAATATTCACTTTGGCTATGCTGAATGATTATTACATCCTACATCTCCTATACCATATTTTTAATTTCACTTTTCTAAGCATAGGGATACCTGTATGGCCTGATGTTGGGTGGTGTATTACTAGGAATAAGTTTGATAGCATGATCATGTTTTAGGATAGGTGGAATTCCTTTTAGCATGTCATCAAAAAAAACTGAATGGGCATTAATCACTTGTTGAAGATCAAGAGGTGTAGATGGCTGAGTTGGCTGAACTTCCATAGAAAAAAAGCGAGTTACAAATCCTTTAGCAACCTTTTAAAGAATATTTATCATTTGATGGGAGCTAACAAGATATGGATATTTATCCTTTAATCCCCTTAGCTCAAATGTCTTTCCCTCAAAATGAAAATTCATGAATAATTCCTATAAATTCATCTCAATAGTGCCTAAAGTGGTGAGCCATTGTACCTTCAAAACAATGTTAGCTCCTCCCATGGGAATTAAAAACATAGGAGAATCTAACAAGTAGTCTCTCATGGCTAGCTTAATACTATATCATTTTATTGAGTAGCTAATAGTACCACCATTTGTAATCACGACCTAAAATTTTAGAGCAAGATAAATAAAATAGTTCAAGCGAGCAACTAACTTACTGTTGATGAAGTTGTGTGTGCTCCCAAAGTCAATTAATATAGTGACCTTCTATTTATTTAAGAAACCTACCACCTTAAGAGTTTATGGAGTAATAATACCTAAAAGGGAATGATAATAAATAATAGGTTGAGAGTCTTCAAATTCCTCTTCAAGGCCTTTTTCATCCTCACCAATTGCCTCCTCCTCATCATCCTCACTAGTACCTTAAATGTAAAATAATTTATTTCTAGCACAATGATGGTCTTTTATCCATTTGATGTTGCAACCATAATATAACCCTTTGGATTTATTCTCTTCAATTTATCGAGGTGTCAATATGGTGGGTTAAGGATATGATGGTACTAGAAAGGTGTGATTATGACCCATAGTGAAGGTTTTCCATTTGACCATCTCTTTTTCCTCTACCACGCATGCCCAATAGCTTCTGATATAGATGTTGGGTTAAACATTTGAACCTCCAATTATATGCTATCTTTTAGACCCCCCAAAATAGATCAGTAAAAATTTCCTCAGTGATGTCTTCTACCCATAAGGGTAGATTCTTAAATTAATGAATACAATCCTTCATAATTTTTATTTGTCATATTTTGGCTAACTAGCTAAAGTAGTTCTCAAAGACATTATTTTGATAATGAGCCAACAATTCATCAATGAATATAGACCATGTAACAAAAGAACCACTCTTTTCCTTTTGATCACATAACTAGCAATACCAAATGAACTACTCAAGTTCTAGATATAGAGACACCATTATCACCTTCTGAGAACTAAGAGTTTGATGCAGATAAAATAAATTCTCAATTTATTTAATCCAAGTGAGAGGATCCTTACCATTAAACTTCCTTATATCCACTTTTGGAAACATTAGTTCACACCAAAATTGGAGTTGTTAGTGTTGAGAGGAGGCCCTAAATAATGAAGTGGAGGGTTATTTGACTGTAACTAAGATGAAATAATAGCCAATTAAGTAGTGATCTAATTCAATTGAGTGTGAACCCCATTAATCTTTCCATGCATCCCTAAAACATTAGTTTAAATTTTAACAAATTAATGCCACACCAAGCCCTTTATGTCAGCCTAAAGTTGAGAAATCAATGGATCTAAAGTTCCAGATTCCATGTCACTGACAGGAGTCGTAAGAGTTTTTTGCCCCCCTTTTCTTCCTCGTGTAGAAGGACCAGCCATGTACAAACCCTAGGAGGATTTTTTCCCCAAAAAAATTTTACCAAGAGATGGTATCATTTTGATCACCTCATAAGATGAATCCAACAACTGCCTTTACACACTAGGGTAAAAAATTTGGCACTAAAAAAGTGTATTGACAGAATATACCATTATGATCATCTCATCAAGATGAATCCAGTGATTGAAATTGTGCAAAATAATGTTTTTTTCTAGAATTTATTTATTTTATTAAAAAATCATTTAAAATAATAATACACTTATAGAAAAAATTAATTCTTTCCAAATTGAAAGTTATGTTTTTTCACTCCTTCCTCTCTCAGAAGTCATGCCTCACTAGATCCAAAACAAATGCCATAGGAAACTTTCCAAAATTAAAGCTCCGATACCACTTGTAATGAAATTACTTATATGTTCACATAAAATTATTATACATCACACAAAATGAGGAAACATGAGAGATCACACAATAATAATTGATAACAAAGCAAAATAATGGATAATATAGCAAAGCCACTTCAAAGGGGCAACCTCCACAATAATGCACTAAGACCAAAATACTTAACATGATGATTAAATACTAACCACTACCTCATATATATAGTCTACTTAACCATGGTTATTCCATATGCTGACCTAACTAAAAACATAGAGAAATGTAACAAGAATATAAAAGAGGTATGTAAGCCATAAGTTGGCCACACATATCACTAACCCACTAGAGGTTAAGGGCATATCACTAAATGCCAAAGAAGAAGAAAAAATATTAAAAAGACATGGGTAAGTCCCACTAATCATGACAAAAATGTATGAACTAAATATATATGAAAATATAATGAACTAATCTAAGTTGAGACACAAATATAGAAAAAAATAATCAAAACTTCACAGTTGAGACACAAGAACTTTCCATTGTGATTGGAGTCTGATTTTCTCTTTCAAGAATGTGGTGTTCACTCCTCCAATGTAAAGAAAGAATGGGTAGCATTGTAGTGCAAAAGGGATGAATTTTATTTTATTTAGATGTAATATATGATTGCATTTTCAAGTATTGTTATGATTGTGATTTCTTGTAATTCTATGATTGATCACGATGGGTTGAAAATGAGGATTTATAAGCTTATTTATAGAATCATAGAAAATGATCCAACAATGGAGGATCATTTAGACTTTTTCAATGTTCTAAATTATCAATAGTTGCGAATGATTCCTCATCCATGAGGATGGAGAACATTTCATCTTGGTAGAGGAAAAAGTGGGGTTGGTTAGATGACTCAACAAGACTTTATCAAATGGCTTTACAACTCAGAGGAGGAGTCATAAGAGGTGGATAGTTTCATGGATTTGGTTGGGATGAGGGAGAAAAAGGTGGGAAAGGTTTGAATAGGTGGAAAATATAGATTTAAATAATTAAAATAAACATAAAAAGGTGCATAATTAACTTTTTCAAAATGTTTGAATTAATCAATTATTTGTTTTTAATAAGAAATGTTATTTATTAATTTAAGAAGAACGATTAAATGATTTTAGGTGCATTTTGACATTAAATTAAATTTAGGGGTCTAAATTTTTTAATGTTGTTTGATTGTACTCCCTTGAAATTGGTGGGAGAATGTTTTCTACTTCATGTTGAAAGAGAAGTTGTAGGATTGGATGAATTGTCATATCTTTGTGATTAGTATTTTATTTTTGTCTTAGTTATGGAGATAGATTGTGATAATATTTTTTAGCTTTGGTAAGTATGTAGTGTTTGGGAAACATTGAGTCACATTATTTCCTATTTACCTTGGGAGGGTAATTAGACTTTTTTGAGATGATAGCTTTCTACTTTTCAATTATGACTCTTTAGAAACACTAATTTATCTAATTTGTGATTTTTAGACCATGTAAGGTGGAAAACCTTATTTTATATATTGAATTATATACTAAGAATTATAAGTTGATTATAATTAGTATTATACACCCTTTCATAGATTGATATTGTTCTATTTTACTTATATCATGTTTTTTTGAAGAGATATTTTTATACCTTTTGTCAAAAACAAGTAGGGTAGAGGAGGTGTAGAACATTTTGTCAATCTAAGGGTTGGACTAATATTTTAACTTGTGTGAGCAAGGAGTTATTGTTTCATTTATTCCTCTATAAGGCTGAAAAAAAGGTGTGATTCTTGACCTATGTATGTTATGTTAATTTTAAAATTAATTTTTATTAACTATGAATATGACTCTATAAGTTAAGACTATGAAATATGATACTAATTAGGTGTGGCTAGTAGTAACTTAATACAATTATAGATTTATTGTGAGATTTATTTTGTATGTATGAGAATAAATCTAGAATTAGTTATAATATAGCTTTGATTTCAATTATCTGATAGCATAAAATTTTGATTTCTTGAAACATTGTACACATTTTAAGATCATTAGGTTGTGGAGTCCTAAGGGAAGGTGGTGAATTGGGAACATATCCTCACATTAACTCAAATTATTGGTATTGAGTTGGATTGATAGATGGACTTGTCAAATCTAGTATTTGATAGGCAAAACTTATCAAATCTAGTCATATGGCCATACACATGTATATAGTGGATAGAGATTCCATATGAATGAGTATTCCATGATTTTTGTATACTTATATTTATTTTTCATATTCATCATCATACTTATCAAGAGCTTTGATTGAGTAAATGATAGTATTTACATGTTATACTTATCTAAAACAATATGGAGTAGTGATAGTATTAATTTATACACATTATTCTTACTAGATTCCCTAATTACTTTTCTCCAAAATGAGAAAAACACTCTCTAGAATAGAGAGATGTGTTGAGGACTGAAATATTTTGTGAAAATATCCTTAGTCATTTGTTTTGTCTACTATGATAATCTTTGTGCTTTTGAAAAGTCAATAAAACTTTCACTAAGACATGTGGACCCTTTAAGGTAATAAAAGTGGTCAACCCTATAGTATATAGGCATGATTTGATGATTATAGACCCTAAGGTGGTCATGACATAATCAATAAGAGTAAATAATACTCACAGCCATGTTTGATTAATTGGAGATTTCATTGAGTAGGGTCTTATAGGACCAATACTTCAAGAATAGATCAACTTGAAGGAACTATGGATGTTATACATATCATTTTCCATTTAGTTACCTAATT
Organism: Torreya grandis; assembly: GCA_037957365.1. NCBI lineage: Eukaryota > Viridiplantae > Streptophyta > Pinopsida > Cupressales > Taxaceae > Torreya > Torreya grandis. The sequence goes on from JARHVA010002299.1 coordinate 2,194,115, forward strand.
TGATGTTGTGTATCATGTTAATGCTTTGCTAAGAAATGCTTTTCATTGAGAACTTATCTTTGAATTAGAGTCATCAAGGATGATGAATAACTTTAGGGGGAAATGATGTTATATCCCAATTCCTCACCAGACAAACTTGCTAGATTATCTATGGATATCCACATTTAACAAATTCATATTTGGTTATATTTCTAACTAAGTTTGAGGTTTATGCTATTTTAGGATAATAGAATGTTGCTTAGTTATATAATAATACATGTTTGGTTATTATTAACTAGATGATGTATGCATTTAAATTTCTAAGCATATTAATGTATTGTTTTAGTTATATATTATTGCTTAAGATTATTATGTAAAAAGATCTAATTACCTATGTGTTATGAGGTGAATGCAGGAGAATTCTTCTTTCAAGAGTACTAGAGGGAGAGCATCATCAGAGAGGATACTGTAGATGGAGACATCATAAGTCGATAGAGAGATAGTAAAACCTTACACACACCACAATAGTTAGTCATGGTATAAAATGAATTTTAAAATAATTAATTTTGGTGTCTTTTAAAATTATTGTTTTTCCATGATTGTTTGAGTAGGTAAACTATAAAAAAAAATCCTTGTGTGCCTAGCCTAATGTATCATTAATACATGTAAAGTAAAATTGAATAAAGTTAAAATTAATGAGTTATTATCTTACCATTAAATTATTAAATCATAATTAAATGTTAAATTGGTTTAATATGAAATTTAAATTTCATATTAAAATATAAATAGGGAATTAGTTGTTTTAACAAAAAAAGAAAAACATTGAAATTAAAAAAAAAAAAGACAAAAAAAAATTAAAAATATAGAAAAAAATTTAAAGGTCTTAAAATTAGCAAAAATAGAAAGGTAAAACAAAAAGAAAATAAAAACTAAAATATGTAAAAAGAATTAACACCTATTTTTATTTAAGAGAAAGAATGAAAGAGAATTTTTATAGTTTTATGCTTTAGATAAAAAAGGAGAAAGGGAGTAGCATTGGGAAAAAGGAGTAAAAAATATCAATAGGTGAATTTTCATCATTAGAGGATGTATTTAAATTTATGTTTTGTTGATTTTAGCTTTAATGGAATAGTATTATTAAATTGTGAATAATATTTTTAAACTATGAATAATAAACTTTAAGATTTTAGTAAACTCTAAAATTATGATTTTTAAGAAGTGACCCTTTAAATTTGTGTTAGTGGTATCTAAAATCACATTGTTTAACTACCAATAAAACATTAGAGGAATGGTCAAACTGAAATAACAACTAATCTATAATAGATGACAAAATATATCCCAAAGAGGTGATCCTTAAATATGTAATAGATAGTGGTGAATTTGACTAGGTTATCAACTTTCCTTGTGGTATTTTTAGGCTTATTATATTCATAGAAATATATTTTTATAGGTGATAATTCATTCTTGATATATTATTCAAATGGTTTGATAGTTATTGTCTTTCATCCATATTTATTTTCAACCTTTGTTCTAGAACTTCCAACCCTTAGTGTTCTACCATGTGCTAGATTTTAAAGACCTCTCTTTTTATCAACATGATACTTGGGACCTTTTAATTGTGTATCTCTTTGAAGTTAACTCCCTATTTTTATAAATTTATTCATATACATATTTATTTTTAGAAAATATAATCAGGGTAAAAAAATGGGGTTTTACTAGGAAGTCATGTTCTAAAAGGATATAGGTCTTCTAATAAGGAATTATATACACCTCCAAATGTAAACATGGATATGACTAATATTGAAGCAAGTATCTAGGAATTGATTGGTCATATAATATGATTTAGCTCAAGTGTACATGTGATAATGAAAGATACTATGGAAACCGAAAGAGATAAGATACACTATTTTTGCTATGATTTAAGCAACATGTGTTAGTGTAGATTCATTTGATAATATTTTTGAGACTACTATGATAGCAAAACAAGTAATACTTATGTAATGTAAAAAGATAGGTTATCAAAACTTCTAACTTCTATATACAGGCTAAAAATTTTAGATTATCTTTCTAGGATTTACCAAGTGTGTAATTACAAACTCTTGAGTTACACTTTGACACGAAGAAGTAATTCAGATATTAAACACTAATTATACATGATTTCTTTTCTAGAAACCAGTGTGGGAATTTATTTTTATACATGATTACTTTTTTAGAGATGAACTTGGAAAATTGAATATTATGTTTGGTTGTATCTCACTGTAACATGGTTCTCAATCCTAGCTATGCATGTATCTATGGTGTTATGTATTTTGATATGTAAATCAATTGGTTAGTTTTTGAGTCAATAATTATGGTATTATGAGATAACCATATGGGATAATGGAATTACTTGATGTATGAAACCCATCATATAGAAGTTGACATTATACCAAGTTATACATTTATGGTAATTGACAAGGGAGCTTGTCATAAAATGGGTGTAATATACCTTAAAGTGTATAATAGTACCTCAAGGTGTGTACTTGGGTGTAAACTAGTGGAATTTTTAGATTCCTTAAAATATGGAAACCCATTACATAGAATGTGTTATTGAATTAAGTTATGACTATTTACATAAGTAGAACTATGTAGGTATATTTATTTAGTTAATATTCTTGAGAGAAATATTAATCAAAAAGTAGAAGAATATAATTATATAGTTTAGCAAATGATTGCTAGTAAACAATCCAAAAAATAACCAAATGATAAACCAGACATCTTGTGTTTTTGGATAAAACAATTTTTTGGGATATTGTTTGCAATGAGTGTTATCCATGTATTTATAACTACTTAATTTATTCCTTTATGTGATTATTAGTTATGACTAAAACACTAAACTATGGTTTGGAAATTACATATAAATATAATATCTACATGTGATGGACATTAGGATGGGTAAGTGCTAGTATATAGGGATTATACCTTTAATTCATTAGATGATTGTATAAGTTATCTAGTTACATAGGAATCAGGAACTATAACCCTTAGATAGTCTCTTAGTATCAATTGAATTGTTATTATGAAAATTCATAACAAGTTTATGAATTATTTGACTCGCTCCTATTAATGTCAATGATTGTTAGTCATATGTATTCAGCATGAAACACTTGTGCATATTATATACAATGAGTGTATTATTATGTATAAATATTAGTTACACTTGGTGCATAATGGTGCATTGTGATGCATGTTTATGTTTTGTGATACTTTGGAAAGCTTTTATCCAAGTGGTATAATTATATATTAATTATAAGTTATTATCTGTATGGATCAATTGAGTCTTGAAATTTGTAAGTTTGGATGATGTGTTGTTATGTAGTTGGGAACTTATGATAGTATGTGATATCATAGGGTATTATAGTATAAAATTATGTTATACTTGGATAGTACATAATATAAATATTATGCCTAGACTTTTATCTATATTTGACTATTTTATTGTATACATGTTTATTATCATGCATAGTTAATATTGTTACCATTAGTAATACTTGTGTATGTGTGCATGAAAACTTTAAGAGTTTAGTAAAAACTATGTTAAAATGTTATTGAGTTATGTGGGAATGATGACTTACTTTGTGAGATATAGTTACTTATATAATGCTTGTGTTTTTTTGTATTTAAGACTACTTCATATGATTGATTGTATAAAACTGGTAGTTAAGTCTTAAGAAACTAAACTATGGTAATATGGGTTGCCATAGGGCATAGATAACTAAAAACCAATTATATTATTTGAATTATATAGTTAAATTATATGTTTACCCAGGTGGTATATATTATAATCATTATTTCTAGTATGGGATAGAATATAATGAAAGATTCATACATATGTTTGATGGATTAAATGTATGATGCTATTACTCTTATGTATAGTGAATCATGTGATGAAATTGCTAGAAGGATGTAAGTTATTGAATCTTGTGGTTGAATTGTATTTGACCAATATACATTACTAGTATGGAGTAAGAAGTGAGATTGACTTCACTAAATTATTGCCATTACAATGTTAGATGAAGGCAGTTGGATCAAGTGGTGTGCATGAAATTGATAGATCTATAAATCATTTTTATATTATATTTTTAAAACTTTAGGACAAAGTATGTTTAGTGAAACATTATCATTTCATAGGTTTGATTCACATGTTTGTGTGATCTCTTGTAATAGAACATTTTTTTATGATACATTGCATGTTAATATAGAATCATACATCATATAGGTACTTACTAGTCTCTTTGGATTCCTACATCAACACTATCTACCCATCTATGAAAGGAGGGATATTAAATGATGGGATAGTGTGGGGGATCATTGGTCTATGGTTGGTGTGGAAAAGTACTCAGATGATGCTCTCCCTCCCCATAATAGTAATACTTATCGAGATGACACTTGAGATTGCCACATATACTTGAAGTTTGAGAACTGTGCTCTGGGGTAGCCAAGTATAATATTTTTACATTGTATTAAATTGTAATTGTTATTGTAAAATACTAATGAAGAGTTATAATTATACTTTGATGCACATTGACATGAGTGATTATGTATTTAGTTAATTTGAGTTTAAAATGATATAATTACTTTCTATATTAAGTTGTCATGACATTAGAGATCTATATTTTGTGTTGTAATATGAATTATTGTCATGTTTGCACATGAATAATTTTATAATATCCATTAAGAATCTCATAATATAGTCTAATTTTACATATGTATTTATTTAAAATAAAATTTATGTATTTCTAGTTAGATCCTAGTGGGGATGTTACATTATTTTTTTGTCAATTTCCTATTAACTAGTGATAAATTTTATCAATCAAACTATATTATTTTGATAGGATTAAAAAATTATTTTTTAGAAAAAAGGGTTCCAAACTCTACCATATAATCAAAATATTATAGTTTTTTATTGACTTCTCCAAACAAAAAGAAAAAAATTGTAAGTGATTTTTAAATAGACGTCAAAACTAAGGTTTAAATTGAACTGTGATGATCAAATAGATATCAAATTTAAATTAAAATAGAATTATGAATAACTCATTATCTTGCATGATTTTTTATAGAATCTCTTTTTATTTTTATTTTGAATCATTGTGAGTTCCATAATTATATGAACTAGTATATATATTTTGAATACATCTATTTGAAATATGTCAAGAGATATCAACACATGGTTCTTATCTTAGATTTTTAACATACTACATTGATTAATAACTTCATTACTTTCTCATCTAATTTTACATCGATTGGTGATAAATGGCATGCATCTCATTGCACCAATGTGTTGGGCTTGAAACATTCTTTCTAGGAAAATAAAATGAGCTCCATGCCACAATGTATAGCCAAGATATTATGATTTTTTTATTGAATTATCTAAGTAAAAAAGAATAAATTTTATGTTACAGTCAAATAAATGTCAAATTTAAGGTTGAAATTTCTATGGTCAAATAGATGTCAAATTTAAAGTCAAACATAAAAGTGAATAACTCACTACACTCTGCCACTCCTATTGTAGAATATATATTGACATAATAATTAGGTGGTTACACGAAAATCCACTATTATATGTAATTATTGAAATATTAGAATACATATCTTAGATTAATCTATGTACAATATACAAAGAAATATCATTTTTAAGGTGTCTATATGATTTTAGATTTGTGAAATAAATAGAATGAGATACTTTGAAAATGATATCTCTCAACGTCTTTTACAGAAATTTATCTAAGAGATATATGCTAATTAATTATTAATTTAAAATAAAAAATAAATATATAAAAAATAATGAGATTAACTAATATAATAGTTAAATTATTAAATTTTTAATTAATTTGCTTATTCTGGTTCATTGTTTTACAAAAAATTTCTTTAATACATATAATTACACCAAAAACCATGCATAAGACCTTTTGATATCATTTATAATAATATACATGAAAATTGGGAGTCATTTTATAAAGTTTCATTCATTCCAACTCATCCATAATAAACTTGACTTAGTGAATATTTAGGTCTTAGAAATTTATTATATGATACATCTAATTCAAATGGGTCTAAGAAGATTTTTTATTCAACTTTGCCTATGTAAATCATAGTAAAAGATAGAAACACTAAAATAAATACATATATGCTTTAATAAAAGTTATGTGTGCTCAAAGTTTCATATTGTATCTATAAAACATTGTTATTGTAATTTAATACAAACAATTGTACATAGATTCATGACTCATACATCGATCAGAGTTAGTTTACAAATCTAAGTATAGCTCTATTTTATTTCAATTATAGATAATTAAATTTAGAGAAAAAAATAGGATTAATCTAATTTAATTGACATCCTGATAAAATATTACTTATTCTCTCAAATTATAACTGTAGGCTCACCTACCAAAAAATAACACAATTATTATTCTAATAAAAAAATAGTTTTCTAGCACAAAAATGAACTTAGTTTTATAAGTATAATTTAATAGATTTGGAGACCCTAGTTGCAATGCCACTCAAAATATACTTTGGTGTCTTAAAAGTAAAAATAAGTCCTTACAAACACGCACTAACATTAAAACTTAATTAAAAATAACTATCTTTATCACACAAATAAAAAAATAAATTTCTTGATTGGTCTTACCACTATATAGAATAAATGAGAATGGAATTTAGTATTATAAATAATCATAATAATATAAACGTATAAGTTTACAACATTAATGTGCCAAAAAAGATAAAATTAATATGTGACTATGGAATGTGTGTTGAAATTTAAAAATGTATTTTAAGTTCTTAACTTATGAAACTCATAAAATTATATTTTTAATAAAAGTTAATATAATATAATAATGTCAATTGGGATTTAATTTGTAAAAGTGTTCATTCATAAAATTATATTTTTTATAAAAATTATATAATAGTATCAAATGAAATCAAATTTAAAATTGAAATTAAATGTAAACACACTCATTACATTATAATACAACATTACTCTATGTATATATTATTTTAGAATGCTTCTCAACATAATAATAAAAATAATACTAATAAATAATAATATAATTTAAATGAATAATTATTTATAAAAATCATTTTAACATGACTTAAATACACAAATAAAAATCTCACAAAAATTAACTATATATCATAATTATATTTAAAAGTCAAGTACTGTGTAATTAGAATAAAGCTAACAACTTTTCTTAAATATAAATAAATCACTTTAAAAGCGTAGCTTGCACTTTAATAAATAAGTTGTCACGGAAAATGAGGGGAACTAGTATTGTTTATTTCAAAATCATGAGTCCTAGCTTCCCAAACGTATTTTCTACATATGTCTCTTATGTTAAATATATTGCATTTACATCAATTCATAAAATACATTCACTATGATTGATTTTATTTTTTAGATTAACATGGTCTGTAAGCATTTTTGGGTCGTTAATTAATTTTTTTAATTTGATTAGTTAATGTATTTGAGATAGGAATTATGAATTAAAAAATATTTTTGATTGGATTTATGAATTGGCGTTGGGATATAAAAAGAAGTTCAATCTTTGATATGATGAAATTGTAAAAACGATGATCAAATGAGAACCATTAACGATAAAGAAAATATTGTTAATTAACATTATCATATGATATTTTTATATTTATTAGTTTAAATTACATTTATTTTTTTAACTTTCGATAGTCCTCATCCCTATTTTTAAGAATTTTAATGTTCTCTCTCTCTCTCTCTCTCAAAATGTCTTCTTTTTAATCACAAAAGCATATCAATAATTTTAATCACATTGCTTTTGAGATTTGATAGAAGTATTGGAATGTTTTTGTGTTTTTATGTCTTTATCTAATCAAAATTCACTCATCCCCTTTATATAATGTAGGAGCATATATTAAAAATGAATTTTGATCCATGAATTTATTTGAGTTTATTTACCATAAGTGGTGCTAACTGTTTAATGACTTTTTTAACAATTTTTCAAGTCCAAAATTGATGATATAAAGGTCCAAAATTGTATTTTAATTTTAATTTTTTTTTAGTTTTAATATTTTTGTAACTTGGAATAAACTTGTAGTTTCAAGTCACCTTCAAAATTTATTTAGACATAAAGATAATGAAGGATAATTAGTTGGCTCATCCATGCATTTATGCACAAATTACTAAAATAAATGAGTTTTGAAAATTGTCAAAAATAACAAGTTTAATTAACTCTAAAATTAACTTTTATTTTAATAGGATTTTAATTGTGAATGCCACCTCTATTACCAAGTTGTGATTTATTTAAAGACATTTGTATTATTTAGAATGACTAATTAAGAATTAAAAATAATTTTTTGTTGACCAATAATTTTCTCTGTGATTTTATTATGCATTCTAAAATTATTATGCTTTTAAACTCATCATTTGACATCATATCAGTTTCAAATCTGGGAAGAAAATTAAAGGGAAGATATTTATGAATTTTAATCTATTTTTCAATTTTGATTTTGGGAAAGTTCCATTTTTTATGAATAGGTATTTTTGACAAGAAGAGGAGGCCTTAGGTGAATAGGAATATGTAGGAGTTGTAGATCTTACTAATTTATAGTAGGCTAAAGACAAAGACAAAGAAGAAATGACAGAAAATGAAGAAAGAGAGTAATAATTAAAGGTTCAAAAAGATGAAGAACAATAAGAGCCATAGTCATTTAAAGAAATAATGGTTAGGGCATTAAAATGAAAGAATGAAGGAATAAAATTGTAAGTTACAGATTATGGGGGTAGTTTAAAATGAGAGGAGGTGATACATTGGTTGAAGAGTATGGAGATTTTTTTTGAATGAAAGAATATAGTAGAGGAAAATAATCTAAAATTTGCATGCACCAAATTGAAGGGTCATGTTATGATATGGTGGGATCATTTATAGAAGAAAAGGCAAATGATGGGTAAGAAAAAAATCAAGCCTTGAAGTAAAAGGGAGAATAAACTAAGAGAAATATTTCTCTTTATAGATTATGCACAAATCCTCTATAAAAGATTTTAGACCCCGAGGAAAGAAAAGTACAATATATAAGATTACATAGACAAATTTTATAAGTGATCCATATGGGTGGAGCATGAAGAAACAAAGGAGAAAATGGTTGCAAGATATGTCAATGGATTGAATTTTTCTATGCAATATGAGTTAACCATGTGTAAATAATATAGCATAGAAGATGTCTATCAACTAGCTTTGAAAGTAGAAAAGAATAAAAGTAAACATAAGAAGCAAATTAAATATGTTTTTAGAGATATCTTGGGTTAAAGAAAGGACCATTTTATCCATTAAAGGTATGAGTTGGATTTAATCACACAAGAGGAGAATCATCTTATGGGGTGGATTAAAAAGAAGATAACAAATGAGGGTTTAAAAATCAAAAAAAAGGATAAGGAGTTCAGAGAGGCATAGGCTATGGTGGTGGCAAAGGATGTAAAACCTCACAAAGACCTTATATTTTCTATAGATGTGGTGAAAAAAGGCACACATCATTTGATTTTCTACATTATCATACACAAAAGAGGAGGCAAGAGGAGTAATTAAGGGTAAATTTAGCTGAGACTAAGGCAAAACAACAAAATCTAGAAGTTTCAATAATTATAGGAGAGAATCTTATTATAAGTAGAAAAATGATTTCTCCAAGGAAAGTAGGTGTAAGATAAATATATTGGTGACTCATGGTTTCATACAAATATTTCCAAAAAAGGTGCACTTTAAGAGGAAAGGTATGTAAGGTTAATATTGGTGGTGGAAGTTGTGATTACATGGTTTATAAATGAATGGTAGAGAAACTCGATCTAGATTTTAAAAGTCATCTTAATCCTTATTATATTTCTTGGTTTAAATAAAGGAATGAAGTTAATTATGATAAGTAGTGTTTCCTTAATTTTTATATTAGAAAGACTTATTAGTATGAAATACGGTGTGATGTTATCTCAATGGATGCATGAGACATGTTATTGGGAAAGGCATGGAAATATGATAGAAAAGTCATTCATGATAGAGAGAAGAACACATATAATTTTTGGATGGATTATTGAAGGATATATATTACCTCTTAAAAAAGAATGGCATGCATAAAATATGATTTCTACAAAGGAATTTATCAAGGAGATGAAGATGAAAGGATTATATTATGCATAAATGGAAACATTAGAAGCAAAGGATATGCAAATAGTATTTACTTTTTAAGTCACCCACCAGTTGGTACATAACTTACTAAGACTATAATAGAAGTAACACACTTGTGAAGTCCCATGCACTCAAGCAAAATATGTAAATATGTTCCCTATTCATGCTCATGCCTAAGAAATCAAACACAAGTTTACACAATAATAAAATGAAGGTTCATTCCTATTATAAGTCTTTGTTGTATGTTGAAGCACATGGTTTTTTGGTGCATAATCCAAAATGTCTAAGATGTAGAGTCCCAATTTTTGGATGACCGAGTGAAGGGAGAGCACAGGGAGCAGCTATGAATCATGAAGAACATGCATATGATATTTAATCTTTGTATGCACCCTTATTTAAAGTCTCCTTCATGCCTAGCCAATGCAATCTCATGATTTTACACATGATATTATATCTACACCCTTGAACTATGTAAAGTGCAATCCTCCTTCTGTCACTACCATATGGCTACCCAATGCTCATTCAATAAAAAGAATGTTCTCAATTTGCCTATATAAGTGCTATCCCTTCACGTGGTGATCTAGTGCTTCTCCCTTGTTGATCACTTTATCAATAGAGTTAAAATAGCACCATTGGTTGGTGAGGAAGGAAAGGGGACCCACCAAATATCCATAGTAAAAAGTAGTACCCATGTACCATATTTACACTAATTCTGACTGACAAGTCAAAGGACTCCTCTAAGAGCCTATTAAGATGATGTGTATCCCATAAAGTGCCACCCAAAACCAATTATAAAGCACCACATGCTAAGTGGAAATATGATATAAAAAAGGTCATTGAAGGTAGTTCAAAGGAACTTGAGGTATTGTCAGAATGATTAAATGCATAAGCAACTACTAGGCATCAAAACTTGAGTACACACCACCCTCTAACCTTATCAAGGAAATATTCCATTCCCTTATACACATGTGTATTCCAAGAGGATCCTACCTCCAATTCCTAAATCTAATTCACCTACCAGAATTCAAGGATTAGCGATACAATACCGTTAAGAAATTAAATGCTACATCTACCACCCTAAGTGGCACATTTATTATAAAAGAGGCTTATTCATTATAAAATCCTAGTTCTATACTTGTAAAAGGGTTGACACATTTATAAAACCCTTACATTATTGAAATTTTCCCTCCATAAGCACTTTTATTGGATAAATCTTGTAGAATAATGAGAATTAAGTTTACCTCCTTCCATTATTCTAATGTTATATGTGTTATTTGAATTTGTCAATCCTTATCTATGGGTAATGTTCACCCCCTCACCATTATCCATTCCTATCATCTCCTCATCAAACTTATAACTCATCTGTAAGTTATATTCTATGCACAATTTGGTCTATGTTGATATTATATGTGGACCATTTTTCATCCCTCTCAATGTTGTACTACATTTCTACACCTCCATGCAAAACACTTATGAACTTGGAGTGTCCTTGGTAGAAGCTATGTGATATTATCTTGTCCTCAAATGTTTGTATTATATTTATGGTAGTAGGATAACTCAATCTATTCTAGGTGCATCACCTCTTTATATTTCATCATCTCTTACCTTTTCCCTCAAAAGTTTAGGTTTAGGTTAATGGTAGATTTACCTTTCTACTCTTTAGGCCTACATGCTAGTCTTAAACTAGGTACACTTAGAATAGAAGGAATCTATCCTACTCTAGAGGCTCATCCCAAAGAGTGTAAGGGTTTCACACCTTGGGGATTTTCCCATCATTATGATAAGACAACTAATGCTCATGTGCATAGTTGGGTTCTAATAGTTCCACACCTAACACCATAGACTTTTTCACCTCACACAAGACCTCCATGCCAAGTTCCCATTAAAAATCACCCCTACACCATGAATCATACACAAGTGCACATTTAAAATGACAATAGTTTTTGGCATGATCAGTGGGATTAGTTTAAAGAAAGAGCTAGGGAATAGATTCTACCCTTAGCTATCAAGTGTTGAAGACACTTCATAGAGGACCTGGTGACTTTGAATGTCCAAATCTATTGGTTTAAATAGTTTGAGTACTTAATAGTATGTCTTTCTACCCCCATTCCATGAAAATGTTGATGTCACACCTTTCCATTTCTTATGTCATGCTCATACAAGTGCCTATAGCCCTTTCCCAGTTTAACCACTATTACAACTTGCTTATGCTTCTAATCATCCCTACATAAGCTACCTTGCTCCTAATTAATATTACTACCCTCTTAATCAACCACAAAAAATCATCAGTGATATACATCTTGATTTCTAGAGAGAGATCAAAAGAGAGCAGGGGTATGGTAGGCAACAAGAGGTAAAAGAGTTGCATATAAGATCACTGAATTGATGAATGCATATGATGGAGTGATCTCACTAGTCAAGTAAGTGCACATCATAATGAATATGCTAAATTAAATCATGCACAAAATATTTCAAAGGAATGAGAGTAAATAATGAAATACTCTATATCATCCTAAATTATGAATAGAGATGAATTACTTATACAAAGGGATGAAGTTCAAAACTCTCACACCTCTTAAAGCTGTCATAACTCATAATTAAGTAGCTCAAACAATCCATAATATACTACATTAGACTACATTAACTACATTGAAATATGAAGGGAGAGAGGTGTATATATAGATTAGAGAAGGAAAGGCACTACACATTCTAGTGAATGTGGGACTAATCTTCCCAAGTAACCCAAATGACCTCTAGAGCCCTAATCAAGCTAATAAATTATGTAGGCAAAACCCAGTAGGAAAAAGGCCTACACAAATAAGAGGAGCCTGCTCATCAAGCTTACACTCAGCAATAGGAGATGATGGAGTGGTGTAGATTTGAAGAGGAATGTTCGGTTAGGTAGATCATAGATAAATAGTTACATATGTGCCAACTACTTATGCATATGAAAGAAATTGAAGTACAACCAACTGCCTCCACTTCTTCCTTTACTAACTTTAAGTAGGCTCCCCCTACACTTATAAGCAAACTTGTGGGGTAGAAGGTTTTTGTGCTCAAAATCCATAGCTTTAGGCAAGATAACTCCTTTTCACCTCCAAGTAAATCCCCTATTTTTAAAGTACCAAGCTTTAAAAAGCCTCTACCCATGCCAGATCAAGAACCCATCCTTCCTTGAGAGCCTCAAGTGTAGTCATGGTATCCCTTTTGGACCTAACATTCCAAATTTAGGATGTTTGCCTTAGTTAAGACTATTCCTACTATGCCAATGGAGACTCCTTGCCTTCTTACCATATCCCTTTTCAAAGGACTAGTTTTGTGGAGCATAGAGGTAGTCTACACAAAAGAAGGGGAGAATCTTAATGAGGAAGAGTTGGTCTGCACCACTATAGAATGCATCCAAAAGCCTAGGTTAAACCTCTCTTAGGTAGATGGGCTACCATTTGATGTTATGGATGAAGACCTCAATAAAGGATCAAACCTTCAAGAGGAATGCATGCTTAAAGAAAGTGACTATGTTCACCTCAAGGTGAGCCCAAAAGCACAATCATAAGTGTAATATGAGGACTCCTTTTAGGATGAGATATAAGAATTTTTATCAAGTTTAATATCCCTTTAGGAACAAACCCATGCTCAGTTATGTGCTAACTACTAGTTTCAATCACATATCAAAGAAAGGCAAGGTGCACATGTAGAGGAGGTTACAACCTCAAAGTTAATGGAGGCCCATAGGAATCAAGGTACACATCTAGGCATAAATGATTCATCAAAAGGCTCATTCAAATTGAGGGAGCAATACTAGGTAATTGAGCCTAAGGATTAATATGAAGATGTTGAGGAAGCTAGGGCGATGAGCACTCTCAATCCTTGCATGCCCAAACATGTTGTATAAGGGTTCCCAAAAGGCATATTTTACTTGGGGTAATAGATAAAAAATGAGTAAGGGAAGCCCATTGAGCTCATAAAGTTCCCAATTATCAAGTGTAGGCCTACTAAACTCTAGAAGGATCAGTCTAAATAGAGGGAATAACTATGCTCTGAAGGATCTGGGAAGGATTGGTTTAACTTCAAGGAAATCAACCATCTAAGAGGAAATCTTATGTGTAACATGGTGGAGTCATTCATCGAAAGGAAGCCCAGGTAAACTAGCTTCCTCAAGCACTCATCAGAAGTAACTAGGGCACTCCTTATTCATAGTAAATAGATGCCACTTTGCCTCCATCCATCACTTATCAAAAATATAAAGGTGCATAATGCAAAATACCTAAGAGGTTTCTATTTTGATCTAGGAGGATGAAGGTGCATGTCTATAGGTTATATATAATAGATTAGGTTAGATATTAAATTTTCCTTAGTGTCTGCATGCATAATGTATAGTCTTAGTTTAGTTTTGTTTTCCTATAAGTGTGTTTCACACATCTGTTGTGTGTTCTTCTCCATTTTTATTTATTGAGGGTGGAACTCAGTTTAGTTTATCTAGGTGCAAGTCCAAATTAGGTTACAACTTAATGACACCATGCCCAATGGATCACTTCAAAGGCCACTAGGTTCCCACTTAATAGCCAAATGACCTATAGAGGTCACTAGAAGTGTTGAATTTATAAGTCACCCCCTAGTCAGTGTAGAACTTGTCAAGACCCTATAGAGAAGTAACACACTTATGAAGTCTTGGGCATTCAATAAAAATATGCACAAACATTACCTGTTCATGCCCATACCAAATAAGTCAAGATTAGGCTTTCATAACAATGAAATGAAGTCTTAAACCTATTATAAGTCCTTTATGCATGATAAATCATATGGTTCTTCAATGCATAATCTAAAATTTCCAAGGATGTAGAGTCCCAATTTTTAGATGATCAAGTGAAGGGAGAGTACAAAGAGCAACTATGAATCATGAAGAACACACCTAGGATATTTAATATTTGTGTACACACTTATTTGAAGTCTTATTCATGCCTATCCAATATAATACTATGTCCATATATAGGATATTATATCTACACCCTTGAATAATGTAGAGTGTAATCCTCCTTCCATCATTGCCACATCGTTGCCTAGTACTCATTTAGTAGAAAGAAGTTCTCAGTTTGCTTGAAAGAAGCACTCTCCTCCCACATGGTTATTTGGTTCTCATCTAAGTTTGGTCCCTTTATTGACAAATAATTAACACCGTTATATGGTGAGGAAGGAAATGGGACCCACCAAATAACCATAACAAAAAGTATCACCCATGTGGCATGTCCATGCTAAATCTAATTGACAAGCCAAAGGACTCTTCTAAGAGCCCATAAAGATGCTGAATTTCCCATAGATTGGCACCAAAAACCAATCATAAATCACCACATGCTAAGTGTTAGAATGATATAAACGTCATTAGAGGTAGTTGAGAGGAACTTGAGGTATTTCTAGAATGATTAAATGCATAAGTGGCTACTAAGCATCAGGACTTGAGTACATGCCACCCTCTGACCTTATTAGTGAAATATTCCATTCCCTTATACACAAATTTATCCCAAGAGGATCCTACCACTTGTTCCTAAATCCAATTCACCTACCAAAATTCAAGGATTAGTGGCACAGTGTTGTTAAAGAATTAAATGCTACATCTGCCACCCCAAATGGCGTATTTATTATAAAATAGGCTTATTTATTATAAAATCTTGTTTCCTCACTTGTAAAAGGGTCAACATGTTTCCAATAACCTTATGTCATTGAAATTTTCCCTCCATGAGAACTTGTATTAGCTAAATCTTGTAGACTAATGAGAATTATGTTCACCTCCTTCTGTTCTTCTAATGTTCTATGTGTTATTTATGTTTGTTGATCCTTGTATATGGGTAATGTTCACCCATCTAACCATTGTCCATTCCTAGCACCTCCTCATCAACTTGGAACTCACTTTTAGGTCATATTCTATGTATATTCAGGTCTATGTTGATATTTTTTGTGGACCATTTATCATGCCTCTCAGTGTTGCACTACATTCCCACACTTACATACAAAACACTTATGCAATTAGAGTGGCATTTGCATAAGCTATGTGATATTGTCTTGTCCTCAAAGATCTATATTGTGTTTATGGTAGTAGGAACACTCACTCTATTATGGGTGTATCACCTCTTTATATTTCAACATATTTTACATTTTCCCTCTCCTTTTCCCTCAAAAGTTTAGGTTTAGGCTAGTAGTAGATTTACCTTTATACTTTGTGGGCCTATGCACTGGTCTTAAACTAGGTGTGATTAAAATATAAGCAATATGGCCTACTTTAGAGGATTTTCCCAAGGAGCACAAGGGTCCCATGCCTTGGGGACATTCATATCCTTACAATGAGAAAAATGATACTCGCACATGTAATTAAGCTCTAATAATTCCATGCCTAGCACCACAAACTTTTGTGCCTTATACAAGACCTATGTACCAAGTACCCCATTACAAAACACCCCCATGCTGTGAAGCATCCATGGGCACATGTTTTGAATGACAAAAAATACCAACTAATAAATAAAATTATTAGAAGAATATGATGATTTTATACTTTATATTTTCTAGATGGTTTACCACCAACCATATATATTTTCCATCATATTCATTTAATTTTAGGATTAGCTCTACTTAATCAAGTAGATTATAGGATAAACCCAACACAGCATGTAGAATTAAATAGGTAGGTGACTGAAGGTAGATCATGAGTCCATGTTAAACTCATGTGTTGATAACTCCAACAAAGTATATAACATGAAGAAAGTGTGTAGATAACAAAGTGATCAATATTATCACTATCAAATACATATTTCCTATGCCCTTCTTAGATGACACGATGGATGTAGTTTCAAGATCTACATATTTTGATTGATCTATGAAGTGACTAATATAAAATTTTGATTTGAGAATGATATGTATGGAAGACTACATTCAAGAATATGGTTAGTTTATATTATTGGATGGTGATGTCATTCAGATTGTCTGACACACCCAACATATTTATAAGGATAATGAACACTATGTTATGATATTATATTGGTAATTATTTAGTGGTTTATATTAATTATATTTTTATTTATATTAAGAATAAATAATAACACTTAAGACATTTGAAAATGATAATTTAACTACTGAAAAAGGAAAATATCTATGTAAATTTGAACATGCACAAGTTTATTAAAAAATGGTGTTTTCAAGATATTTCATTTCAAAAGATGGTATAAGAATAAATGAATAAAAAATAAAGGAAATTTTTGAGTGGTCTACTTCAATAAGTATATCATAGGTATGAAGTTTCCATAGTTTAACAACCTTTTACAAAAAGTTCATTAAAAATTTTAGCAATATTTTTGAACCAATAACACATTGCAAAAAGGGGGAACACATGTGGACAATGACAACAACATAAAGTTTTTAATTTATAAATAATAAGATTATATAGGCATTTTTTAGAATTAATATATTTTTAATAAGGTCTTTGAGGTGGATTGTGATTCTTCACATGTGGGTGTTGGGGCAATATTGAGTTAGAAAGAAAAGTCGATAACATATTATAGTGAGAAGTTGAATGAGGTAAGGAAAAAACATCCAACATATGATGTTGTACAAATAGAGAGACATTATAAGTATTATTTGGTTATTAATGAGTTTGATTTTTCTACAAACCATCAATTTTTAAGGTATATGAACACTTAGAAAAAAAATACATAATAGAGATGCAAAGTGGGTAAATTTATTGTAAAGTTATACTTTTGTTTTCAAGTATAAGTTACAAAAGAAGAATTAGGTAGTTGATAATTTGAGCTAACATATTTTAACTATTATGGTGAGTGAATTAGTTTGATTTAAGACTATCATGGACTTGTACAATTCATGTTCATATTTTTAAAATATTATTACACAATGCAAGAACCTGTTAGTAGGTGTGATAGGACTCATAATTATTATCTCATGTAAGATGGTTATCTATTTAGTGGAAATAATATATGTATTCAAATTTTATCTATGAGAGAAAATATTGTGAGAGAACATCTGAGTGGTGGTTTGGGTAGACACTTTGGTAGAAATAAGACAATATATTTGGTGGAAGATAATATTTATTTATAAATATGAAGTTAGATTTAGCAAGGTATGTGTCAATGTTAGATATATCAAGTGGCTAAAGTCCATGCACAAAACATAGGGTTTTACATCCCATTCCTAGTGTCAAAAGGACAGTGTAAAGTTTTGAGTATGAATTTTTCATTTAGGATGCAAAAAAAATAGTGAGATACAATTTTTGTTGTTGTAGATAGGTTCTCTAAGATGGTTCATTTTATTTCATGTAATAAAACTAGTGATGCCACCAAAATAGTATATATTTTCTAAAAAATGTTGTTAGATTTCATGGTGCTTGAAAGACTATTAATTTAGATAGGCATGAAAAATTGAGTCATTTTTGGAGGTCTTTATGGAATAATTTGGGAATTAAACCAAAATTTAGTAGTAGATACCACCCTTAAATGGATGGACAAACAATGTTACTAAATATGAGTTTGAGAAACTTGTTAAGATGCATTGTCAGAGAAAAGCCCAAACAATAAGACTTGGAATTACCATGGGCTAAGTTTACATACAATTGATGAATGAATTAGTCAAAAATAAAGTCACCATCCCAAAATATCCATGGAATAAATATTAAGGGTGTTTTAGAATTGGTGTAATTATAACTTACAAATCATGTTAATGATGATGTAGAGTCGTTTGTGGAGCACATACAACATTTGAAATATGAATCAAGGAGAAAACTATAAGAATGAAATGATAAGTATAAGGTAGTAGTATATGTAACCAAAAGTCCAAATTTATTTGAATAAGAAGAGTTAGTGATGGTGTACTTGAGAAAGGAAATATGTCCCAAGGAATGTACAATGGGATAAATCATAACGAGACTGGTCCATGAAATATTTTAAATAAAATAAATGGTAACACTTATGAGGTAAATTTGTAACATAATTTTCATATTTCACTAGTATTTGATGCATCTGACTTATATGTGTTTCATGTAGAGGAGAATGAAGGGAATGATAATAATAAGTGGATTATATGTAACAAATACTAAGTAAAAATAAAAATAATAAAGTAAAATTTTTGGTTAGGAAAATAGTGGGCACTAGGCAAGGTAGTTAAAAAAAGTATATGGTACAATAGGAAGAAAACACTTGGATTTTAGAATTGGAATTGAAGAATCTAGACAAGGATAAATGACAAAATTTTAATTAGAATAACTTGTAAGATCTGAGTTCTTTTCAATCAAAGGATAATAATGGGGGATGATATCTTATAGAAGCCATAACTTTTTTTATGAGAAATAATGTAATAATTTTAAAATAATGAATATATCAAATATCTCCACATATCCATAAGCTACATCAAAGTCTTAGAAACTTTTCTGGTAATTTTAGGCCTGAAATCGACCATCTAAAGGCTAAAAAAATTACATTTTAATTTTATTTTTGCTATTTTTAGAAAATTTCAAAGTTATTTTTAGTAACTAGGAGTGAACTTGTAGTTGAAAGTGATCCTCACTATTTATTTATACATGTAACTAAAAATGGAAAGTTAATTGGCCCATCCAAACTTGTGTGAAAAAGTTATTAAAAATAATAATTTTTGAAAACTGTTAAAAATGGCAAATTCAATGAACTTTAGTTTTAGTTGTGCATATTAACTCTTTCTTTGAATTTTGATTTTTTTAAACCTTTCATATTGTTTTTAATTATTAAAAAAATAATTAAAATTCATTTTTTACCAATCAATAATTTTATATGTGATTTTATTTTATGTTCTATAATTATTACACTTTTTGATTCATCATTATCCTATATTTTTCTCTTTTAGTCATTGGATATCAGTTTTCATTCTAATGGGGTCTTACTTTTAATTCAATTATGCATAAATTTCAAAAAAGTATTTAATTTATGTATATATGTTACACATGATATTTTTAGCATTATTTTGAGAACTCACAAGTATTTTAGAGAGATCAAGCCATTATTAGAACATTTATCATTATTTGAAGTTAGTATTTTTTGTGAAGCACTTTTGGTGGACTAACAAAGGATTTGTATAGCTCTAAAGTTATTTTCATTTATGGGTTTAGTTTTTTTATAAATATTTTATGATTTATTTCCACCATTCATTGATATAATAATTAGATCAAGTGGTTTCCTAAATATCACATTGTTTTCTTTAATTTTTAGATATTATTAACACTCTAAGGCAAGGTGGAAAAAAATATTTTTTAGGTTATGTGTGTTAAAATATATATATTATAACAAGGAAATGAGAAATAAATCAAGAAAACATAATAATAAACTCATTTAAGAACTTGTATGTCATTTACTACTAGTGTCCCAATGCTTTTGATAGACAATCCTAATTAGATCCATATTAATATACAAGGTTACTGACCATTTTAGGTGTGCATTTATAAGTTCATTTTTAGTCTAATATTACCTAATCAAAACCTTATATGAATGTGATAATATTTGAGTAGAAGTAATTAGTTTAGGGTCATGATTTTTAATGTAATGTAATTATATTTGTTTGGAATCCATAATCAAATGAATTTAATATATTAAGGTTTTATTTAATTAAATATATCTATCTAAAAAATATTATGGTGGAATTGAGCTATCATACAACTCTTTAGGGTTTCATATTTTGGTGAAACCACATTGTTTTACACCTCCTAAGGTTATAAATATTTCATATTATGTTATATATATTTTTGTTTGTATTAATTAAGGTTATTTTCATTCTACACTCCTAAACATAAAATCCATATTTTATATTTCACTTGATTTCAAAGCCTAGGTTATTTACAGTGTTGAAAATTTTCAAACCCTAGTATACTTTCATATGTGTTATCATTGTGATAATGATTGGAAACACAATGATTGAGAGGGGGGGGGGTAAATTAGTTACTCACTTAAAACTTTCTTTCACATTTACTTTAACATTCCTTGAACCATCAAAGAAATATAAAGATATAGTAATGCATAAAGAGTCATTCACATGAACATAACATAAGAAACACACATAAGAGTGGATAACCCTCAAGGTAAATAAAAACCACTAATCATTGAAAATATAATACATTAATATAAATCAAAATATAAAATTTATTTAAGCACCAAATTCACATGGAGCACCAATCCCAACTAGCTAAGCACCAGCCAAGCTAGGCTTTAGTAAACACCCACTTACAAGGAGGCACCAAACCCCTAGATGACTCAGCACCAACTCAAACACCTAATTTATTTGATCACCTTCAGATAACCTTGTTTCTCAACTCATTTATTATGACAAAATCTTTATATTTTCACATTCTTATCCCTCTCAAACTACCTTCTACACCTCTTCACTCAACTAGCCCTTTTCTTGACTTGATTAGGTCATCTGACCTTTATTTTCATACACAATAATCCTATAAAATATTAATTTTAGTTTCTATGTACCCTTTTTATGGTAAAAAATACCTCATTAATGTATTCAAATTTATATTTCTTTCACTTCAACTCACTCATTATTTAACTAGTCACTTAGGCCTATTAGGCCTTGTTCTTATACTAAGCTTTTGCTCATACACCTCTTGGTCAAACATAAACACTTGGCCACTTATATTTTAATAAAATGGGTCTTATTTAATTCCAAAAAAATTAATAAAACATTAAAATGTTTTATTCATATCATATGGGACCAAAACCTCTTTTAGGCCTTAAGGAGACCTAATTCAATTAGGCCTTCATTAACACACGTTACCCTTTGATCCTTTTGGAACACTTTAAAAATTAATTTAAAAAAGTAAAACTTAATACAAAACTCAAATAAACCCATAAAAATCTCATATTATTTACATGACACCTTTTGTCTCCAACCACCACTTGAATCACACCATTAGTAATATTCACAATTAGGCACGTGCATACCTAGAAAGTCTATCTTGAACTAGTGAAGATAAAACACAAATTAGTTAAAAACCATGGAAATAAAACATATAAATAGAACATTCAGGATATTAAAAAATTAAATAGTGAATTATACTTAATTAAAAAATTCAAAATGACTCAAAAACACTCCTGCAACTTGCTGACTAAGAACTGCCATTTTTCCTTAAATACCAGTCATGGTGATTTTGACCTTCAACACTTGTATGACCATTTTTAAATATTATTGATACATTTGGATGATCCTATGTGAGAATTATACCATTATTATATAAAAATATAATATTTTAAAATGTCAATATTGGTCTTGCAGTCCAATCTCATGACCTCATTGTACATAGAACTCACTATGCTAGACAAATCAACTTGTGAGAATTTTTTTGCTATAAATAATGTTATCCAAATATTCTATCCAAAATTAAAATTTATTCCAATTATTTAACAAATTATCCATTTATTTTTATTAATACCTATTCTATGATAACACATCCTAATCATCTTCTCACTTTTGCCTAGGTTTCTCACTATTTGCACCATTAGGCATGTTAGCAATAGGTTGTCTTGGATGAATGTTTTATAACACCTAAGGGATATAACCTACCTATAAACTATAAAGGACATAAAATAAAATTATAAAACTTCTCCATCCAATTATTTTCATACTTTGAATTCATTAACTTTGATTGCTATAATAAATCTCCAAGAAATAAGGCCTTTCTAGTAGGGTCCACTCACTCACATAAAGACTCAATCAACCTAGAGATGCTTTTGAGATTTGAATAAAACATATAATCACTAAAATATCCATAAAAATATATTATGAGCACTTTAAAATAGCTTATTTCATATCAAGTCACTATTAGGGTTCTTTAGGGTTTAAACCATCTTCCAGTCTTAATCATCATTCATAAAGCATAGCCCATTAATAAAAAAACTAATGCCTATAATTTTGAGATAGGATACTTAGAAATATAACATGAAAATATTAGGTTCTCATGAATAATATACATATGCAAATAAACACTTGAAAATCTTTATCAGGTTGAAAAACCTTCATTTTATCCACATGAGAGACCTCAAAACCACTTTTCATTCCTTATCTTGTAAACCATGACCTCAAACCTTATGAACATGATTTAAAAAACATATAACACCTCTATAAATTATCATATGAGCTCAAACATGTTGAAATATGATCATGACCTCTCTCTCTCTCTCTCTCTCTCTCTCTCTCTCTCTCTCTCTCTCTCTCTCTCTCTCTCTCTCTCTCTCTCTCTCTCTTTACTTTCTTAGACCTTAACCTAAAAATAATATTAGCCTTAGAAATTATCCTTCATGCATATTTCAATGTGCTTTCCAACTTACTCACAAAATCACACAACATCTCAAATGCTCAAACAATGTCAAACATCCTTCATACGCCTTGACAACATATCAGGATGCCTCACTAGGCCAAGCAGGGACTAGAATTGGTCTAGTTTCATATAATGCCTCATATACATGCTCAAGAAACTTATAAAATCACTCATGCCTATGTGCACTTATTTTACCAAGCCACCATGATCAAACCTTCTCACTAGGACTTTACATGCCATGACTAGGCTTTTTAAGCACTTGAAACTTGACAATTGACCCTAAAACACTTCTTTATGCTTATACACCTTGATCACATCCCTTACATGTTCCTAAAACAATTTCATACCTCTTAATTATGCTATCAAAAAATAACATTCTTCAATGACCTCATGAACACCTTTATTAAGAACTTTGACATTAATGCCAAACTTTAACACCAAGAATAATGTTTAACAATATCCCACTTTGTCATTGATGGCAAAACATACTATAAAATAATCATTCTTATCTCCCTATTTTTGCCTTTATCCCCCTTTGAAATAAATGACAAAGTGATGTGTAAAACTTCTTGGATCACACTCCTTACAACCAAAATACTCAACACATAGGACTATGAGTCTATGAGGCATAATACAAACATGCTTCCCTTATCTCCATGCATACCTTCTTGGAACAAATCACCTATTCTTAGAGCTAATGAGCTTGATTAGCTCCCCATAAGTACTTTGGATTCTTTAATGACTAATATGGGTAAAAATTTCACCTAATTTTTGTCTTAGGTGTTTAAATGTTACCTTTGGAAGTGGTTTGGTCAAGATGTTTGCAATCTGATCCTATGTAGAAACATACTCAAGTCTGACACTTTGTTCACTTACCCACTCTCTTAGAAAATGATACTTGATAGGAATGTTCTTAGTCCTTGAGTGAATAACATGGTTCTTTGAGATGCTTATAGAACTTTTATTATCATAATAGATAGGGATAGGACCATCATACCCCACCTTATAGTCTTTTAGGGTTTGTCTCATCCATAAGACCTAAGTGAAAAATGAAGATATTGTAATGTACTTAACCTCACAATAGAATAATGCTATTGATGATTGATTATTGCTTATACATGAAACTAGGCACTGACCTAAACATAAATATCCTCCCTTGATACTCTTCCTATCATCTATACTTCCTACCCAGTCTACATTTGTGTAGGCTATCAAATTGAACTCCTTGCTTCTTGGATACCACAATCCATGATTTATAGTCCCCTTGAGATAATTGAGTATCCTTTTGACTTATTGTAGATGATTCTTCTTTGGATATACTTAAAACCTTCCCACAAGACCTACTTCTTGCATGATGTCAAGTCTAGAGGTTATGGTGTATAACACACTTCCAATAATTGACCTATATGACATCTGATTGACCTTTGAAAACTCATCTTACTTAATCAACTTACACCCTATGATCATGGGTGTACTAAATGATTTTCAATATTACATCTCAAACATCTTTAACATCTCTCTTATGTACTTGTCTTGTGAGATAAATATATCTTTTTTAGATTGAGTGACTTATAACCGAAGAAAGAATGATAGTTATCCTAGCATGGACATCTCAAACTCTTTCTTCATCACCTATGTCAAGGCCTTGGTCATGTTTTCATTTTTTACACCAAATATTATGTCATCCACATAGATAAATAATATAAATTGATGGTTATCTTCTATTTTGATATATAGATTACTATCTATAACTCTACTTTTGAATCCTTGATCCAACAAATACCTATCCAACCTAGCATACCAAGCTCTAGGAGCTTGATTTAAACCATAAATAGTATTTTTTCAATATGAAAACATATTTTTTGTCATTTGATAGTGAGAACCCCTTAGGTTTCTTAATGTACACTTCCTCTTCTAAATTCTCATTCAAAAAGGTAGATTTGACATCCATCTAGTACACCTTAAATCCTTTGAATCCCGCATATGATAGAAACAATCTAGTGGCCTCTAATATTGCTATTGGTGTAAATGTCTTCTCAAAGTCTAACCCTTTAACTTGTGCATATCCATTTCATACCAATATATCTATTTACCTAGTGACTTCTCAATCTTCATTCAACTTATTTCTAAACACCCATTTTATGCCAATGACATTCTTATCTTTAGGCCTAGGAACTAGTTCCCAAGTCTCATTCTTCTCTATTTGGTATAACTCCTCATTCATATCACCTATCCAAAATTTGTCTTTTATTTCTTCTATAAGACTCTTAGGTTAAATATTAGATAATAGAGAAATATTCTCTTGATTTATATTGGTTACCAGTCTTCTCTTTGTTTGCATACATGCATTATTGTTTCCAATGATTTGAGATTCAGGGTGATCTCTTTGAAGCTATCTTGAGGGTCCTTTTGAGTCCTATCTCTCTTCAAATTATTCATCTTACTCATCAACCTCTATAGTCTCCTCTTAATTCTTGAAATACATATTATTTAAAGTGTCCTTTGATTGTGAGCATGATTTCCTTATCTTATTAATCTTTACATTGGTGCTTTCCACTATATTTTGTAACCTCTTATTATAAAATATATAAGATGAGCTCATTGATGAGTATCCTAAGAATATGTCTTCATTAGATATAGAATTAAGCTTTCCCAAGTCTTCATCTTCTCTTTTGATGAAACATTTTCTACCAAATACCTTAAAGTGTTACACATTGGTAGGTTTGCCCTTTTATAGTTCATAAAGATTCTTTTTGCCACTAGTCCTTATCTGTCCTCTATTCAAAATGTAAAAAATAGTGCTTACTACCTCTCTCTAATATCCATTAGATAATATAGGCTCATTTAGCATAGTTCTAGCCATCTCTTGAACTATCATATTCTTCCTTTTCATTACCCCATTCTACTGAGGTGTCCTAGCTAATGAAAATTGTCTCCTTATTCCATGAACCTCATATAAGTCATCAAAATCATTATACCAAAACTATCCTCTTCTATATATCTTAAGCACTTGATCTTCCCATTATCAATAATATACTTAAATTCCTTGAGCTTTTTAAGAGATTTTGACTTTTATTTCAATGATACAACCCAAGTCATTCTTGTGTAATCATCTATGTGTAACATGAAGTAGCTATCTATTTAAATGTTTTTAATTCTTATAAGCCCATAGATATTAGTGTGTATCAACTCAAAGGGTCTTATATTAGATTAATCCTTGGATTTAAACCTTCTTCTACTTTGATTACCATGTTGACAAGCCTTGCAAAGTATGTTTGTAGGTTTGGTGATCTTAGGCATGTTCTTCATAAACTTCTTAGTGCTAATTTTGACTAGATTGCCAAAGTTTAGGTGACATAACCCTGTGCCATATCCAAATTTCATATATCTTATTCATGAAGTATCTCTCTTTCTTGATCTTATTTAAGAAATATATATTGTTCTTAGTTCTCTTAGCATTGGCAATTAGACTTCCTAATTTGGCTCTCCTTATCTCACACCCTCTATCATGAAATTTTGGTGTGTATCTTTGATTACACATTTGACTTAAAATAATCAAGTTATGTTTCAAATGTTACACATATAACACATTTTTTGTCTTGGTCTTTCCATTATCCAAAATCAAGACACCCTTGCCAACTATATTTGTAGTTGTGTTGTCTCTAACCTCACTATTCCTACAACATTCTTTTTCAATGAGATGAACTTATTTATCTATCCTATCATGTGGATTGAGAAAACACTCTCTATATACCATTTCATTTCTTTGTATTTAATGTTAAAGGTAGTCTAAGCTAGAATATAATCCTCTTTGGTCTTTTTTTCCTCCTTGGAAAATAGTCCATCTTGACTCTTGAGCTCAATATGATCAATCCTAACTTGCTTTGGCTTTCATACCAATGTTTTATTCTTCTCATGCATTATAGGAGATTAATATGTCTTATTGAATATTGAGGTATTTATAACTCCATTAGAGCATAATCTTAGAATGTATATTATATTATGATATATGTAACAAATAATATTTATGTACTTACCTCTTGATTGATTACTCCTTTTCTCATGGTCCCATGATGACTTATCCTTTATTACATTAGGATACCTAATTAGTCTTTTCATATTGGGTTGATGAATTTTTATGACTTATCATTATCTCTCTAAAAATTACTCATACTGTCTATGAGCTACTCATGCTCAACCTTCAAGGAATCTATCTCTATCTTTAACTGGTCATACTCAACTTCCTTTGACCTAAACCTTATATAGACACATTCTAACTAACTCTTGAGATCCTTAATAGTCTTGTTTTTATTATTTAAATCATTAAGGGCACTCAATATTTTAGCTTCAATATCTGCTTCAAATTCTCCTTCTTCACTATCATAGTATACTTCATCATACATGTTGTCTTATTCCTTTTGATCACAAGACATCTTATGCTTCTTATGATCACCTTCATGATATTAGACTTATTTCAAAGGACCTAGATTTGATACCAATTATTGAAAATATAATGATTGATAAGGGGGGTGAATCAATCACTTAAAACTTTCTTTCACATTTACTTTAACATTCCTTGAACCATCAAATCAATACAAAGATATAACAATGCATAAAGAGTCATTCACATGAGCATAACACAAGAAACACAAACATGAGTGGGAAAAAATCAAAGGGAAGAAAAACCACTAATATTTACAAATTAAATATATTCATATAAGTCAAAATATCAAATTTAGTGAAGCATTAACTTCACATGAAACACCAACCCCAACTAGCTAAGCACCAACCCATATAGGCTTTAACAAGCACCCACTTGCAAGGAGGCACCAACCCCATAGATGAATTAAAAAATAATAATCCACATAATTATTTTTATCACCTTAATATAAATTTTTTTATAAACCAATTTATGATGATGACCTCTTCATCTCTTCACACTCTTATCCCTCTCAAAATGCCTTCTAGGCCTCTTCACTCAACTAGCCCTCTTCTTGATTTAATTAGGTCATCTGGCCTTGATTTTCATATATATTAACCCTATCATATCTTCATGATAGATTATATAAACCCTTATTATGGTCTAAAATACCTCCTTAATCTCTTCAAATATTATTTCCGTCGCTTCAACTCACTCATTCTCTAACTTGTCAATTAGGCCTTGTTCTTATACTAGGATTTTGCTCATACACCTCTTGGTCATAAATAAACACTTGACCAATTATATTTTACATAAAATATATCTTAATAAATTCCATAAAAATTAATAAAACATTATAATAGGTTTGTTATAGCATATAGGACCAAAACTTCTTTTAGGCCTTAAGGAGACCTAATTCAATTATGCCTTCATTAGCACACATTACCCTTTGATATTATTAGAGAAATTTAAAAATTCATAAATGTTATTAAAACTTCACATGACAATAAATAATACCCATAATAATATCATATTATGTCCATTATACCTTTTATCTCCAACCACCACTTGAATCATGCCATTAGTAATGTTCACAATTAGTTATGTGCATACCCAAAAAGCCTATCTTGAACTACCAAAGATAAAACACCAATTAGTTAAAAAAACATGGAAATAAAATATATAAATATAACCTTAATGACCTCAATAACTTCACCAAGTTAATTATAGTTCATTACATAGGGAAAAATTACTCAAAAACACTCCCATAACTTGCTTACTTAGAACTACCATTTTTCCTTAAAGATCAGTCATGGTGATTTTAAGCTTTAACACCTATATGAATAATTTAAAATAATCATGATGAATGTATATAATATTATTTTATAATTATACCATTATTAGATATAAATATAATATGTTCAAATGGCAATATTGGTATTGCAAACCAATCTCATGACCTCACTGTACACAGACCTCACTGAGCTAGATAAGTCAACTTGTGAGAATTTTTTTGATATATGAAATGATATCCAAAATAAAAATGTTTTAAAAGTCTTTAAAAATTATTCATGCAGTTGGATTCATCCATATTCTATGATAACACATCCCTAATCATCTTCTCACTTTTGTCTGGGTTTCTCACTATTTGCACCATTAAGCCTATTCGCAATAGGTTGTCTTGGATGATTAGTTTAGCATACCTAAGGGATATAACATAACCAAAAAAAATCATGAACATAAAATAAAATTATCAACCCTATCCATACAATTACTTTCATACTTTAAATTGTTTAACTCTAATTACTACAACAAATCTTGAAATAAAGCCTTTCATATAGGATTCACTCACTCACTTGAAGAATTAGTCACACCTAAAGATGACTGGGAGAGTTTAATAAAAACCAAAATAACTAAAATATCCATACTAATCCATTTTTATCACTTTATAATAATGTATTTCATACTGGGTCACTATTAGGGTTCTTTGAGGGTTTAAACCATCTTCCAGTCTTAACAATCATTCATAAAGAATAACCCATTAATATAAATACTAATTCCTATAATTTTGAGAAACAAACCTTCCTAATCTACCATTAAATTCTTAGTTTCTCATTTATAATTCACACATGCCAATAAATACTTGAAAGTCCTTCTCGGGTTGAGAACCCTTCATTTCATGCACATGAGAGATCTCAAAACCACTTTTCATGCCTTATCTTGAAAACCATGACCTAAAATATTGTGAACATGATTTAAAAAACATATAATACCTCTTTACATTCTCATATGATCACAAACATCTTGAAATATGATCATGACCCCTCATTAGGTTACTCTCTCTCTCTCTCTTTGCTTGTTTAGACCTTAACCTACAAATCATATTAGGATTTAAAAATGGCCTTCATGAATCTTTAAATGTGATCTAAAACTTAATAAAAAAACTAAATAAACATCTCACATTCTCAAAAAAAATTCAAACATCCTTCATATACCTTTATAATGGATCATGATGCCTCATTAGGCCAATCAGGGTCTAGAAGTGGTCTAGTTACATATTAGGTCTATAGGTCCTACCCCTATAGGCTCACCCTAAGACTCACATGAGTGATCCAATGCCTCATATACATGATCAATAAACTTTATAAAATCACTCATTCCTGTGTGCACTTATGTCACCAAGCCACCATGATCAAACCTTCTCACTAGGACTTTACATGCCATGACTAGGCTTTTTAAGCACTTGAAACTTGAAAACTGACCTTAAAATACTCCTTGATGATTATAAACCTTTATCACATTCTTTACATATTCCTCAAATAATTTCATACATCTTCATGATTATATAAAATAATAACATTCTTCAATGACCTCATGAACACCTTTCTTAAGAACCTTTTACATCAATGTCAAACCTCAACAAAAGGATCAATACTCAACACTAATATCTAGGGTCTTAGTGTTTTTCTTTCATCCATGATTTAATTATATGAAAACCCTTCCATAATAGATAGGAAAATCCCTTTTCCAATCATTATTTAGGATCATCTCCTAATATATCATTTCCTCAAATATATATTCCCATAATGAAATAACTTAACATGGTTTAATTACTATTTATAAGGTTTATTCCATTTTATTATATAAAGCTAGTGTATAAGTTCAAATATGTCTCATGCACTATGTATTTAATAGGAAATAATTTATTGGTTGAATTAAATTATAATGTTATATAAATTCACAAATATGAATGTTATCCCATAGATGTTAGGGTTTCATGTGTTATTTTAGTGTGTGATTCATCTTTATGCCATTCATACCTTATTTACCTCAGTAAATCCTCAAATGATGATATAAAAACCATAAATTATCATCCCATTTAAACAAAAATCAATGTATTATGACATACCATGAGGTCAACCATATAATGCAAAGGGGGGTAATGCTCAAAATGTATTTGTCCTTCCACAAGTATTAAATAATCAAATCACTATTCCAATCTTGTTCACCTAAGATTAAATTGTAAGTAACAAAATACTATGATATTATGGATCAACTTAAGAAAATGAAAAATATATATTTATTTTATAGTTATTAACAAGATCAAATATTTTTGAAACATTATATATAAATTTTTGGAAGAGACTAATGTATCAATTGATACCAACCAATCTCATTATGTATCTATTGTTACATACCTAAAAATATAGTGATAATTCAATAACATTTTGAAGATAATGAGATACTTCCAAGATATGTTGATACCTACTAACCCTTAAAATTCAAGTTACCATTGGCAGCATAGGGATTAAAAAAGAGTTCTTATTGATAATGATTCAACATGGAATATTTATAGTGAAAAAAATATTTTACAATTAGGTATTGGTAGAGATGTAGTATCAAGCTTAGCAATGATAATAAAGGGATTTTAAAATCAAGAACAAAGGGACCTTGGTACAGTAAAATTTATTATAAATTGTGGACCATAAAAATAAAAAACTAAGTGTCATATCATATTTAATTATGTAATTTACAATTTATGTCATTTGGAAGACCTTGGATTCATGTTATGGATGTTGTACCTCTATCTTATATAGATATTTGAAATTTTTGTGTAAAATATTTATGTAGATAATAAATCTTTTATATATTTAAATATAATTGATCTTAATGCTAATCGAGTGTCTCATTTAGAAAAGGATAAAACAATAATAGTGGGACCTAAGAAATATATCCCAATGTAATAAATAATAAAATTACAATTTGGAAAATGTAACAACACTACAAAAGATCATAAGCATAGTGGCTATAAAGTCATTGACATTGGTGACAAATTATTTAAGATAATATTTACTCCATTAGGTCCTATTATCATGAATTTTAATACCCTAGTCAAAAAATTTAAATTATAAAATATTTGTTGTGCCACATTTGAAACATTACATATCGTGGGAGCCAACTTATTTTATAATGTTTTTTGTCATTTTATTTATTTTATTATGTATTTATTATCATACTTGATTATTTATATTATAGCTATTAGTTGATACCACATAATTTTTTTTATCAAAAATTATATAGAGCAGTGAGTTGATTTCATTCAATACAATATTAATTGGTTTGTATACTCTACCTTTTTTAATAGTAATGAGTAAAAAACAATGCAATTGATTATATTTATGTAAGATATATAATAAATTTCAATAATAATAACATTTTTTTCATATGAATGTGTGATTTTAGCTCTATTAGTAAATTTTTCCATCTTCATATCAATTTTATAAGCTTTGATCATGTCATTTCCAACACTTCATTTCATCACATTTGCCTTCAATGTATAACTTGATCGTAAGTTACATAGGTTTTTCATGTCTTAAATTTTGTTAATATCTATTTAAACCCTCCTAAATATGATACTAAACCCTAATTTTATGATCTTATGAACTTAAATGTATCATAAATATTTAGGACCTAGCTAAGTTATGATGAATGATATTGACTATAGTTGTGTTGATTACATTTTTATTAACTATAGTCATGTAGGAATATTCATATTGTCACATTATCCTGACCTAGGTATTAGACAAAGACTAAGGTGATTTATATGTCAAAGTATCTATTTTTAAATTATTTTAATTCATACAAAAGGAATTTTAATGCATATAGTTCATGTCACATTCAAACTTTATTGAATAGTTTTGATTTCATTTTGATATGCATTTACATTTGGAAGGAAAGTTAGCAATATCGATGAGATACTTTGGTCATGTCAATCAAAGTTTTATTTTTTCAAGATATTTATTTAGAGGTAAATATCTTGACAAAATGGATAGTTAGATATAAAATTGGTGGAAAGTTTTGTAGAAGTTAACATCAATAACAATGAAGTTGTTAAAATTGATAAAACCATCGATACATTTGGTAAAGGTTACTAAGTTGGGTTTTGATTAAAAATGCATTCACCATAATTTTTTGGAGGTTAATAATTTGGTTTGTTATTAAAGAATCCATGGTATGACATTTGACCCCTAACCAATGACTTATCTTTGACCAAATCAACATGTCATACTTGGGCTCATTGCATAATAACCCCTTCTACATTAAGGTTGGTATAAAAAATCATAAGGTTAAACATGTCCATGTAGACAATGGTTTAGGCCTAAACATTTGTCTCTAAAGTTGGTAAAGCATCTCAAATAAACAATGGTTGATCCATCAAGGTGTATGACAACAAGGAATGAGAATCACAAGGTATTATTAGCTTTTTAGTGGTCATTGGGTCTTTGACCCATGACACTCTAACATATCTTGGACCTAGAATTATATTATAATTTTGTATTAGGCCAACCCTAGATTCATGAAATTAGGGCCATATCTTCCATGCTACATCAATGTATTAAATTTCCCCATTCAAGGATGGAAGTGACGATACCAACTAATTTCCATCCTTACAAGTATTGAAAACATCTTGAAGTAGACTAAAAGAGATATAATTATAATTTTGGCATGGATCATATGCTTAAATATAAAGAAGGAAAATCCAATAAAGCCAAAACCATTGAATCAAGACTAGAATCTAATTACATTGACCCTGAGAGTCTATATTTTACTTGATCTACACCTCCACCAGACAATGATAATCACTTTTATATATTTGATAAAGTTATAAGAGATTATAGTGCCCATGACTCATTCCACATTTTGAAGTTACCAAAAAATCCAAAAGCCTATGGGAGACATAAATCCAAGACCACTCACATAGAGTGGTGGACCAAAGGAAAATCTCATCTCAACAAACCCATTATTTTCAAACTAGTCTCTAGCCTAAAACATGACCCTTTAGCCAAAGATGATTCATGGATTTATATTGATGATTTAGCTAACTATTACCAAAGCCTAAAGTATCTTGTCCCTAACTATATTATGGGTAATCAAGCTTATAAAGGCAGAGTCTTGGGGATACATCAGTAAGGGACAATCAAGCCAATTTTAATGACCAAGTTAAAAGGAAAAAATGGTATTGAATTAACCACCTAAAGGTGACCATACCTATTCAAGTTCCTACACCATTGAATAAAAAAGATGGTGCCAACAGTGATGTGATGTCTAATTATAGCATATGTGATGACCTTTCCAATATGAATTCGTTTAACTCCTATGTTATTTGTAATGTTAATACTATTTATCACCCTTCATCACTTACCCTTTATCACCCACAATTAATATAATGGGACCAATAAGAGTCAACAATGCCATGATATAATTTTGAAAATGATGAGGCCATTTGTGACTTTCTAGGTTTGAGGGATCATATACCTCTTAGAGATCATAGGCAAGACTTTTCTATTAGATTGGATTTTATTACCTATTTTAGATAACAAGTGAACTTCCTTGGCAAAAAACAAAAATAAAAAAAAAACATTGAGGTCTAAAAGTGAAAACCTCTTTGAGGTGCTTTTAGATCAAGGTAAAATTAAATTAAAAAGGCAAGTGTCTTGGTGAAAACCTATTTTAGGCACCATTATATGGGGATGTTCACCCCTCTTCACATGAAGCTCAAGAGATCAATAGTCCAAAGACTATATATGGATCTAAAATCAACAGTGAAGATCAAGAAGATTTTGAATAGATTATACAAGAGTGTCAAAAATTATTTGTCACATGGCCTTTACCAGCATTAGGAGATTCTAATTCCTCATGTTTAGGAGGATCATAATAACTAGTCTAGCTAAAGGACTTTGCCATTACCAACTAGTTTACCTCCTTACCAACTATTTTAGAAGATAGTTTTATACTCCTTATGAAGGAAACTTTAGAGGTTAACATTGGGATTCTAGAGGACCCAAAATGGATCAAACTAGGTGCATCCCTCACTAAGGAGGAGACTAAAGTCTTTATAGCCCTTATGAGGGAGTTTGTTAACATATTTTCCTAAGCCTATTCAGATATGCTAGGTTTAGACCCCACCTTAGTTGTAAACCATCTTGTTTCACATATTGATACTAAACCAGTTAAACATAAGATACAAAAAATTCCTCCTCAGATTATTTTATTAGTCAAGAAAGATTTGGAGAAACTCTTAGACATGAGATGAATTCATCCAATTGATTATTATAAATGGATTTTTAACATTATGCTAGTAAGTAAGAAACTAAAAGGCATAAATATATGCTCTACTTTATATTAACAAATCATGCATAAAAGATAGCTTTACTTTGTAAACATTGGCATGATTATATGATAGAATATGAAATGTTTTCTCTTATAGATGGATTTTTAGGATGTAACCAAATTAGGATAACACCAAAAGACCAACATAAAAATAGTGTTCACCAATCTGTGGGGAATGTTTTGTTATCAAGTGATGCCATTTAAACTCAAAAATGCAAGACATATACCAATAAGCCATGATAGTGATTTTCCTTGATATGATGCATGACATTATCAAGGACTATGTTGATGACATACTGGGTAAATCAAAGACCTATGATAGCCATACAATCATAATATAAAAATCATTGAGAGACTTAGATATTACAATATTTGGCTTAACCCTAAGAAGTGTGTATTTGGTGTAACTTATTACAAATTGTTTGGCTCAGTTATCTCTCATATAGGTATTGAAGTTGATCTAACCAAAGTTGGATTCATTACCAAAATGTTGTCACTGTCTACCTTGAAGTAGCATAGCACCTTAATTTTTATGGAAAAATATAGTCAATATGATACTTCATATCCTAGTTGGCTAATAAATGCCATCCATTTACATACTTGCTAAAGAAGGGCATTACTTTCTCATGGAATGAAGATTGCTAAAAAGCATTTGAACACCTCAAGGAATACTTATCCAATACATCTATTTTATTGCCACCTATTTTGAACTAGCCATTATTAATTTACCTATCAATTATTAAAAATGTCATGGGGGCACTTTTGTCACAACATAATAAATAGGTTAAATATCATTTTGTTTATTACCTGAGCTGAACATTGGTTACATATGAGCACAATATACCTTGATCAAAAAAGCCTATTTAGCTATGGTTTTCATAGCCTAAAATTTATGTCACTACATGTTGAACAACAAGAGAATTTTAATTATAAAAGTAGATCCACTCAAGTATCTACTTCTCAAAACATCTTTACAAGGCTGCATGGCAAAGTGGATCATGATTGAGTGAGTTTGAGATCAAATATGCCAATTAAAATTCCATTAAGGGATAGGTACTCATATATTAGCTTTCGAAAGATCCTCTTCTTAATACTCAACCTCTTACATTAATATCTATAGATGAAGACATTATGAACATAGTAGAAACAAAATCACCTCTTAAGGTAGAATAGTGGAAAATGTACTTTGATAGTTCTTTCACAACTCATAGATCAGGTACCAACATATTGTATATCATGCCACAAGGAGATCTTATTCTTAAGTCCTTTCATATTGGTTTTAATTGTATTAATAATATGGCTGAATACAAATCACTCATCATAGGGCTTCACCAAGTAGTATAGTGGAACATCCAACATTTACTAGTTCATGATGATTCACACCTTCCAAATTATCAAGTAATAGATCAGTAATAGATAAATGATGATAAGTTGGTACTGTATAAAAACATGGTTGAAAGATCAAAAAAAAAAAATTCCAACATTTATTTTGAATGGATACCTATATCCAATTACATAATAGCTAATGCCATGGCTATAATTAGCTCCATCTTTAAGATTATGGATAGAGCTAGGGATTATCAATTTCTTATGGAACATATCCTAACACCAACACATGAAAAATCAATAGTTGAGATGGTTTATGATATTTTTGGTCCCATGTCTCCTTGGTATTCTGACATATATTCCTACCTTTAATACCAAATCATTCCTATAGACTTTTCATGCAAGAAACAAAAATCTTTCATCCATAAAGCCTCATATTATAACCTAATTGGACCTACCCTGTATTGTAGAAGTTATGATATGAATCTATTTTTTTGTTTATCTTTAACAAAATTTGTATTATCACTGAGGAAAGTTCATAAAGGAGTGTGTGGATCCCAAACCAACAAGGTAATCCTTTCTAATAAATTACTATGTACTAGTTATAACTAGCTAACTATGGAAATAGATGTAGTTGCATATGTCAAGAAGTGTGTGAAGTGTTAGAAGCATGGTAATTTGATTCATGCTCCAGCCAAAATGATCAAACCACTAATAACATCATGGCCATTCTCAATGTGATGACTCAACCTTATAGGAAATATTAATCTTAAATCTTTAGATGGACACAAATATGCCCTTACTATTATTGAGTATTTCATTAAATGGGTGGAATCCATTCCCCTCACTTATGTAACTAGTAAGTAGATATCTAAATTCATATTTAACAATCTCATTAGCCACTATGGTATCCCCTCTGACATAATATATGATAATGGAAGATCATTTAAAAATAATTATGTGAAAACACTTTGTACACAATACCACATAAAATAACATTTCTCTACCACCTATTACCCTTAAGTTAATGGCCAAGATGAGGCTTATAATAAAACCTTTATCAATATTCTAAATAAGATTATCAATGATGCTAGTCATAATTGTGTTGTTCCCAAAATCTGTCACTTGTTTTTGTGGACAACAGGCTGACCATTTTGGTCCTACCAAAATGCTCTCTTTCTTTCTTTCAAAATATTCGAAGCAGTAAAGTTTTTCAAATATTCAATCATTTTCAACTAAGGAAGTCACAGGTTCAATAGGCAGGATTTTTTCAAAGGAAGTTCAAAACACTTAAGGCATTTCCTTAGTGTTTTGAGGATGGTTCAATGCTGAAGTTCAATCAAAATACTTAATGATGGGATTCAAACAATTGGAATGAACCATTGAATCATTAAACCATTTAACCCCACCTCTAAAAGGTTCAAATGAGTTCAAAGATTTAGTGAATTTGGCATACTTAAAGAAAAGAAGGCTTCAAAGAGTTAACATTGAATCGTTGAATTGTTGAACCTTGAACTTTGAAAGGTTTAAAGGTTCAATGGGTTCAACAAGTTTAAAAGACTTAGAGACTAAAAGGATTTGAAGAGAGAAGAATGAACCATTAAACCATTGAACCTTAAACCAAAAGAGTTCAAAGGTTCAAAGGTTCAACAAGTTCAAAGAGTTTGACAGACTTAGAAAAGGGAAGGATCCAGAAAGTTTGAAGCTTCAAAAGATTCATAGAAATAGAATGAACCATTGAACCTCAAACTGAAAAGGTTCAAAAGTTTAAAGGGTTCAAATAGTTTAAAGTCAAAATGAAGCTTCGAATGAATGAAGTGGAAGATTCTATAAAGAAGTTCAACCAAATGGTTCAGCCGACGAACAAAAAGAGAGCGAACATGGCCCTTCACAAAACATTAAACCTTTGAACCATTTAACCTTTTAACCAAAAGAGTTAAAGGTTCAATGTTCAAAGAGGTTCAAGGCAACCAATGATATCCTATGGATGTCAATTTTAGGGTAATGTAATAACCGTTGATTTCCAAAAGGCCTAAGAACAAGCTCAGTGACTAGCCCAAAAAGGAGCTAAAAGAGCTTGCACGAAACAAGAAGATAGCCTTGAGAGATCAGAGTGCCAAGGAGAGATAAAATGTGGAAAGGAAAGAGAGAAAAACTACAAGAAATCTAGAAATATTTGTAGGAGATTTATTTCTAGTAGGTGGACAATCCACCAAGTGGACATCAGAGAGCATAAACATTCAAAGGTGCAGCCTATTTTTCTCCATTAAGTAAAGGTGAATAAATAGCCGTGTCAACATCATAAATAAAACCAGACAACCCATGATTAAGAGGAGACATTTGAGATGATTTATAATGCCAAAGTCAAGGTTGATGACTTGTTCCAGCATGGCCCTTTCATAGATATTCAATGCATTCAATTCAACATAGGCCATTTTCATGAAAACAAGTGCCTAAGTCTTTTTTGTGATGATATTTATTGAAATCTCTCATTTTTTGTAAGGGAGATCTCTTTGTTATTAGAAGTGAAGATCTACCCAAATTGAAAGGCATTCCTAAGACTTTGAGATTAGACTGTTAATCATATTTTGTTGAATGAATGAGAAAGCAAGTGACCTTTTAGACTTTATGTTGGAATAAGCTTATGTCATCTAAGAAATTGTTCTTATGTATGTTTTCCAAATAAAGTCTTGTCCATTTAATCAAACAAGCAAAATAAGTGGAAATAAGCTGGAAGATGCCTTGAAGTTGACTGTGGGAGACTTTGTGCTGCCATAATTGCCTTCAATTTATGTTTTGTGCAAAGCATATTGGAGAGACTTTGAGCTCCTCTTATCCTTCGTAACCTTTTACTCTGTTGTAGTTGAAGTGGTACTTTGATCTATGCTTCAAACTAATGTATTCCATTGTCTTAATAAGTGGAAAGAACAAGAAAGACTTTGTGATTTCATGGGTTTTTTGTGGTTTCTGTTACTACCTAGGAAGAATCTTGCTATTTTCTAAATATCACTTCTAAAAGAAGAGAAGTGCCTTTTCAGTAACTATACTAGAATTCTCCTATATTTTGTGAACATCATCTCTAAAAAAAGAGAAATGGATGGTATGATTTCACCCCTAAGTGTATTTTTAGCTTATATATATATTATAGATTATAGGGAACCTTCCCTTGCTTAGAGGAGAGATTTATCTCATTCTGGATATGGTCACCACACCTATTTTGTCACATAAATATCCTTATGTTTTGGTTGATGTATCCATTTTACTGTCAGTTAGTTGGTGAAAAAATATTCACCCAATAGTTTTTAGTGAATCCACTAGGGAAGAACATGCATTTTGAAGCCTCAAGCTTTAAATTGAAGCCGTTTCATTTCTTTTCCATATCTATTTTACACTCTGGCAGATCCACCGTACACGTGAAGCCAGAGATCTCAAGGTATTGTTGACCCTATATTTGAGCTTATGCAGCAAACTAATTTTGATCTTTTCCCTCCACAAACTCACCTTTAGTGAACTAGGACTTTTTCTCCTACAAACATCAGGTCCCGAATACCAGGCAAAACTACTCTTTTCTCTGCTAGCAGAGCTTTGTCCATACATATCCCATAGAGATTTATTGTCCCTCCTTTCAATAGCCATATCATGGCAGTCCAAGGCCCTTGGGGTAATAATTTTGGTCCCCTGAATCTAACCCCACCTCTACATGAACTACCCCATAGTTCAAGAAATAATTTTCCTAAGTTCTATGATGATGGGAAGGTTCATCCTGATGAACATATTGCAACCTTTTACATAGCTTGTGGTGTGATAGGCATTGAATATGAAGACATTGTAGTTAGAATATTAGACTAGTTCTATCATCTACAAGCACAAATAATGACTGACTGGAACACTCTTAAAGCCAAACTTAAGGCCAGGTTCAAACCTGTAGAAGATGCACATGCCCTATTAGCCCAACTTACACAAATAAAGAAGGAGCCTTATGAACCTATGAGGGAATTTATTGCTAAATTTGACAAGTTGAGGAATATGACTCTCACAATTTCTCAGCCAATATCTGAGAATCTTAAATGCTTCTTTATCAGTTCTCAGCTTTCTAAAGTGAGTTTCCTGTTGAGGTGGGTTGGCCACATAGATCTTATTGCAGCTTTAATTTTGGAGAATGAGGTTGAATATGATCTTATCTTGGTAGGAAAGATAAGAAGAGATCCTAACAGAGGTAAATCTTCTTCATCTTCTAAATATTCTTCTATAGGCACCACTAATCCTATGGTGCAAAAGCTAGCAAATGAATTGCTAGCTCTAAAAAAACAAATGGCACAAGGGATGTCTGATCCTCCTTCTTATTAGGATATACCAAGGAGGACATTTCCCAACTAATCATATTAGGGCAATGCTACCAAAAATCAAGGGCAACCAAATCACCTTCCTCCCCCACCAGGGAAGCTTGCCATTGAAGTAGCACCAGCTAACTCAGAAGTTGGTTATCATGAAGTTGAACATGATTTCTCTTTCCAACCTAAGTTGGACCAAGAAGATGATGCTGATCTCTTTGTAGAGAACCAAGAATAATTAGTTGGCAACTCCAACATTGGTTTTCTAAATTACCAGGATGAACCCAGAAGTAAAGGTGAAGTGTTTGATGGATCATATGCTATATTTACCAGGTCTCAAAACCAATCAACTCAATAAGTAAATAAAGGAAAAATAGGGGAAGAATCTCGACCAATAATTTCAATTAATAAATGAGGATATTCTCTACCTTTCCAATCAAAAGACCCAGTGATCACTAAAAAATTAAGTACCTCAAATATTCCTTCACCTTCTACTTCAAATTCATAGACCAGTCCTACACCCAGAAAAAACTAGATTGATGGACTACCTCCCTCTTTTTCTAATTCATTTTAGTAATTTTATATAATTGACCATGTTAAGAAGACCAAAATTCAAATGTTTGAGTTTGAATTCTTGCAATCTAACCCTGAGCAATTGGATAGACTCGTTGAATGTGTCAAAAATAAAACCATCCCTATAGGACAAATTTTTTTAAAAGTAACTCATGTTCCCCCAAAGAACACACCTACATAAAATAATCTTGTGATTACTCCTCCAACTACCCATGGGAAGACAAAACCATTTTATATCTCCTTGCTGATAAATGGTCATCCACTAAACAATTGCATTATAGATTATGGCACCTCTAACAATGTCATGCCCACCAAGGTGGCAGACTCCCTTAGTCTCACACTAACTAAGACCTTTGGGAGATGTTTCTCCATGGAAAACAAATATGTGCCTCTGTTGGGACAAATTGAAGATGCTCAATTTGCATTTATGGCCTTCCTAGATAAGAGAATCAAAGTGACAGTCATGGTGGCCAATGTCCCAGCCTCCTATGGCACTCTTTTTGGGAATTTTTTTGTAAGGACATTAGTGGAGAATTGAGCATGAACCTATCTGAGGTGAGGATCCCTATCAAGGGCATCATGTAAAGGCTCTTTCCTGAGAAGGAATCAAAGTACATAGTCACTCAAACTTCAGCCCCTAAAGCTCAAATTTTGTTTGAGTCTTCAGTCATGGGAATTACTTTTTGACTACTGAAGACATTTCTATTTCAAAAAATGAAAATTCCATAGGTGACAATCCAAAAAATTTAGATAAGACATCAAAAAAATTGGTAGGGCATAGTACACATGAAAAGGATCTTCTCTTCCTAATGAAGGAAAATTTGAAAGAAGATCAAATTCTGATGATGTTTGGATTCTAGAATTTGATGGTAGTAATTATTTTATTAGTTTTGGAGCTAGAGTAGTTTTAATATCTCCTCAAGGAGATATTTTATCCTATGCATATAAGTTACAGTTCAATAATACTAACAACACTACTAAATATGAATCATTGCTACTCGATTTAAAGGCTGCTCAAGATAAAGGTGTTAAGCTCCTTCATGCCAAAGGAGATGTTGAGCTGGTGGTTTGTCAGGTGAGAAACCCATATCAAAATAAGAATAAAAGATTGTGACATTATCACAATTTGGTGTGGCACTACATTAAAAGCTTTGATGCTTTTAGTATTTCTGCCATGCCCAAAGAATTCAATAGTTGTGCAGATGCATTGGCCATCTCTATAACTCTCTTGGTCCCTCACCAAGATTTAAAATATGACAAGTACACTATAAAGTTGGTCTTTCAACCAAGTGTACCTGATAATGCTAACCATTGGTAGGTTTTCAATGGAAACAACCAAATCATTACTCTTTTGAAACAAACAGATAGTTTTGAAAAGCTTTAATTTGAAGGTAGTGAGTCTCCACCATGGGAATCAACCCCACAAATAAATTCAAAAGTTGATGAAGAGTTCCTTTAGCTGAAAGGGAATACAATTCTCAAAGGATTAGTTTCTCTTGAGAAACATTTTGACAAGCATGATAGGTTTATCAAGGAACAACAAATGGATTTAAAATCCTTTAAGGATTTTGATCAAATTAATTTGAGTACAGAAGACAATCTAAAAATGGTCAACATTGGGAATTGTTGTACCCCTGATGAAAAACTCAAATTCATTACACTGCTTCACCATTACATTGATGTTTTGGAATATTCATATGATGATCTAAACTCTCTCAGACCTAAAAAAATCAAGCATGAGATTCCTCTCAAGATTGGGTCATTGCCTCACAAGTAGAAGCAAAGGCAGTACAACCCCAAGATATCAGGCATGATGTTGTCTAAGATACAGAAAATGTTGAATGCAAGAATTATTTTTCCAATCCATCATTCTACCTAGGTTATGAATATAGTCCCTATAAGAAAGAAGAATGGAAAAAATTGCATGTGTGTTGATTTTAGAAATCTGAATCAGTCATCTT
This sequence comes from Torreya grandis, assembly GCA_037957365.1. NCBI lineage: Eukaryota > Viridiplantae > Streptophyta > Pinopsida > Cupressales > Taxaceae > Torreya > Torreya grandis. The sequence goes on from JARHVA010002299.1 coordinate 2,237,887, forward strand.
TAAAGGACAACTATCCTCTGCCCATCATAGATCAGCTACTGCAGACAGTGACTGGTGTTGAGATGTTATCAATGTTGGATGGATTTTTAGGATATAATCAAGTGGAAGTTGGTGAAGTAGACCAACATAAGACCACCTTCACAACACCTTGGGGCACCTTTTCATATCGCAGAATGCCTTTTGGCTTGATCAATGCTAGTGCCATCTTTTAAAGAGCAATGGATCTTTCTTTTAGAAATAAAATGGGTAAGTTCATTATGGTATACCATGATGATTTGACAGTCTTTTCTAAACATCATCCTGATCATGTGCATCATCTACAATAAATGCTGGAGCAATGTAGGTAGAATGGTATTTCTCTTAATCCCAAGAAATTGATTTTTGGGGTTATAGAAGGTAGACTTCTCGGTCACATTGTATCCCAAGAAGGCATAAAGATCAACCTAGAAAGGGTCAAATCCATTCAAGAGCTTTCTCTCCCTACCAGTAAGACTAAAGTTCACTCTTTCTTTGGAAAGGTGAACTTTCTGTGAAGGTGAATTCATAGAGAAGACACACCACATTGTCAATATGATGAAGGGTAAAGCCACTTTTAGCTGGACTGAAGAAAGCAAATCAACATTTTGAGACATCAAAGAAACTATCACCCATGCCCCAATTCTAATTTGTCTTGATTACACTAAAGAGTTTGTGATGTATAGCTATGCTTCTAAACATACACTTTCAGCCATCCTGGTTTAACAGAACAAAGAAGGTGTGGAATCTCCCATATCTTTCGTGAGTTGTCATCTTAAAGCTCATGAGCTGAAGTATTCAAACATGGAGAAGCATGCTTATGCTATGGTAAAGGTGATAAATCACTTTCATTTTTACATCCTGAACTCACACACTATTGCTTTGGTTCTTGATACAATAGTAAAGTCTATTTTAACTTAGCAGAAGTTTGGGACTAAAAGGGGTAATTGGATTGCCAAAATCTAGGAGTTTGATCTTGTTATCAAACCAATGAAGCTTGTGTGGGGAAGGGGCCTCTGCCAATTAATTAATGATAACATACCATAAGAAGTAGAGCATGAAGAAATAAAAGTTGAAGACATGCCAATAGTTATTTTTGTCACCACTACGAATGAGTGGTATTAAAATATTGCTCATTTCCTTACCTATGGTGAGTGTCCTACTCACCTGTCTTGTAAAGAAAAGAGGAATGTTAAGTTGAAAGCTTCTAGCTTTGTCCTATGGGACAATGGTCTATATAAGAGAAACCTTGATGGGGTATTCATTCGCTACATGGATAAAGCACAATAGAACAAACTTTTGGAGTCCTTCCATAATTTTTATTATGGAGGAAATTTTTTTGTGCTTGTAACTACCCATAAGATTCTATGAGATAGGTACTAATATCCTACTCTATTTTGAGATTCATATGCTTGGGTGTGTAGATGTGAGCTGTGTCAATAGTTCATCAGCAAACCCAAGTTAGCTACGTTACCTCTCAAGCCTGTGGTGATAGAAGAGCCATTTCAGTAATGGGGAATTGATTTCATTGGCACTATAAATTTTTCCTCGAGTGCTGGACATGATTATGTTCTCACAGCCACAAACTACTTTACCAAGTGGGTGGAAGTCATTCCAGTCAAGCATGCTACTTCATAGGTGATATGTAATTTCCTCAAGGAAAACATCATTTCTAGGTTTGGGGTCCCAACCAAGATTGTAATAGATAATGTAACCTATTTCTCTTCTCATGAGATTACCCATTTCTACTATTATTATGGGATTATTCTTTCCCACTCTTCTAAATTTTATCCACAAGGAAATGGTCAAACAAAATCAAGCAACACGAACTTAGTGACCATTATCAAGAAGTTGGTAGATGATAATCAAAGAACCTATCATAAAGCATTACTTGACACTTTATGGGCAGACAAAATTACACTCAAGAGGGAAATTGGTATGTCCCCATTTCAACTTCTATATAGTCTCAATGCAAAGATACCAATCACCCTAGAATTACTAGCATTAAAGTTAACAAAGGTAGTAGAAGATTCAAATTTTGAAAGTTCCATTGACAAAAGGATCATGTGCTTGATTGAACTAAATGAGCAACAAACTATGGTGGTGGACCAAATTGCTACGCATCAAAGTCTGATAAAGAGGCTCTTTGACCAAAAAGAAAGGATCCATGACTTTCAAATTGGAGATCAAGTCTTGTTGTGGGAAAAGAGGAGAGAACCAAAAGGAATGGATGGAAAATTGGATTCCCTATGGAGAAACCCATTTTCCATTCATCATTTAAATGGTGAAAATAGTTTCTTGCTAAAATATCAAGATGGAACGCCATTTACTCTACCTCACAGTGGGCAGCATTTGAAGAACTTCAATCCTTGAAGTATCAGATAAGTCCAATTGTACATATATACATTTGTATAGTCTTTCTTTATTTTGTGTTTTTCATTTGTTTTTGACACTGTTGGTTTTTGGTGCCTTTATTTTTGTGTAAGCATGACTCCATAGCCCAATAGCATAGATGAAGGCATTATTGGTTTCTACTCCCTTCAATTACTTCAGTTTTCAATTGATAGAAGTTCCCCAACTAGAGCCAGTTGTTGCTCCCAAAATCTATCACTTGTTTTTGTGGACAACAGGATGACCATTTTGGTTCTACAGGCCAAAATGTTCTCTTTCTTTCTTTCAAAATATTTTGAGTAGTTAAGTTTTTCAAATATTCAAGCCTTTTCAACTAAGGAATTCACAAGTTCAACAAGCAAGATTTCTTCAAAGGAAGTTCAAAACACTTAAGGCATTTTCTTAGTGTTTTGAGGATGGTTAAACATTAAGGTTCAATCAAAAGACTTAATGGCAGGCTTCAAACAATTGGAATGAACCATTGAACCATTGAACCATATCTTTAAAAGGTTCAAAGGTTCAATTACTTTGGTGGACTTAAAGTAAATAAGGCTTCAAAGAGTTAACATTGAATCATTGAACCATTAAACCTTGAACTTCAAAAGGTTTAAAGGTTCAACGGGTTCAACAAGTTCAAAAGACTTAGAGAATAAAAACATTTTAAAGAGTGAAGAATGAAACATTGAACCATTGAACCTTGAACCAAAAAAGTTCAAAGGTTTAAAGTTTCAACAAGTTTAAAGAGTTCAATGGACTTAGAAAAGGAAAGGATCCATAAAGTTTGAAGCTTCAAAAGATATAAAGAAATAGAATGAACCATTGAACCTCAAACTGAAAAGGTTCAAAGGTTTAAAGGGTTCAAATAGTTCAAATTTGAGAGGAAGCTTTGAATGAGTGAAGGAATTAGAACATTCTAGAAATAAGTTCAACCAAATGGTTCAGCCGAAGAAGAGAAAAAGAGTGAACACAGTCCTTCACAAAACATTAAACCTTTAAACCTTTGAACCAAAAGATTTAAAGGTTCAAGGTTCAAAGAGGTTCAAGGTGACCAATGATGTCCCTATAGATGTTAATTTTAGGGTGATGGAATAACTACTGATTTTCAAAAGGCTTGAGAATAAGCTCAGTGACTAGCCCAGAAAGGAGCCAAAAGAGCTTGTAGGAAACAAGAAGATAGCCCTGAGAGCTCAGATCACCAAGGAGAGACAAAACATGGTAAGGAAAGAGAGAAAAACTACAAGAAATCTAGAAATATCTATAGGAGAGTTATTTCTAATAGGTGGAATAGTCCACCAGGTGGACATCAGAGAGCGTGAACATTCAAAGGAGTGGCCTATTTTTTTGCATTAAGTAAAGGTAAATAGACAGCTGAGTAAGCATCATGAAGAAGACCAAACAACCCATGCTTAATGGGAGACATTTGAGATGATTTAGAATGCCAAATTCAAGGCTGATGACATGTTCCAACATGGCCCTTTCATAGATATTTAATACATTCAATTCAACATGGGCCATTTTCATGAAAACAAGCACCTAAGTCTTTCTTGTGATGTTATATATTGTAATCTCTCATTTTGTATAAGGGATATCTCTCTATTATTAGAAGCAAAGCTCCGCCCAAATTTAAAGGCATTCTTAAGACTTTGAGCTTAGACTGTTAATCATATTTTATTGAATGAATGAGAAAGCAAGCAACCTTTCAGACTTTGTGTTGGAATAAGTTGTGTCATCTAGGAAAATTTTCTTATGTCTATTTCCTAAATACAATCTTTTCCATTTAATCAAACAAGTAGAACAAGTGGAAATAAGTTGAAAGATGTCCTGAAGCTGACTATGGGAGACTTTGTGCTACCATAATTGCCTTTAGTTTGTATTTTGTGTAAAAGATATTGGGGAGACTTTGAGCTCCCCTTATCCTTCATAACCTTTTACTCTATTGTAGTTGAAGTGGATACTTTGATCTACACTTCAAACTACTATATTCCATTGTCTTAATCAGTGGGAGGAACAATGAAAGACTTTGTGCTTTCGTGGGTTTCTTGTGGTTTTTGTTACTACCTAGGAAGAATCTTGTTGTTTGTTGAATATCACTTCTAAAAGAAGAGAAGTGCCTTTTCAGTAATCACACCAGAATTCTCCTCTGTTCTGTGAACATCATATCTAAAAAAAGAGAGATGGATGATATGATTTCACCCCTGAGTGTATTTTTAGCCTATATATATATATATATTATAGGGAACCTCCCATTGCTGATAGGAGAGATTTATCTCATTCTGGCTATGGTCACCACACCCATTTTGCCACATAAATCTCCTTATACTATGGTTGATGTAACCATTTTGCCGTCAGTCAGCTAGTGACAAAATATTCACCCAACAAATTGGAACTTGTAACTATTTAATTCCCTTCGGGCCTACCATACCACTTTATGTACTCCAACAATATCTACCCCATATTCCCTTATTTATGGCACTGAGGCCATTCTTCCTATCAAGGTTGAGTTTCCTTCTCTCCAGCTTTCACTGTAGCACATCATTAATGATGGGGACTACAGATTATCTCATTTGTAAGAGATAGACTTACTATATATAAAATGCCTAGCCACTTTGAATAACCTTCAAGCTTGTCAAAAAAAATTGCATGGCCAATACAATAATCATGTTAAGAAACAAGAATATGAGCTTAGTGACCTTGTATTAAAATAAAATTAGAAGAATGTCAATGCCAAGACAAAGAAGGAAAAGTTCCAACATAACTAGTGAAAGATAGAATGGAATTTTAATAACAAAAGCACTAGAAGAGGTAATTATTTATACAATACTAAGTGAGATTATATCTCCTAATCTATAAGAGATTATAACTCACTAACTAATCAAACATAGGAAATACCCCATCTAACTAACCTATATCAATCAAAGGTGTAATACCTTGAGACATTTATTACAAAAGGCTAGGATAAATTAATTATTCTAACAATCCCCCTTTAATTGATCATAGCCTAGAGAGAATAAGAGAGAATATGTAAATGCCTTAAATTTATCACGTGTAAGTGACTTTGTGAAGATATTTGCACATTGATCCTAAATGGGGTAATACTATAGCTATATGGTGTACTACTGAACATGTTCACATATGAAATTAATCTAAACCTCTATGTTCTTAGTTCTATCATGAAATAATGGATTGTGAATAATATGTAGAATACCTTGATTATCACAATTCAAAATTGTAGGTTGAGTTTTTAGAACTCCAAATCTTGAAATAATGTGATGTATCTATATCATTTCATAGAAAGATCTTACTACAACATGATATTATGCCTATGTGGAAGATCTAGAAATATATGTCTACTTCTTACTTCCCCATGAAATCAGACCATATGCTAGAAAGAACACAAATCTAGAAGTGGATTTCCTATCATCAATAAATTCATGAATCTTATCAATAATAACTTATCATTCTTCTTATACTCTAGGCCATACTCAATTATACCTCTAATTTATCTCAATACCTGATTTACTATTTTCTAATGTGTCACCTTTGGTTCTTGCATGAACCAAGAAAGATAACTAACAACATAGCTAATATCTAGCCTAGTATATGTCAAGTAAATGAGACTCTCAATCAACTATTGATATAGAGTTGCATTTACTTTTGGTGATAGATCTATATGAGACAACTAAATTTTTATCTCCATATGTGTTGCAATAGGTTTATATTCTATCATCCTAAATTTCTTGAGCAATGTCTTGGTATACTTAATTTGTGAAACAAAAATCTAATATTCCTTTTCACATACCTCTAAACCAACACAATAGTGTAGTAGCCCAAGATCTATCATGTCGAATGATCACTTGAGATCATTCTTAGTTGCATCGATCATCTTCACTATACTACTAGTGATGACTAGATCATCGACATAAAAAATCAATATAACAACCTCCCCCACATGATTTTTGAGGTAGAGGTTAAGATAATATAGATACCTATTGAATCTATGTTGTATGAGATGTTCATCAATCTTAATGTACCAGGATTGGGGAGCCTATTTTAGCCCATAAAGAGGCTTGATAAGCATACAAACTTTTTATTCCTGATTAGGTACCACAAATACTTCAAGTTGAGTCATGTAGACTTCTTATTTAAAATATCCATTGAGAAAGGAACTTTTTACAGCCATTTGATGGACTTTCCATCTAAAATATGCAACTATAGCAAAAACCATTATGATAGTCTTTATCTTAGCCATGGGCACAAAAGTCTCCTTATAGTCAATGCCTTCTTTTTGAGTATACCCTTTTATAATAAGCATTTCCTTATACTTATAAATATTTCCATTTGCTTCTTATTTGGTCTTAAAGACCCATTTACATCTAATAGGCTTATTCCTTAGTGGAAGATCAACAAGTTGCCAAGTGTTATTCTTTATCAGTGACTAAAATTCTACATCCATGACATCTTTCCAAGGTTTAGACTATTGGGCTTCTATTATTGTATGTCAAATTAGGCACAATATTTGATATTTGCATAGAATATTGAGCAAATCTATGTATGTAATAATGAAATCATAGATAAATTGTAAAGAAGGAAGAAGATTGTCTTCACATGACAATATTGCAAAATATGGTTGCTTACATAAAATCACATTAACCTGTCTTACCTTCTAAAAAGGAAAAGTGGGGTACATATAGAGAAAATTAGAGCAACATGAAAAAGCCTCTGATTTTCTCGATTAGATAATTACATTAAAATATAATCAGCCTATGTGACCCTTTTATAAATAACCTAAGGAATCTCAATTGACATAGAATGACCATAAAGCTATGTAAGCAAAAATCAATGGGAAAAATCACTAAACCAACACCCCCCCTTAAGAATATCTTAAGTGAGATGAGAATTGGGTCCTGGCATTAAAATCCTAATGAGGTACCCAAGTACATAGTGAAGAACCTCCATAGGAGGAAGAAGAAGGTAGAGCAGCTCTAACCCCAATGAGAGCTCATAGATGAATAAATTTACTCTCTATGAAGGGCTTGGTAATAATATATACAATTTGATTTGATGTTGGAAAGTATTGAAGATCAATGACTTGCTCATTGATAAGCTCCCTGATGAAGTGCATGTAAATCTCTATGTGTTTGGTCCTTTGATGGAGAAAAAAATTCCTACAAATCTAGATAGTACTTTGGTTGTCACAGTAGATGATTTTTAGCTTATGAAACTAGATACCAAACTCTAAGGATCCCTTGAAGCTATATTACCTCAGTGGTGGCATTGACAACCCCTCTATATTTTGCTTATGTAGATGATAAAGCAATTGCATGCTACTTCTTGCTTGACCAACTTATTAGACTTGAACCAAGTGAGAAACTATAGCCTGAAGTGGACTTTCAACTCTAAATATCTCCATCCCAATCTAAATCTATGTATCTAATTAAATCAACCTCTATTCTTACTCTATAGTATATCCCATAGTTGTAAAAACCTTGAATGTAGTGTAGAATCTGATTAACTACTTTCCAATGCAGTTCATGGGGCTCCTACATAAACTAGGAGACCATGCCAACTATATAGGATATGTTAGGTCTAGTTTGTGTGAGATAGATAATACTACCCACAAGTTGCCAATATGTATTTGCATCAACCAATGGTGTAGGAAAATCAACTTCAATCTTCACATCATACAAGAAGGGAGTAGGAGTTGGATTACAATCAACCATGTTAAACCTCACAAGTAAATCAAGAGAATACCTGGATTGTGATAAAGTTATCCTAGAATATGATTAAATGATTTCAATCCTAATAAATTAATGTAAAAATCCCACATTTGTCATTGAAAATCTACCTAAAAGTGTAGTTTTCACTACTAATATGAATGATTGTGAGCTCCATGTAATCATCAAGTCATCTACATAGAGAACTAGGATCAATAGAGAATCATCCTACCAAAATATGTAGACATTTAAAACTAAGTGACATATGGTGAACCTAAATATGAAGAAAAAGGAGTCTATCTTGGCATAACATGCTCAAGTGGCCTATTTGAGTTCATAGATAGATTTACTAAGTCTAAAAATCAAGGAGGAATTTTCCACAAAGCCTTGTGGTTTCTCCATGTAGATCTCTTATTTAAAGTCACCATGTAGAAAATCACTTTTGATTTCCATTTGCTGAACATCCCATCAATGTGTAGTTGTGATGGCTAGAGTGAGTCTAATAGATGTCATCTTAGCTATAAGAGCAAATGTCATAGTTTAGTTTATACCAGGCACCTGAGAAAACCCCTTTGTAACCATATGACCTTTGTTCTTATTAATAGACCCATTTACACCATACTTAGTTTGATAAACCCATTTGCAATGGACCAATTTTCTTCCTTTAGGAAGAGGGATCAAGTCCCATGCTTTATTCTTGATTAGGGATCTATACTCCTTTTGCATACTATAATCTTATTATGGAATACTTGATTCCTCATAAAAGGTTTATAGATCTAAGGCAATGGCCAAGTAGGCATGTAAAGTCTCCTAAGACTATGAATATGCTTGCTTTGTATCTGATGGATTTCTAACCCATCTTACCACTTTGAAGTGTTTATTTGGCCCAAGTAGGATCATAATTGTATGAGATTAGAGAATTAGGAGGTGAGTCATCATCATCTAAAGTGTGAGTGTGAGATGGAGGAGGAGAATTCTCAACACTTCTCTCATCACTTGAACTTGAAGAAGAAGAAGAGTCATCCTAATCATTAAGAGGATTTTGAGGTGGATCTAAGTCACTATCTGAGGTAGAATCAATGTCTAGTGAGACTTTTGAGTCTAGAGTGATAGTAATGAGTTCAATTGGGTGATCATAAAACTTGACACTCCTTTCAAAGAAAAACTCATGATTTTTAGGATGTAAGATCTTGTATCCCTTAGTATCCTCTACATACCCCACAAAGATACAAGATTGAATATGAGAGTCCATTGCCTTGCATTTCTTCTTAGGAATATAGGCCATTACTGGTGATCCAAACACTCAAAAGAGATCCATTATGGGCTTGTGACTATCCCAATATTTTAAAGGATAGATTCCTTTTAATGATTTTTATGGAAATTGGTTTTGAATAAAACATGCATAGTTTATTTCTTCAACCCAAAATTGAGAAGCAAGAGACTTTGATTAAAGCATGCAGTTGGCCATTTCCTTTAAGGTATGGTTCTTATGTTAAATCACAATATTATACTAAGGAATGTATGGAACTATGTGCTACATATGAATCCCCTCTGATGTGAAAAATTTCTCAAACTTGTTAACATACTCCCCACCATTATCAGTCCTTAAGATTTTGATAGAATAATTTGACTGCTTCTCCACAAGTGCCTTGAAGTCTTTGAAGTGATCAAAGACCTCAGACTTATTTTTGAGATAAAACACATGGGTGTACCTCAAAAATTCATCTATGAATGTGAGCATGTATCTTGTCCTATTGAATGAAGGTTTTGGAAATAGACATGCTATGTCACTATGGACAATTCTAGATTTTGTTTAACACTCCTTGCTTTGCCCTTGTCATATTTCTCTTCTATATGCTTTCCAAGAATGCATCCATTACATAGTGCATCTGATAATTTGACTTTAGATAGCATTAAAACCATGTCTTGATGATTGAGTTTCTCTAGGTAATGGTAGTTAAATGTCCAAACCATTCATGCCATAGTTTGCTCACTCCATCTGGATGAGTAAGTAGTGCAACTAAAGGCTGATCTAGGGTAAATTATGAGAAGGTATACATCCTATATTAATTATTATATTTACCATAGGCCACTATGGTGTCACTATGCAACTCCTTAATAACCACTGAATTAGGTGTGAAATCAACTCACTTCCCTGCACCTATGTGAGTGATTTAGTACACTAACGAAAGATTATTGGATAGTGAAGGAATACATAGAACATCATTGAAGGTCCAATAACTTACTTCAATCAATCCTTTATCACTAAATTCTACTAAAATTCCATCACCCATGAGAATTGAAGGCACATAACACAGCTCTACTTATGAAAATAGATTCTTTGAGGAGGTTATGTGATAGGAATCACTCAAGTCAATAACCCAAGTTGAAGGTTAAGAAGTTATCGCAACAAGTGCTTTGCCCTTGTTTTTACCCTTTTTATTGTCATTAGCCTTTATATAATATTATGAGGACATGTTCTAAGTTAAGGACTTAGGAACATTGATGTTATTCTTCTCAAGCATCTTAGTCAAGGTGTCAATCTTCTTTTTCATGTACTGAGATTTATCATGCCCAAGTTTCTTACAAAAGTTGCATTTGAGTTTCTCCTTTTTAGGTTTCCCACTTGAGGAAGACTCATTTTATGATTCCTTAGGCTTGGAATCTGATTTTTCATTCTTATTATGCTCATGATCTAGTTTAGACTATTTCTTCTCCTATTTGCCACTACTAGAAGGCTTCTTCTTGTCTTGATTGTCAATCAAGGCATGTGATTATGAAGACTTTAGTGCACCCATTTGAACCAAATTATCTTTCTCCTAAGTTATATCAGTAACAAACTCATCAAATTATGGAATTTTACAAGTTGATCTAAGTTCACATTTGGTAACATTTAATGTAGAGATGAAAATTGAATAGTTGTGACCCAGTTTTACAAGCACAGATAAAATCAACTAATCATCTATTTTCTCAATGCCACATTATTTTAACTATAGTATAAATGATTTAAACTTTGTAAAGAAGTCTTTTAGGGTGTTATAGTCAATTGGGATTAATGTGATGAGCTCATTCTCTAGCTCATGAGGGTTCACACTCCAGAAAGCTTGTCTAGAATGGTCCAAACTTCATTGGGAGTTTTTGTAGATTAAACATGCAATAGGATGTCGAGAGACATTTATAGGCATAAGAACCAAATAGCCTCATCACATTTATTGTACCAATTAACCTTTTATACATCTATATATGGCTCAATTTCCTCACCCATAGTGGTTTGATAGAGTCCTTTACCTCTCAAGGTGAGTTGCATTTTAAAATTCCATTCGAGATAGTTAAATGGTGTGAGTGGTTCAATGTTTAGATCCATTAGTGCATATTAAATTGAGATAATTTACAAAATTGAGATGAAAGCAAAGAACATATTACACATAGTAAAATTACCCCTTTTAACTATCAATAAGACCCCCCCTTAAGTTATAATGTAACACATGCTCAATATTGGACATTGTGCATTGTTGAGAATGCATCTATGAAAAATTAGTGTGAGAGAGTATGAGAGAGACATTGGGCACAATTGATAATGTATCCAAGAAGAAAAGTATAAAAGGTTTGAACTAAGTTTTAAGCCATTACACCATGGAAAAAATGGATGTTACAAAGGTCCTAAAATAATATCACCAATACATAGATATTGAAAAAATATGCACTTTCAAAAAAATAGCACCCAAAATAGAGCTACAGATTGAAAGTTATGGCACTTATAAGTTCTCACTCCCACATATTTTTGGACACTTTTCAAAAATAGAAAAAAAAAATCTAGAGAGAAATGGAAAAAAACTCAAGTAATGCTACCCTACAAACCCAAATAGTAAAGACCCTAAAAACCCAAGTAGTAAAGACCCTCCAAAAGTTTGATTCAGTCAACGAAGAGTAATCTAGAGTTTCAAGACTACTTTACTGATGTAAATAATCAACCTTCAATAACCTTGAGTTGGTCTATAAAGAGTAATCTAGGTTTTTCATATAGCTTTACTTGGACTTCTCATACTACTTTACTTTTGACCTCGATCAGTAATGACCCTACTAAAACCCAAGTGAGTCTTAGAAGAGTAATATGGGTTTCTCAAATAGATTTACTAGACAAGTATTGCCCTTCACAAATCCGAGTTGGTTTATAGTAGTGTAAACTAGGTTTCTTAGACTGCTTTATATCCACAAGTAATCAATCTTTGAAATCTTGAGTAAGGTAGTAAAGACACTTTGAAAATCTGATTTGGTCTTAAAAGAGTAATCTAGGTTTTTTACACTGCTTTACTTCTAACTCCCAATAATAATTTGCTTTCTAAAACTTGCGTCGTAGTAATAACCCTTCAAAAACTTGAGTTGGTCTGGGAAGAGTGTAATCTAGGTTTATTAGACTATTTTACTTCAAAAATTAGTCACCCTTCTAGAACCCAAGTAAAGCAGTAATGATCCTTCCAAAACTTGAGTTGGTCTATAGTAGTGTAAATTGATTTTTTAGACCTACTTTACTTAACTTCATGGATTTACAAGTAAAACAACTCCATAACTCTGAGTTGGTCTATGGGTAAGTAACAACTCTATAAAATACCATATTGGTTTGTAGACACTCCAATGCATGCAAGTTTTTCAACTACTAAGCTGAAGTAATGACCACTTGCCAATCCTAGTAACATATAGGTTTGATGGCATGTAAATTGAGACAAGCTAAAAACGTCTAAAATACTTCAGCTTTGAAAATTATAAAAGAGACCCATTTAATATTTCAACCCAAGGAAGAAAAAAAAGAAGGCATTTTTTCACAACAACACAAGATATATGTATTTTTTAGAAAATGAAAAATGGGGCCTTAGGATGCCAAAAAGAGAAGAAAAATTGACTATTCTAGAACTAGGTCATGTTTACAGTCAATCCTAAGGTTTTGGTATGTTCTAAAATGAATGGCATAGTTAGTTTTGAGATATGAAGCTCTAGTAGAAATTTATGCATGGATTATCCAAGGAATCCCACCAAACCCTTCTTTTTGATAGAATAACAAATGTAGTAGGATTTCACCACAAATGTTTTTGCAATATTGGCAAAAATGGCTCTGATATCATGTCAGATTGGCCATGATCTTGGATCCTTACATATAATATTGAACAAATCTATGTATGTATCAATGAAATCATAGATAAATTACAAAGGAGGAAGAATCTTGTCTTCACACAATAATATTGCAAAATATGGTTGCTTGCATAAAATTGCATTAACCTGTTTTACCTTCCAATAAGGAAAAGTGGGGACATATAGAGAAAATTAGGGAAACATGAGGAAGCCTCTAATTTTCCTAATTATATAATTAAATTAAAATATAATTAGCTAATGTGACCCTTTTATAACTAACCTAAGGAAGCTTAATTGGCATAGAATGGCCATAAGGCCATGCAGGCAAAACCCAATGGAAAAAAACACTACACCAACACTATAGAGGGATCATATATTTCTTAAATAATACTCATAAGTGATATTTTAATCTCTTCTCAAGCCATACTTTAAGTCCTTGATATTGAAGTGGATATATCTGGTACTCCATTCAAGTTAACATCTCTTATAGGTACTTTCATACCACTTGGGCATATACTGAACTATAGGTGGTGGTGTTAGAGGTCCTATTTGACTATCTTCCTTTTTAATTTCACAATCACTATCTACAAATATTACAGGACATTTTCCTATATCATTTGCCTATATATAAGGTGGATTGATTTCCATCTTTTAATTAGACACTACGTCTTTGCTGACTAGTACCTTCTTTATTTCTGGATCAAGGAGCCTATATGCCTTTGATTGTGCACTGTATCCCAAAAAAATACATTATTTTGTTTTCTTATCCAACTTTTTCCTTTTTTTCTTAGGAACATGCATATATGCCTTACAACCAAAAAATTAAAGGTGATTAACCTTTGGTTTATTCCCTATCCAATCTTCATGAGGTGTGATTCCATCAAGAGCTTTGGTGGGTGACCTATTCAACAAGTAGACTATAGTGTGACAAGATTTTGCCCAATATGTATTAGGAGATTTTTGTACCCTCAAGCATGATGTGAAACATTTCCACTATGAACTTGTTATACTATTCTATAAATCCATTTTTCTAAGGTGAATATGGATCTATCAATTACCAATTAATTCCATTCACATTGAGATGGGCTAAAATTTCTTTACTAGTGTATTACCCCTCACAATCTGAGTGGAGGGTCTTGATTTTCCTACCAGTTTCATTTTCAAATATAGCCATGAATTATTTGAAGAATTGAAAATATTGATCCTTAGTATTTAATAAATATACCCACATATTTTTGTGATTAATCATTAATAAAAAGCTCAAAGTATTTGTACCCTTTGAGACTAGGAGAAAAATGTTTGCAAAGATTGGTGTGCACCAAGTCCAACTTACCAAGTGACCTATACTTAGTATTTTAAAAGGGGGATCTTCTTTGTTTTCCTCATAATTAATTGGTACATATATCAAAATATTTATTGATTTTGGGAAGACCACAAACCATATCCTATTTTCTCAATTGTACCAAATAACCATAACTCAAGTGACCATATCTTCTATGTCATAAATTGCCTAGTTCAATACCTTTGACAATAGGTGTTTGATGATAATTTTGAAAAAATTCAAGTTAAAACATTTTGCCTATATTGTAAGCCTTGTCAATCACTTTGAAATGCCTAAAATCAGCTTTGATGTGATTAAAAATTTGACCATTTTGGTGATCAAATTCAACCATGAGGTTGTGGTCAATTAATTGATTAGCAGACAACATATTTTTTGTAAGTCTTAGAACATATAAAATATTTTAAATGTTAAAATTTATTATTCTAAGTTAAATTTTTATGTCACCACTACCTTAAATTGTATATAAGGTATCATATCCAAGTGAAACATTTCCCTTTAATTCAAATTTTGTCAAAGTAGAAAACCATTATTTTCTCTTTATCATGTGTCTGGCTACCCCTGAATCAACATATCAATTACACTTGGATGATTGGTAGACTCATGTGTTTGAGTAGATAAAAAATATTACTCATTTAAAGAATCATTGTCTTAAGCAACATTTCCATGTTGTTTAGGCATGAAATTTTTCTTTTTCCACCTGTTTTATTGTTATGGTTACTTCTTTTCTATTTGTGGTGAATTGTTAAAAGAGGGATTATTACTTGATGAGCCCTTTTGAAATGTTTTGTACCAATAATGTTTTAAGTCATGTCCCTATCTTCCATAAATTTGACATGATTTAAAAAAAATTGTGAATTATTCCCTTGTTGGTTTTGTTGTTTATTTTTATTTGGAGATTGCTTTGGAACCTTCATGGGTTTCTTCCCCTTTTTAGTTGATGCAAGTGCATGATTTTCATCTACTTCCTATGAATTATGCAAAGCTTCCTCTTATTGTAAAAAAATTACCAGCACCTCAAAGGTTGTTTTTTATCTTGTGACATTAAAATTAGTCACAAAGATCCTATATGTGAGGGGAAGTGCTTTAAGGACTATAGGGACCAAACAATCATCTGTCACTAGTTCACCCAATGATTAAAGTGAAACCCAGAAAGTTTCAACCCTTTTAAGGAATGCTTCAACTTTTTCATCTGGTTTGAGCTTAAGAGTGTGTAATTTTCTCTAAAGATGCAAGATTTTATTTTGATTCTTAGCTTCATATACTATTTTAAGATTATCCCAAGAATATTTTGAGGTTGTATCACTATAGATTTGAGGTCGTACATCATACAAAACTCTAAACATGATTATTAACTTAGCCTTTTAATTAGCTTTGTCATATTTTTGCTATTGATCAATATTTGTTACATGTATGAGCTATGTGCCTTCTACCACTGACCAAATATCTTCAAACTCTAGATGTGTTTGTACTTCTATTTTCGATGTTGCATAATTATCATTCTTAAGCAATTGTGTGTCGAGGAGCACAAAATATGGTCCAAAACTAAACATCATGAAAGTTGCAAATGATAAATAAATATAAGTGTGTTTAATTGTAGAAATGAGATATACATTTTCAAAATATAAATAAAGTGAAAAAATGCATACACAAAGATGACAAATTGCTCATAAGAACAAAATGGATGTCAAACTCCATAAAAAATGCATCCAAAATTGCAATAAAAAACTAGACATTGATTTCAATCAAAAATGCATTTGAGGAGAAAATGAGGTTATAGTTTTCCTATTACAAGAAAATTTGAATTTTTTAGGAGAAAAATATCCCCCTTGTTTCAATCTTTGTAATTTTAGAAAAAAATATAGCCTATTTTGGCAGTTTACAAGTGAAAATAGCCTCTTAGTAAAAAAATGGCTTTTCACCTTTACACTTTTAATTTAAATTTCACCAATGAAATTTACAAAATGATTTTTTTTTCAAAAATAGCCTTCTCTAATGGATTTACAAAATCAAGTTTATTGGTTTTTAAATAAAACATAATAAAATAAAATCACCTTTTTTGGCCTTTAAGGTAATAGAATTTGTCTTAAATTTTTTTTTACCTAAATGTCATACCACTCTCTCTCTCTCTTTTTAATTAGATCAACATAATAAAAAAACATGACCTTTATAACAAATGCATGACCTAGATAGTTATTTGGATACCATAGTTAGATGTTTTTATTGGTAGTTGGGTGATACTACTATTGGTAGTTGGGAGACACCATTGTATGGTAGTAGAGGTGCTTTGGGGTCATCAGCCAATACCAATGGGTAGAAGCTACTACCCAAATATAGTGGAGCCATCACCTATCCTACCATATTCACCTAAGTAGCCATAGACCTATCTAAAGACAATTATTCTAAAATAAAAAAATTTCAAGATAATGATTGGTGTATCTATCCAAGGTCAATTCTAAAAGGGAAATGTAGCATGTAGAAAGGGTGATGTAGTAGGTAGAAAGGGTGATGTAAAAGAAAGGGTGATGTTGATTTATATTAATTTTTGTCTTATAGTTCACAATGGGTCTATCATTTTTGTTCATGCTAATGCCAAATATTGGTTTATGATAATTATGGATGCTAGATAGATGAGATCAATTCCAATTGAAATGACCTAAAATAACTAAATAATTTTTTTGATCTATATGGTGTTCTTATAGTGAGATCACCAAACACCAAGCTAAGTAGAGTCAATCTAAATGTTAATCTCTAATTGATTTAATGATACTAGATTTAGATAAATTAAAATACTTAGAAGTGTAAAAATATTCAGATCATATTTATATCAAATCAAATACTCAGTTATATTCCTTGAGATCTATTCCTCCATTGATTCAAAATTGGAGCTTGATCAAAAATAATAAAAGCAAATTAAAAGCTCTCAAATGTGATCTCAAATATTCTCAATCACATTAAAACTTAGATTTTAAATTATATGGTCAAAACCCTCTAAAAACAAGTATTTTTATCTTGAGTTGATGCTAAAAATTGTCAAAAATTTTTAAAAACAAAAAAAATTCCCTGTGAGACAACTATTATCCTTCCACATAATTGGCTACAATTATGACAGTGTTTCACTTTAGGATGGCTACAATTGGATTAGTGTGATGCATCTAAGGATCACATGAAATCAACTCTTGATCTCCACCAAATCTCTAATGCTTTAAAAAAGACTACTTAATACTTCCTACTCTGGTACCATATGAAAGATGAAATGGAATTACATTAACAAAAGTACTACAAGAGGTGCTTATTTACACAACACTAAGTGAGATTATATCTCCTAATATGTAGGAGATTATGACTCACACTAAATAATCACACATAATAAATAATGCATTTGACTAACCTATGTCAATCAAAAGTGTAATACCTTGAGACATTTATTATAAAAGGCTAGGATAAATTAATTATTCTAAAAACTAGTTAGGGTTGTATGAAATTATTACTAACTATGGTTCTTGAGCATATAGACTAATACACTAAAAGGAGATGAACTTGATGAACCAATGAACATAATGCAACTCTAACATTTTTATGCTTGAGGGACTCAAATTATTTTCTATAAAGAGAATTTAAGTTATGCCACAATATCCCTGTTCTTTGTACCATACCCTATACCATTCCCATCATACCTTATCCTATTACTAGCTAGTTCTTTTTGACTAACTATCCCATTTGGCCTTAGTTATGATTCGTTTATACTTCAAGCACATTCAATGGTTGATGATAGATATAATTCTAATAGTTATTTTAGATTCAAATTTTTGAATGGTATTATATGAAATCTATATGATAGTGGTCCTGGAAATTGAATCTTTCATTTTTTGTTACGTTATATTTTCATTACTTGTGCTATTAATTATAATTGCTTATGGGAAAATTAGTGTCACTCACCCTTTTTGTTGTTTCATAATTATAACTACCTTTAGGAAAATTAGGAACAAACCCTTTACCATGCATTTTTGTATCACTTTTCCATCACTATGTCATACCTTGCCATTTACCTATTCTTGAACTTGATGGTTTTTAATTAGACACCTTATGTGTAGGAAAAACTAAATTGACTTGAGGTCTTTCGAGGCTATGTAGGCAATACTAAATTTACATTGAGGTTATCTTAGTCGCTCCTTTTCCACACTCTCACTATTTTATAATCATTTTAAGTCATTCTCTTACTATTTTTTGAGTTAGGTCATTTTATATCTCACAATACTCCATTGAGTTGAGATAACAAAAAACAAAAACATTGGAAACATTTTCCCAAATTTCACCATTTTAGGTAGAGATACAATGACTTGAGGTCCATTTAGACTATGTAGGCATCACTAAATGTTTTCTAAGGTTATTTTGACCACCCTTGTTTGAATGATCTCATGTTTTGTGAGTAATGTAAGTTTAAATGATTTCATCATTTTATGAGTTGTACTATTATGTATCTCATGATTCTCAATTGAGTTGAAATGCTTATAAAATTCTAGAAACATTTGAAATAGTTTCAAAATTATTAAACATTTAAAAGGACCTAAGAAAGTCCTAAAAATCACAAAATCATGAAAATTGGCTTAGAATTTCCATGTGAGATATAAAGCTATAAATTTTTTTTAGGATGGACTCTCTTACCTATCCAATTTCATTTCTAGACCACTTTTCCTTTTCCCTCCCATTTATATGAGAACTACATTATCCTGAGGTCTACACAGGATATGATGTAGCACTTGGATACTTGGGGTGTCCCAAGTTAGCTTAGCCATGACCATTTTATTCACAACCACTTCTTTGTGTTAAGTATTTTGGGTCTTATAGTTACTTCAAAAGTAATCACTTGGCCTTTAGTTTCCCCATCCTTATTATTTTCTTACATTATAGCCATTTTATGAGAAATTTATTTTTGAATGATCTCACCATTTTATGAGCACCATTAGCCAACACTCATAATTTTATGAGAAACCTCAACCAACACTCTCATCATTTTACAAGCTCATTCTCATTCCAAGCCATAGATGTAGTTAACACTATGAATTACCAATTTATTTCATTTATGGATACTCTTCTCTTGTATTTTAATGTGGTTTTGGCCTTAACCATGCTCTCTCACTTATGTAATTTATTTGTGTTGATGTTTTCATGATTGTGGGCATCACCCCTTCTTTTCCTATACACACACCATTTTGTGAGACCTTTCCTATATTCCTCTATAATCATCCTCTTTTCATCATCATCATTTTATTCTATCCCATATCCTGGGAGAACTACATTTGGCTTGAATTTCACATTGGACTTTGTATCCATGGAACTATGTAGGCAACATCCACTTGCCTAACACATCTAGAGTCATCTCAGCTACCCCTTCCTATTTCTTCTATTCCCCATAGTTTTTTTTGTTTATGTAGTTGTCCCCTATGGCCTAGGAGAAATGTTTGTCATCTTGTTTGTGTCGTTATTCCCTATAGCTTAGGAGAAATGTTTATCATCTCACTTTTGTTTTTATTCCCTATAACCTAGGGGAAATCTTGTGACAATTGATATTGTGTTATTTTACTTGTGTCATTTCTACCTATATTAGGGGTAACCTTGTTGGTAAGAGTAACACCTCTATTATATATGCATAAATAATTTGTTTTCTTATATTTTATTTATATTAGCATTATGATTAACATTTTTTGTATATTGATGTTTGTTTAGTGTGTTTATTTGCTAATCTTTTTTTTTATATAGTTTTTTTTGTTTGTCTATCTATTTGTGTTTGTTTGTTTTTGCTTATTTATCTATTTGTGTTTTATTCTTATTTGTTTGTTTTTATTTGATATTTTCCTTTTTTCCTTTTTGTGTTTTTTGGGTGTCGTAGGTCTATTACATTTTATTTACACTTGAGTCTTGATTATCCATACCTTATACTTAGGATGTGACTATTTTTACTAGTATTACACTTGGTTTATTTGTTTTATATTTACACTTGGGAAGTGATTATTCGTATCTTATTCCTAGATTATTTATATTTGAATTTAAACTAAGTTTTCCATGTTTAGGGTATACATTGTTATTATAGTTATTCATAACTATGATTCATAATATTAGAAGCTATAGCAAACATCGAGCTAATAGAGACTATAGATTAATGCAATAACAATACTTCTTTGAGATCAAAACTAGCCAAGTACCCAAAACACATGCCTAAATCCAATGAGTAATAACCATAGTAAATATGATTTATTATGTGCTAATATAGATTTACATCTCTAAATAAACACACACACACACACAAGTCATAGAACATAAGAAGATAACAACATAGAAACATCTCATATACATGGCAAAGAAATAAATGGATAGAACATACATGTTTAAAATGAACATAAACATCCATAATGCCAAACAATGCCATTTATAATGCTAATCAATGCTAAACATGATATAATGAATATCAAATAAACATGGCATCACACACACACACACACACACACACACACACACACACACACACACACACACACACACACACCAAAATAATAGCTAGAAATATACAAAGGCCTCAAAGGACCCAATATGAAAGTCAATGTATATCAAAATGTCATAAATATATTGTAGACACTAGAAAACTACACACAATAGTTCTATTTGTTGAAATGCCTTAGTACCCTTATTAGACCTTGAGTCTAGTTGACCACCTAATTAGCTAACTAATCAACCTACTAACTTAACCTTTTAAACAACCCATTTTGATTTACTTTGACCCTTTTACCCTTGGACACTCAACCACCGATGGTCAGCTTAACCATCGATGGTTAGCCTGATCATTGATGGTTAGGTCCTCACCTTCTTAACAGATCACCAGTTGTGTGTGAGATAATGAGTAATAATTTAATATGTTCATCTTATGTGGTAATAAAAAACTTCCAAGCATCATGATCAACAGCCTCACCCTCTAGGGAACCTTCCAACCTCCATCTCTCTTTACCTATAAAAGGAGGGGAGTAAAAGGTGAAAAGGATCCATGTTCAAGATATCAAATCTTATTGCATATAGGTATTCAAGCTTTCCAACATCCAATCCTCCTTTAATGACTCAACAAAAAAAATAGACTTTAACCTATACCAAATTTGATTTTAAGGCCAAATTAATGTTACTCTGGAAAAATTACCTTAGCCTTCAACTAGCAACCATCTAGTAAGCTACATATATATTCTACTTGTTCTTTTTTATTTTAGATTTATAATCTCCCTAAATTGATAAAACTTGTCTACACCTTATTTCTTCTTCATGAAACTGATCTTTCACTACTCTGTAACCATCCAATTGTGAGTTAGCTTTTTATACAGGCCTATTTAATTCAAGCATTCCTTCTAGCCCTATTTACCCTGATTATTGGCCATAACTCTTTAAAAGTTAACTCAATAATGAAAGTAAAACCATTTCTGGATACCCATTAAGCCCTTATATAAAATACTAAAAAATGTCATGAGGTTACTTTGTACGGAATTGTACTTCCTTCTTTAAGTCATGTTCTAATTAACCTTCCTTGTGTACAAAACACCTTGTCCAGAGTAAAGTATGGATTTTACAATCAAACCAAGCACCATTCCAGATACCCATTATCTTCTTACAGGTGAATCAATAATTTTTTAGTGCTCTTCTTTGGAGAAATTCACTTTTCCTATATTGGCCTATGCTCTTCCCTTCACATGCACCTAGGTTTCACTTGGCAATTGTTATTTTTCATACTTATCCATACTATATCAGCTTAAGACCACTTCCAACAATTTTATAACACCTTCTTGGTTCATATTGCAAAGTTTCAAGAGGTTTCAATCATTAAAACTCATTTTGAGGGCTAGAAGCTAATTCAAGATTTTCCCATGACTGTCACAGGTCGAGAGCTAATTAATTTTTATGGGTATGTTTTACCATATTTCAAGGGTTAAAATAAGTTTTATATGGTCTTTATTGATGCCCTACACCTTCTATAACCCTCCTCCTTATCATATCAACCTACTGTGTTTTCCAAACAAGACTTCTCAGTTGTCTTGGACTGTATTTTCATGACAGTCAACAGGGTTCATTATTGTCATCTCTTTTTGAATGATCAATAGAATTTCAAGGGGATAAAAAACCATGTCATACCTTAATGACTTCCCCATTCATATTCCATATCAACAATGACGTGATCAATCCACTTACAATGCAAAAACATACAAGTTTCTTAACTTTTTATGTATACTGTCACCTACAGGCCTGAATTTCAACTGTGGAGTTTTTGGACATCAAGAGGGTTTCTAATGACTGTTTATTCATTTCTTAAGTTCATACCTGAATCAAAAAAAATTCTCCATGTCATTATAATCTTTATGCAAACATTTACACGTTGGTTTTTCGCTTGGACAGTGGGCTGTAAATTGGGATGTCTGAATATCCTGTTTAGGCCTGTTTAGGCTTTTTATAACATTCAAGTTCTTTTAGATCTATTTTTCACATAATAAAGTTTTAAAATTATTCTCAACATGCCAAATAACCAATCTACCTGTAGTTTTCTCAATGTTTTATAACAAACCATCATCCACATATACAGGCCTGTCACTAGAATTCATAAGGAAACCATATATGAAACAAATACATTCATTCTCCTTAGATCAAATGGAAGACTTACATTTCAATATCAAAATCCATGGATTTCAAATCCTTTCTTTCTACTTCACACATTATCTTGTCTTTAATCAAATCTCCTTGTCTCATTCTTTAACATCTCTTGAATGAGGTCCTCCCTCACTAATTCTCTTCTCTATTCTTCATTCTTTCTTCTTTCTCTTGAATGAGAGGACTTTTCCTCTCTGTCCTTCTTCTCTTCTACACCCCTCTCATCTTCTCTTCTCTTCTCCTCCTCTTTTCTTCATGAATTCTTCTTTTTTTATCTCTTTTCAAGAATCTCTCTTCCAACTTCTACGCTGAAATTGGGCTTAAGGCAAAACCAAATGTTGTTTGTAGGTTTTAACAATATAATAAGGTTGAAAATAGTTTCAACCATTTCCCCCTGATTCCCTCAACAGCCTGACCATCATTTTTCACCTTTTTACTTTCACTTTTTGATAATTATATTTTACTTTGAAGATGAAATTTTGAAATCTACACAATTTGGAGGGAAAACCAGAATTTGAATTTTCACACTAGAATTTAGACTATTGTAGATGCTCTTGCATCATACTCTCCCTCTAGAAAAGAATTGAACCTTAGTTCAAATGAATTACTACCTCTACGAATGAGTCTTCACTATATGCCTGGATCCCAAGGTCTTATTGTCAATACCAATGTTTGTCTTTGGTAGTCTTTGATTTTCATCTTGCTTTTCTTCCTCTTCTGGTATGTTCTTCTTCTCATCTCTTTCTCAGCTGTCATCTCCCACTTCCACGCTTATTCATCTTCATACATGTCTTCTTGATCTTCTGGTTGTTCTTCTTGTTTCACAAATTTGTCCATGAGCTTGTCTAATGACTCATGTATGTCATTCACTTTAGCAATCTTCATACCTACATACAAAACATTCAAAGCCACCTTAAAATCAAAATCTTTAGGCCATGAAGCCTCTTGGCTGTCTCCATGCTCTTGTTCCTTGATCAAAACTGCCTTGACCTCTTTGCTTTGCTCTTGTCTTGTTTCACTCTTCCCAATGCTGCCTTCACCATGGTTTGTACCTGTATGTAGCTCTCTTAAATTACCAAATAGCTCCTCTAACATCTTCAACTCTTCCTTTAGTAAGATCTCATCTATCTCACTATTTTCTTCATCAAACTTGGGCTGATCATTCACAAGGATTACTTGCCCTTTACCTCTTATCTCTTCTTTTCTTAACTTGTCTTCACATAAACCAACTTCTTCATCAACATCATTATACTTATCAAATACAATTGTAGCACCCTTACCTTGTGTCTCCTTACCTTCTTCAATCTTTGATTGAAGCCATCTTGTTTGTTCTACTGCATACTTTCTCTTTTCCTTATCATCCATCCATTTGGAATTCTCTCCTTGTTGCATATTAGTCCATACAACCACTTTCCATTCCTCATTTTCCATAAACATATCATTAAATGATTTAAACAAATCATTATCCTACTCATTGCAAGCAATTGACTTACCTTTCATCTTTGCATCCTCACACCTTTGATTGCTTGTGTCAACCTTCACCTTCCTCCATTGACTTCTTGGTGTTGTTACCTCAACACTCACATCTTCACTCTTAGCCTTCTTAAGCACCCACATTTGATTCTTCTTCTTACCATTTTTCTTCTCAAGCCATGTAGGCATCCGGTAACCATGCTCTTGTATCAGCACTCCATGTTGCTTGGGAGTTTGCTTCTTCCACCATTTAGGCATCACATACCCATGATTAAATTCTCTTTTTGAGGTCTCTATCATCTTCTTTAACTCTTGCACCTGTACATTAGCAGATTCATGCTCATAATAGCAATCAAAATCAGGTCTTAACATTTCATTTACCTCTTTGATAGCTTGGTCTATGTAGCAACCTTTCTCTTTCTTTATGCTTGGCTGCTCTCTTTCTTCCTCTTGGCATTCAATGGCATCAAGGAATTCAGCTTCCTCTTCTACCTCTTCTTTCTCATGCATTAACCTATGCATCTCTTCTTCTTTATCAACAGCAACAAACTCACTTCTCTCTCCTCTTACACATTCACTTGTGTACTTGGTGTCTTCTCTTGCACCAATCTCTTCTTTCTTCAAGGCATTTCTTTTGACCTCCATAAAGCTGCTCATACCTGCACTTACCCACTCAAAAACAGCATTAGATATAAAAACAAGAGACCATAATGTCTCCATGAGTGTCCTCTTAATGGACATTCTCATCTTTCCAAGTGCTCTTCCTAGAACTTCCTCTTTTATCTCTTCTCTCTTGTTCTCCTCAATGAGAAATTTCTTCTCAACTTATTCCTCTTGCTGCTCACTTGGCAACCTTCTTACCTTCTTCAAGCCTCTATGGGCTTCTCTCTTCATGGCAATCTTCTTTTGCCTTCTTCTCCTTTTCACTAGGAGATCTATTGGCCACTTCATCCTCCTCCTTATTGGCCATACCGATGCTTGCTTATCCATCTGAATACAAGACTCATATTCATATTTAATCTTAGCTAACTCTCTCTTCAACTTAGCAATCTCTTTATTAATTACAAAACTGTCCATACCTTTGATGCTTGCTTTCTTCTTGGTGCCCTCATGTACCGTGCTGCTCTGCAGTGCCTTCAACAATACTTCCATCTCTGAGATATTCACCCAAGTCTTTTCCACCTTGGTCTCTTGATCCCTTGTCTCACCCAAGCTTTTCTCCTTGACTAGTCTTTTGATAATCTCTTTGATCTCACCTAGGCCTTTTGCATCCTAGTCTTTTGATCCCCTTCTCAATCCTGCAGCAACTCTTATACAACACTTCATCAAATACAAATCATAAATCCTAGCTTAACTTTCTTTGGATATTCCTCTTGAGCATTCACTTTCTCTTCTTCTAGAGCTTCTCTAAGCTTCAGACTCCATCCTTTACCTCACCTAAGTCTATTTCACCTTAGTTTTTTGGCAAACTATCCAAGCTTCTTCTTGGATCTTCACTAAGCCTTCCTTGGCTTCTTCTCTTCTTAAGCCTCAATGGCTTGGCTTCCTTGAACCTGAAACCTCTTCACTTGATTTCTTCTCAACACAATAAACTTCAAATCAAATATCAAAATTATTCATACCTTTTCTCCCCAGGGTCTTCTATCACTTGTCCTGTTGATCCTCTTGCCAAATCCTGTAACAACTCATTAGAAATCACAACCAACAACATGTTACCAATTCACAAGAGCTTCAAGCTCTGATACCAAATGATTAAAATGATCTTGCACTACTCTGTAACCATCCAATTGTGAGTTAACTTCTTATACAGGCCTATTTAATTCAAGCATTCCTTCTAGCCCTATTTACCCTGATTATTGGCCATAACTCTTTACAGGTTAACTCAATCATGAAAGTAAAACCATTTATAGATACCCATTAATCCCTTCTATAACATACTAAAAATACTCCTGAGTTTACTTTGTACGGAATTGTACTTCCTTCTTTAAGCCCTATTCTAATTAGCCTTCCTTGTGTACAAAACACCTTGTCCAGAGTAAAGTATGTACTTTCTAATTAAAAAAATCACCATTACAGATATAAATTATCTACTTATAGGTTAATCAATCATTTTTTAGTGCTCTTCTTTGGAGAAATTCACTTTTCCTATATTGGCCTATGTTCTTCCCTTCACATGCACCTAGGTTTCACTTGGCAATTGTTATTTTTCATACTTCTCCATACCGTATCACCTTCAGACCACTTCAAACAGTTTTATAACACTTTCATGGTTCATATTGAAAATTTTCAAGAGGTTTCAATCATTAAAACTCATTTTGAGGGCTAGAAGCTAATTCAGGATTTTCCCATGACTATCACAGGCCGAGAGCTAATTAATTTTTCTGGGTGTGTTTTACCCTGTTTCAAGGGTTAAAATAAGTTTTCTAGGGTCTTTATTGATTCCCTAAACCTTCTCTAATCCTCCTCCTTATCATATCAACCTACTGTGTTTTCCAAACAAGACTTCTCAGTTGTCTTGGACTGTATTTTCATGACAGTCAACAGGGTTCATTATTGTCATCTCTTTTTGAATGATCAATAGAATTTCAAGGGGATAAACAACCATGTAAATACCTTAATTACTTCCCCATTCATATTCCCTATCAACAATGACCTGATCAATCCACTTACAATGCAAAAACATACAAGTTTCTTAACTTTTTCTGTATACTGTCACCTACAGGCCTGAATTTCAACTGTGGAGTTTTTGGACATCAAGAGGGTTTCTAATGACTTTTTATTCCTTTATTAAGTTTATACCTGCCTCAAAAACTTATCTCCATGTCATTATAATCTTTATTCAAACATTTACACGTTGGTTTTTCCCTTGGACAGTGGGCTGTAAATTGGGATGTTTGAATATCCTGTTTAGGCCTGTTTAGGCTTTTTATAACATTCAAGTTCTTATAGATCTCTTGTTCACATAATACAATTTTAAAATTATTCTCAACATGCCAAATAACCAATCTACCTGTAGTTTTCTCAATTTTTTATAACAAACCATCATCCAAACACACATTCACATACATATACAGGCCTGTCACTAGAATTCATAAGGAAACCATATATGAAACAAATACATTCATTCTCCTTAGATCAAATGGAAGACTTACATTTAAATATCAAAATCCATGGATTTCAAATCCGTTCTTGCTCCTTCACACATTCTCTTGTCTTTAATCAAATCTCCTTCTCTCATTCTTTAACATCTCTTGAGTGAGGTCCTCCCTCACTAATTCTCTTCTCTATTCTTCATTCTTTCTTCTTTCTCTTGAATGAGAGGAATTTTCCTCTCTATCCTTCTTCTCTTCTACACCCCTCTCATCTTCTCTTCTCTTCTCCTCCTCTTTTCTTAATGAATTCTTCTTTTTTTCTCTCTTTTCAAGAATCTCTCTTCCAACTTCTACGCCCAAATTGGGCTTAAGGCAAAACCAAATGTTGTTTGTAGGTTTTAACAATATACTAAGGTTGAAAATAGTTTCAACCATTTGCCCCTGATTCCCTCAATAGCCTAACCATCATTTTTCACCTTTTTACTTTCACTTTTTGATAATTACATTTTACTTTGAAGATGAAATTTTGAAATCTACACAATTTGGAGGGAAAACCAGAATTTGAATTTTCACACTAGAATTTGGACTATTATAGATGCTCTTGCATCACTTCTCCACCAAATCCTTAACAAAACCATTATCTAACCACCTACCTATTTTACAACTCTTTTCTAAATACCTTCAAAAATCCACAAGAAATTGCTAATAGTTAGCATAATCACCAATGGTCACCCCCAAATGTTGATAGTTACCCAACCACTGACAGTCAACCTAGTCATTTATGGTTCACTCAATTGATGATGGTCACTATGGAAAAAAAATAACAAGTTATCTCTAGCCCCTTAACCCCATGCAAACCTAACTTTCTATGTTCCTACCTATTTATAGACCCTTTTCTAATTTTTTGAAGATGACTTCACCTACCTTAGCATGAGTATTGACCACTTTTCCTATATTTAGTCATTTTATTTAATAAGAATTCTACTTTATTCTTATATTGAATTTCATTTACTTTATGCAAGTATATTAATTTTATCATTTTAAACTTGATTGTTATCAATAGTGGATTACAGTCTCCTAGCAAGCATATGCTTCTTGGATCTAGCTCATGCTAGGTAGTCCACTTAACTATCTTTCTAACAACCCATTTTATTATTGATTTCTTATTTGCACGTTATTCCTTCCTAGCCAAAGAGGATTTTTCCATATTCATCTAGATTATGCATACATAACCAACCAGGTATTTCTACCACACCCTTATTACTAGTTTCTTATCTTCTTCCAAAATTAATAAATGAGTAGAAATTAAGAGAAACATTTTGGCATACTCGGTGGTACCTAACATCATCTAGGTGCCCTTTCTTTCTTCCTTTATTCTATTCTCATTGAATAAAATCTAAAATTTATTTTTGCATAAAATAAACCCTTTGCATACATTGCTTGTTTGCTTGTTTTAGTTCATCTAGTAACTTAAAGTCAAAGTAATTAATCGTAGTTTCACTTTTGTTATCACACACTTTACCAAAACACATAATCAATTAACACATGAAAACAAACTTGAGACAAGGCCCAACTAATATTTCATCACCTAGTGATAAACCTTACCCTTTCTTGGTAATCCCACTTGGACGTCATTACCAAGGGGAGAAATAGCTTAGGTCTCTGGTCGAGTATAAATTCTAAAATTTAGTATACCTTGGCTAATCACTTAACACCCTTATCACTATGGTGTGTGAAGTGAGTGGGTAAGCCCAAATATCAAGCCATGTACTAAAATTCAATATAAATTTCTCTCTTGAGCACCTAAACATAATCTTGAAACCAACCTTATATTTCCTCTTTAGTACCTAATCTACAAACCAAATTTTCTTCTTCACACTTTCTAAAGGCTTAAGCCAAAAGTGATCTAAAATAGAATCCTATGTTTTAAATGCACTCTTAGTGTGTGTTTGGATTGCCTTGAATTCTTTTCTTTTCCTTACTTTTTATTTGAGGTTTGAGTTTTATCATTTCCTTCTTATTTTCTCACATGGTCTTTACTAGACAACAGTTGAGAAACTAAACCAACTGAGGACCACCTTCCTCTTCCTCTTCCTCCTCTATGGAGTATACTTTAGATGTTGAGGGTTCTCCTCATCATTCTCCCCCTCCTACCATGCCATGGATAGTTGTTGAGGGTGATTCATATTTTTCCACATTCCTTGATAACAACCCCACAACCCTCCAGCACTACCTTAACATCTTATCTCACTACAAATCTACTAATTTGGTTCCTCCTATATATCCACCCTATGGAATGCCTCACCATCTTATGGTTGATGTTACTTCTACCCAACCATTGATCACCCAAGCCTCTTCTTCTACCAATATCCCATCCACTACTACCACCGAAATCCAATCCAACATTCCAACCAATAATCAAAATCCTCCTACACCAAGAAACACCTCTAATGTGGGGGAAACCTTACCTCTTTCTACTTATACCTCACCTACCATGGGGATATCTTATACCCCTATTTCCACCATTCCCCTTATCACTACCAATCTACCAATTTATACCCCACTCCAACATTTTGTACTTTTCATACCTCCTACCTTTCCACCCATTAGCATAAGGGTCACCACTAAACCTCAACCTACCAATTCAACTATACCTCCAAACCAACCTTTGTCGATCTCTAAGAAAACACCCATGACATCTTACCAATATGTTCTTAATCCAAAAGGATACATACCACCTTCTACCCAACATTTTGTGCCCACATACCAATATTGGGCATCATCCCAACCTTCAATGACCACATACCAATATATGGAATCTTCTCAACCTTTCACCTCTTATCCATACATTGTAGCCACCCAACCTCAACTGAACCTACCACCTAATTATGAAACTCCTCAACCTCAAAATTATTTTGTTAAGATGTTGATGGATAAAATGCCCAATCTTTAATCATCTATTTCTAGAGCTCATAACCTTTTATATTATGATCAAATCTATGATGAACCAATTCACCCATCCATTCCAATCCAAACTTATCCTCCTCAATGTGAACTACCTAAGTTTTTCAAGTTCCAAAGCAAGGAGGAAACCAACAATATTTAAGAGCATTCTGCCATTATTTATATTTGATTGTATATGACGATGCTCTTCTCCTTTGTGCCTTAAACATATCTTTATTTGGACCAGCCTTGTATTGGTATAGTGATCTCACCAAGCACTCTATCTTCTCCTTTTCTTAACTAGCCCAAAAAAATTTAGATCACTTTTCAGTCAACATATCTAAAAGGTTTCCATTACTAAACTTTACTTCATTAGGTAATTCGATGATAAATCAATTATCAATTTCATAGCTAGATGGAGAGGTCTCATTAACCAACTTTCTTTCTCATTACCCCAACCTAAATTGATTGAACTCTTTTCTCAAGATTGTGATAAATATATTGCTCCAACTCTTTAGGTTAAAACTTTTAGAACCTTTGATGAGGCATTTACCATGGCACATAAAATTGAAATTAGAATAATTGATGAAGGGAAATTGAAACTAAGAAACAAGAATTCAAACTTTAAATCCAATGATCCTTCTTCAACCAAAACCACTAACCCATCCAACCACCCCAACACCAAGACAAAGGCAACCACAAACACAGTTGTCTTAAAATCCACTCCACCTCCAATTATCAACCAAACTAATCAAACCAATTCTTCCAACCCATCAAACTAGCAAACTTGCAACAAAAACTAAACCAATCCAAGACAATATACTGCCATAAGGGAGTCATATGCTTTAGTTTTGGATAAACTAATTATAAATCTAATATCATACAACTCCTTCTTATCAAACCACCCCAAAAATTTAATGCTTCTTTCTTCACACCTATCTAGTACAATGAAAACAATCTATGTGCCTTCCATCATGTTATTGGACATGATGTTAGTAGGTGCAATACCATTAAAACTATTATCCAAAACATGATTGACAAGGGTGAAATTGCATTAGATAATCTCAATGCACCTCAAAATCAATCATTATACATCTTTCAAAAACCTTTTCCTAACCATGTACCTTCCACCAACCATGACAATAGTAAATAGAATCATCTCACACTCATGAGGTGTGCATAATAAATGTCATTATTAGTGAACCTACCATTGAGTAAACTATTACCTCGACTTCCTCTTCTTACACCCCACTTATTAAAGTGATATAATATTATTCTATTCCTTTATACAACCAAACAAAGGAATAAACCTCCTCTCTTTTAATTGAAGAGACCATTAACTTACCCACCTTTCCTTTGATAGAAATACCAAATGTGCCAACCATTGTTTCAACTACTTCTTCCTCCAATCCACTTATGGAAGTGGTGGAATCACTACTCATTCCTTTTGACATCCAAAAAAAAAAAAAAAACCACCTCCCTCTTTCCATTTGAATAAACCACACCCTCCTTACCTACCATAAAACCAACCACTCCTTCTTTGGAAACTAATCCAAAGGAAGAGATCATCTCCTCTATTCTTTCCCTAGAAACACCATCTTCCTCATCCATCAAACGTTCCACCCAAGATGGTAAAGAAATTTTTCCCTCACCTCAACCTATAAGTTTAATATTTTAAACCAATAACCAAGGAATCAAACCCATCTATAAACCTTTTTATATATTGGTTCAAATCCTAAATTTTACCTCTCAACCAAATCTAGATAGGGCCACATTTTGGCATAATATTAGGATAATTTACCAAAAAAAATAATAACCTTTAACCTCACTTACACTACCCTAAAACCTATCATTACCTCAACCCCATCCTTAGATACTTTTTCCTCCAAAACCATAGGGGAATCTTCTAACCCACACTACACTCCCCTAGCCAATCCCATCAAGAGTCTAGGAATACTTCCTACCCCTAGATTATCTCATACATATTTGAAGTTAGACTTAACCCCATCAAGTCCACCAAATAAACCTTTGACTAACCCTATAAAAAATATAAAACCACCCAAACCATCTATAACTAGACCCGTACCACCCCCTTCTCTTTTACCATTTATTTTAGGAACCCTTACCTCTACTATCCCCATTACCTTATCCTAATCTAGTAAACCTTCTCCTTTTACTCTACCTACACATATCTCCACCCCAAAAAAAATATCCCCATCATTCTTAACTAACCTAGCTACCTCTACCTTCCCACCTATCACCAAAACTTTACCCTCCACATCTAAATCTTCCACCTCTAAACCAACCATAACAAAACAATACAAACTAAAACTACCTGCCAAAACCACTCTACCACCTCCAATTTCTATAGTAAATCCTAATCCTAAGAAATCTCCCACTCCTAAAACCAAAAACCCAACACCCTCAACCATTTTATCAAATCTTATTTGACCATTATATAAAGGTTATTGCAAACCTCTTATTTAACCTTACCACCCATCAAAGCTTTCTACCCTTCACATCTTAAACCAACATGGTTCAATGAAAATTTGATTTGCCTATACCATAGGACACTAGGACATGATACAGAGAACTATAAATGTCTTCAAACATTGCTCTATAACATATGAAACGAGGAGGATCTATTATCAGATGAACCTCCCTTGAGTATATTACCAACCTAACTACTAACTCAAACCATCTAACATCTACCTACTCCCCCACTCTCACCTAAGATTGAGGAGGAATTAAAGTAATTATCTAAACTAAAACTTCCCCTTATCTAGACCATTCATATGGTTACCCGATTAAGGGCCCAACAAAAAGATAAGGTAAAAGCAAGAGTGTCCATACCATGGACATACCCTTTTACCCCTCAACCTTCTCATTAAAACCAAGCACCTTCACCTTCACCATTACCAAAACCCAAATTATCCATTTTGGTTGCCTCTCCTTCCAACCCTTCCAAATCCATTCAACATATAGTGTTGAAATAAATTCACCAAACATTGATGAATATCAAATTATATGAATTAATCAATGCCTCACCTCCTCACTATTAAAAATTGATAGATATTCTATAATCCATAGAGGTTCAAACCAAATATCCTCAACCCCTTTTATCCTTTCTTTGAGCCCTTCAAATTTCTACCCTATTCACCTTTAAGGATTCAAAAATACCTTTTATGCATCCTGAGGATCATGATCCTCCCTCTTTATCATAACATACATCAACCAAACCCACATCAAAAGGTTGATGATTGATGAAGGGGATAATATCAACATTATATCCTCCCATGCCTATGACCAACTTTATTTTCCAAATAACTTCATGTCTAAGACTATAGTTGTTCTTTTCTCTTTCAATGACACTATGGCCACTACCTTGGGAACAATTGTTCTCCATATTAATTTAGGACCTTGCACCATTCCATCACTCTTTTACATTATAGAGGGTGATTTTAAATATAATATTTTACTTGGATTCCCTTGGATCCATGATATGAATTGTGTCCCTTCCACTTTACATCATTATATCAAATTTGAGCATGAATTTCATGTCATTACCATATCGACTGACCCTAGTCCATTTACATCTTACAATATGATGTATCAACCCAAAGATGTTCTTCTTCCTCACCTATCCACCTCACCACCAACTACCAATAATCCTACCCTTATAATTTATGAATCTTCAATGAGATCATCCATCCCTTCTTCATATATCCCCATAGAGGACCCCTTCAAACTAATGTTCCAACATCTTTCACTAGGAAAATACCATCTTTTGGCCTTGGATGACTTCCACACTCCTAAAGAGTATGGAAATCTTGACCATGACCCTAGTTATGACCCTAACATCAAAACCATCATCCCTTTTAGGGCACCCAATCATCAAACCTATTTTATTTATGGGGGACTTGACCATCCACTTCTTGCTTCCTTTACCACCCCTCATATCCAACCATTTACCTCTAATTTCTCATATCTAAAAAACCCACATTTAAAAAAGTGTACCTTCATAGGTGTGCTTTGAATGGGTTTGGACTTGGCCTTTATGAATATGGACCCCAATAATTACCCATAATCAAAACCTAAAAACCTTGTGAGTTATTCAGCCTTAGGTTCATACCATTAGAAGAACCCACCTCACCAAAACCCATCACCACCATCGATGAGGATGTCCCATCCTCATAAACCCCATCTCTATCAAAGTCTAAGGATTTAGATACCATCTCATAATTTTTTTTTAATACCATTATTTTGGGCCCGATGACTTATCAAAAGGATGGTCTAACTAAAACTCTTCTTCTTATCTATCTTAAAATGGTAGAAAATGATTCTCTTACTATCAACACCATTTAATGTCAGGATGATGATTCCATTCTGACCTACCTTGATGTGGGGGATTATTATATTTATAAATCCAATACTCTTGAAAACCAAATAATGTTGAATGAATCTACCATTTATGTCAATGTGGGTACTCAAGATGACCCTCACATTGTCAAAATTTGTTAATCCTTGAATTTCATAGAACAAGAAGATTATCCTTCCTTCCTTTGTGACCAAAGCATATAATTTGATTTGTGTTATTAGGATATGCCCAAAATTGAACCTTCTATTTCTCTCCAAAATATTTTCACCCATCCTGATGCTAAAACCTATTTGGTAAAAGCTTCATAGGATGCACCCTTGCATTGGCCTTCTAGTCAAAGATGAAATTTAATGCTTCTTATCTATCTACTTCATCCAACCTATTGATTCTAATTAATGGGTTTATAACATCATTACCATTACAAAACCCATAAGGGTAATTCATATTTGTATCAAATTTCATGACCTCAACCTTGCTTTTCAAAAGGATGACTTCCCTTTGCCTAGCATTGACCAACTTATTGATCTTATAGCTAGCCACAAGATGTTATCTCTCATGGATGGTTTCTAAAGATATAATAACATCTTGATTACTCTTAAGGATCAGCATAAAACCTATTTCATCACTTCATGCTAAACCTTTTGCTACAGAGTCATGGCATTTGGTCTAAAGAACATTGGCACCACCTATTAGCATGTGATGACCTACATATTTCATGACCTCATCCATAAAACCATTGTGTAATATGTGTAAAATCTCCTTGGGAAATCCAAATATCATAAGGATCATCTAGATATTCTCAAAATTATCTTCAAATGCCTTAAACACTTCCATGTCAAAATCAACCCAAAGAAATGTATTTTTGGGGTGCTTTCTGGAAAGCTCCTTGGTTTCATTGTATCCCTTCAAGGAATCAAGGTAGACCTTACCAAATTTAGAGAAATTTTGGAAATTCCACCTCCAACCCACCTTAATCAACTTTTAAACTTGTAGGGGAAGCTCTAATTGATTCAATTTTTCATCTCTCAATTATCAGATAGATGCCAACCTTTTCACCATGTCCTTAAGAAAAAGACATATTTTAAGTGGAATAAAGACTACCAACAAGACTTTGATTCAATTAGATGATACCTTATTTTTCCACCTACTTTGACCCCTCCTAAATAGGATCAAACCTTATACCTTTACATCTCTACCACTAACCATTCCTTAGGGGCAATACTAACTCACCATGATGAATAAAATAAAGAGAAAAATGTCTACTACATATGTTGAACACTTATAGAGCATGAGACTCAGTATTCTTATCCTAAGAAACTTTGCCTCACCCTCATATTTGTGGCTTCCAAACTTTTCCATTACCTTCTTAATCATAAAACCTATGTCATCACTAACACTGACCCACTCAAGTACATACACTCCAAACTATACCAAAACTAATGTATGGATAAATAGCTCATGCTTCTAGCTGAGTTTGATCTTTATTTCCTTCAATAAAATAAAATTAAATGGAAATTAATTAATAATTAATTTGTTAAATCTCCTCTTCTTGACAACCAACCTCTTCTACTTGCATTTCTAGATGAATTCATCGTGACTCTTTCTCAAGAGGACCCCACTTACCAAATGACCATGTACTTTGATGGCTTCAAATTCTAATGTGGTTGGGGTGCTAGATTTATTCTCATTCCCATTTATGGTGAACCTCTTACCCTTTCCTTTAAACTTGACTTCAAATGCACCAATAATATGGTTGAGTATGAAGCCCTAGTCATAGGTCTCTACACTACTCTAGCCTTGGCAGTCAAGATAATTAGTGTCTTTGATGTTTCCCAACTTGTGGTCAACTAGGTCAAAAAATATTACCAATGTAAGAATGATGTCTTACTAAATCACAAACAACTCATATATGTACTCTTAACATCATTCAATCATTACCTTATCTAATCAATTTCATGATCTATGAATAAGTTCATAGATACAATGGCTTCCCTTGCTTCCCAAATCCCATATCAACCTTCTAAATCTAAACTCTTTATTACTATCCATCATTTTATTACCCCATCCTATATCCATTCTGACCTTCCTACCATTTTTAATGTAGACTAATCTCAATCAGACATATGGTAAGAATAAACTTTTGATTACCTTAACCTCGGTATCATTCTTCCCAACCTCTCTAAGAATGTCCAAAGAAATTTTGTTTGGAGTACCTCTCATTACACTATACTAGGGGGAATCCTTTAAAAAATGGCTTTAATGGCCTCCTTATCCATTATTTTTGTAGTCATAAAGCTTCCCATTCCATCAAGGAAACTTATGGGGGATACTTTAGTGATTTAGCTATCACTAAATACATCCTTCAAATTAGATACTATTGGCCTACCCTCAACTAATACTATTGTGATTATGTAAAATAGTGTGTTAAATGTTAACAACATGATAATTTACACCATGTACCTACCCATGGCCTCCAAGTATCTAAAGAATTTTATCTATTATCATAATGGGGCCTGTATCTAATTAGGTAAATCAATCCCCATTCATCACAACTTCACCAATCCATCATTACCACCATCGAGTATTTCACCAAGTGGGTGTAAGTCATTCGTCTCATCTCTACCAAAGCCAATTTTTTTTTAGATTTTATCAACCATCACATCATTTGTCATTTTGGTGTTCCCCATAAGATCATCACTGATAATGGTAAATATTTCAATAATAAGAAAGTCCAAGGTTTTTATGATTCATTTGCCTTCAAGTTAACCTTTTCCTCATTTTACCATCCACAAGTAAATGGATAGGTAAAATCTTCTAACAAAATCCTTAACAAAATGTTCACCAAAGTCATTAGTGCTTCAAGTTGGGATTGGGACTTACACATCCCCTTCATTTAATGGGCCTATCACACTAGCATTCAAACCTATACAAGTGATAACCCTTTCTCTCTAATCTTTAGAGTATAGGTAATATTGCATCTATAAGTTTAAATTCCCTCTTTTCACATATCTTTGCAAGAGATCATTTATGAGAGATACTATCATCAAGAGTGGCTAGCATGGCTTGAGCTACTTGATGAACATCACCTCGTAGTGATTAAACATCTTCATGTATACCAAGAGAAAATTAAGAGCACCTATAAAAAACACCTTAAAAAATGAGAATTCAATATTAGAGACCTCATCCTTAAGGAAAAGTATCATGCCACTAATATGGAGAAAATAAAAAGAGGAAAATTTGATTTCAATTGGCTTGGACCCTACATCATAACCCATAACTATGGATTAGGAGCTTATAATTTGTCCTTTATCGAAGGCAAACAAGAACTTGAACCTCTCAATGATTCACATTTGCATCTTTTATTTTGTTAAACATGGATCAAACTCATTTTTTTTCTAAC
Organism: Torreya grandis; assembly: GCA_037957365.1. NCBI lineage: Eukaryota > Viridiplantae > Streptophyta > Pinopsida > Cupressales > Taxaceae > Torreya > Torreya grandis. Next base: position 2,276,429 of record JARHVA010002299.1, read on the forward strand.
TTAAGCTCATCCCTTAATTTATGATATTTTTACCTTCATTCACCTATCCCTCTTCCTTTGAGGAAAATCAATTACAACATAGAAACATGTGATTAACCATCACAATCAAATCCTAATCCTAAATATGGGTACCATGGCTCTACCCATGGCATGGTTCTCATGTATAATTTTCATCTCTAATAAGATAGAATCCCATGGTCATTATTCCTTAGACCATTTCTTCAACCTACCAATAACCTCTTTGTGCTAAAAGTTTTTTGCTCATAAAGGTAAACATCTAAGACTAAATAGAGTTATTCACATCTAAAACTAACATCAAAATAATTTGGGATACCAAAATATTATTTGGGTCACATATTTTTAGCATTGGAAACTGATTCCTTGAAGAACAACTACCCCAAAATCCTCTAAATTACTTAAAAGATAGACTTTTCCCTTGAAGTATAACTACCAAAATAAACAAATCCAAATATAGACCACTCCCTTGAAGGATAGCTAAGTCAAATTTATCAAAATCAATCACTTGAAGCTTTTCACATCGATCAACTTCACAAACCTATAAAGAACAAATAAAAATAACAAGCAAAACTTATATCAAAATAGAGAAAGCTCTCACAAGAAATATATAATTAACTTTTATATCTAGCACTAGTAAACTTCCTACATTGATCAATCTACACCTAGCATAAGACATTGAATTTTCTATTATGGTTCTTAGGTCACCTATATAAGGGGAAAACTAACCCACTTAATGTTAGCCTACCTATCACCCGTTTCCTTATTATTCCTATTACCCACCTCCCCTTTATACTATCTATAAATCAAGGGATTATGAGCTTACTCGACACAATGTGATCAAGACACCTTTTTATCAACCTAAGCGTATATTAATGTGAAGCATTTGAAAGGCTTATGTTACCTAATATTATCTAACTTTAGGTTTTACTTTGTCCTTATCAATGAAAAGGCATCATGTTTCTTTTCTTATCTTTTCATTATTAGTTCATATGTCTCATTGGTTCTTATTAATTTTCCCATATTTACTTTTTATCTTTATGTGCCATTATATAACATCGTAAACCAAAAAAAACATACATAATCTATGATCATCATACCAAATACTCCATGATCATCATCAACACATCACATAATCAAATATCATCACATCAAATGCCATTACATAGAAAAAATCAATGATTATGAATATCAAACCATCCATAAACATCATGTCATATCTATGAACAAAAATAGAACATCATAATCATATTCTAAAATCACATGCCTAAGTTATCAAGTAAAACATCTCATAAAGCATGCACATAAACCATGAACCATAACATGAACATGAATAACCATAAACATAAACTACATCATGAAAGATAAATCACATCTATATAATCATCAACATTATCATATACATCATGTCATCAAAATAATACAGGTAATAATGTATAAATATCTCTCCCATGTACTTCTTGCATCATCAACACATATGTTGATATCAAAATCATGTACATATACATAATATCATATCAAATATCATGCCCCTAAGGTACCACTACCATTGACCCCTCCTACTCCTCTACCTACACTACCACTAGGTGTCAATCCTCTTGAACTACCCTCTCTTCATCCACTATAGAGGCCCATTATCTTGGAGTTGCCATGGCTTCCCCACCTACTAAATTGGCCCTATAGTCCCCCCCATCTTGGCTACTATAGACACTGTGCCATCACTATAGCCTCATAATACCTCAATTCCTCAACGATACTAAGTACTATGTCATAAGAACCATCCCAGGTGGTCCTCTTACTAGTGTTGTCATAGCTCCTACCCTCTACCTTAGTGTATCCCTCTCCTAAGTAAATAAACCAAGGGAGGTCCTTGCCTGGTCTTGCTTTCCTATCAAGGTGGAAACCTAACCTTATAAATTAACAATTTATCCTTATAAAGTGTCCACCTATCCCTATCACCCTATGATATAATCCTATACAATTACTAGTGCTACCGCTACCTGTCTATCCTGACCACCACCCTAGACCTATTCCCCAATAAAATCCACATCCATGGGTTATCATCCCCCATCATCCCATCCAAAATCATCCATTGTATATCAAGCCTAATGCCATCCTATATATCCATCAAAAAAATTAGCATCATCTATCACTGCTCTAATTGGAAACTCCTCCTGATCTAACACTACATCTTGTGGCTATGGTTCTAAAAGTAGAAACTCTACATCCTCTCTCTTGTACCTTAGATAAGGAGCTAAAATCCCCCAAATGAGGCTAAACTATCTCCAAACTCAATCAAATGGGATAAGATCCATCTCCCCCTCTCTCCTCTTGTAGATCTAGCTCTAGCTCTATAAATATAGAGTGTGGTAGCTATATTGGACCCACCTAGGCTAATCAACATATGGAATCCATACCACATCCTTTTCATTTTCACTTATTTTTATATTCTATCTTTTTAGGATTTTCCACTAACCATCAATAGTCAGGGTGATCGTTAATTGTCAACCTTGGGACCCCTGATCATCAATGGTTAGGAGAGTCCACATTCTCAAAAAAAACCATTTTAGGCACCTAACCTAAGTGCCATTGCTTTGAAGATCACCTAATCTCCCCCAAACCAAATTTGAACTTTTTGGAGATTACCCTTCTCTAACCTAACCCTTAGACCATGTCTACCTCAATGTTGGTCATTTTTGACTTGGACTATTTACATGTTCTATGATGACCTTACATGGTCTTTTTTTGACCATGTCAACTATTTTTACATGTTGACCATTTAAATTTGTACCACCTCATGCATGACTAGACCATTTGTGTTTTTCAAGGGAGTACTTCCTACCTTAGATACCTAAAAAATCACCAACCCTATTTAGGAGACATAGAGTAACCCAATCAGCTATGACCAATGCTACATCCCTGTCACTTATTCTTCTTGAACTGACCTTATTTTTATCAACATTGGCAACTTTAGTCTTTGTGTGATCTTGACTATCATACTTAGTTTCTTCTTTTGCATATGTTTACATTTTAAATTCCCAACCCCTCTATCACCATATTTGTGACTCACCATATATCACTTATCAAACCCTGAATCAATTTTGATTTCACCTCATCAACTCTCAATTTGAGGGGGAACACATCCTCCTTTACTTAGGGAAATAAAACCTTTGACCAACACTCTATTTTCATTTTTTAGCTTGTTAATTCAAATCCACATAATAAAAAGGGGGAAAATGTAGACACTATAAAATGACACATGATAGTTCTAATTATCAAAACACCTTAGGACCCCTATCAAACCTTGAGTCTAGTTGACCACCTAGTTAACTAACTCATTAACCTAATAAATTAACATTTTAACCAACCCATTTTAACTTACTTTGACCCTTTTACCCTTAGATACTCAATCATTGATGGTTAGATTAATCATTAATGGTTAGCCTGACTACAATGGTCGAGTCCTCACCTTCTTAACACATCACTCGTTGTGTGTGAGTTAATGAGGCATAGTTTAATATGTTTGTCTTATGTGGTGCTAACAAAATTCTAAGCATTATGATCAGTAACCTCACCCTTTAAGGAACCTTCCATCCTCCATCTCTTTTTTCCTATAAAATGAGGGGAGGAGGTGAAAAAGATCCATGTTCAAGCTATCAAATCTTTTTACACATAGGTGTTCAAGCTTTCCATCATCCAATCCTCCTTCAACAACTCAATAATAAAAAAAGATGCCTAAACCTATATTGAATTAACTTTTGAGGCCAAATTAATATTAATATGGAAAAATTTACTCAGCCTTCAACTATCAACCATCTAGAAAGCTACAAGTATATTTTAATTGTTCTATGTTATTTTGGATTTCTGATCTACCTAACCTAATTAGACCTATATTCACCTTATTTCCTCTCCACTAGATCCTTAATAGAACCATTCTCTAACTACCTACCTATTATACAGCTCTTTATTTAATACCTTTAAAAATCCATAAGAAATCACTGATGGTTAGCACAACCACTGATGGTCACCCCTAACTGTCAATGGTTACCCAACCAATGATGGTCATCCCAACCATTGACTATTTACTCAAACTCTGATGATCACTATGGTAGAAAATAATATCAAGATATTTCTAACCCCTTAACCCTAGCCAAACCTAACTTTATGTGTTCTTACCTGTTAATAGACCCTTTTCTAATTTTTTGAATTTGACTTCACCCACCCTAGAATGAGTATTGACCTACTTTTTCTATATTTAGTCATTTTATTTAACAATAATTTTACTCTCATCTTGTATTTCATTTCATTTAATTTATGCAAGTACATTATTTTTATCATATTTAACTTGATTTTTATTAAGAGTGGATTGATAGCCTCCTAGCAAGTATATGCTTTTTGGATCTAGCTCACACTAGGTAGTCCACTTAACTATCTTGCTAACAACCCCTTTTGTTCTTCTTTCTTATTTTGAGGTTATTCCTTCCTAGCCAAATAGGATCTCTCCATCTTCATCTAGATTATGTGCACATCACCAACTAGGTATTTCTACCACACCCTCATTACTAGTTTCTTATCTTCTTCCAAAATTAAGAAATGAGTAGAAATTAAGAGAAACTCATATCATCATAGTTTCAAAAGTACAAAAATAATATAGTATGCCAATATTAAAAAATTCCAATGATCAACTCTAGATCTATGTATTGATGGGACCTATAGATTGGCATGGCCCTAGTGGCCTTGGTGGTGTAGGTGGTCATGGCTAATGAATAGACTGACCCAAGTATCCTATAACATGTGTCTTAGTCCTTAATTAACCTAGTCTACTAACTTCTCTCTAAGCATACCATACCTTGAATGTATAAACCTATTGGTCCATAGGAATAGTAGTCTGATATGATAAGTATTAGTATAAGACCTCGTCCTTAGCCTAAAGGCTCTCAAGTCTCATCTTCAAAAAACCTACCTACATACTAACTCTTTGAGCCTCACCATGCTTGCATTGGAGCCTTTAAAAATATAACAATGCCTAGTACTTATTTATGATTACTTGATCTCACTTTGATATGATTTTGGCCTATATCTGGACCATCCTAGCCACCTTTACCTTCAATTAGGTAATATCAAACTGAAGGTGAGTCATATCATCATCATGGATATGTAACATAGTCTTGTTGGAGACTTATCAATGATGTCTCCAATGTGGCCAAGGATGTTTATGAGGTGTCATGTGTGTTAGAATGTCAATGACAAAGTGTGATTTATTTTTATTCAAGTGTTCTTACATGGTTCTTTAGTATGTGCTTAGATAGGTAGTTGATGGATGTTATTAATGGTGTGATCATGTTGCAAAAACCTAATGGGGTGTTATGAGTGCTTGGAGTACCTATGAAAGTGAAATGAATTCATCAGCATTGTTATATGAATGTAAAGGATCTCTCAATCATCTTAGAAAATCAAGTTGAATGATTAGATTTATGACATCAACAATTACATGTGTGCCAGTATCAGAAGGAGTTGGTCATATGGGTCTATTTAGTTCTGTTCTTAGTTTCTATGGTCTAAGTTTTAGGTCATGAGGTGGTGTGTAACAAAACATATCAAGGTGAAAATTTGGCCTCCCAAGCATATTACAAAGTTTACATAGAATTTTTTTCAAATATAAAGTGACCATTATATAGGGCTGCCAAGTGTCAAAATTACGCTTGATCAGATCAATCATTCAGATCAAGGATCTAATGACAAGTGTTCAATTATGAAGATGAAGATCTGATGATAAAAATGAAGTCAATAAGTCAAGTATCTTGAGAATGAATATCATGGTGATATGTGTCACAAACATGGTGATTCAACAATAGATCAATGGTGTGAGTCAATTCAATAAGTTAATATGCCCAAATTATATGTGGGGCTACCAAGTGGCATAAAGAGAATGGACACTAATAGTAGGATACACATAAGGCATGTGGGGATGCCAAATATCACAATCTCAAAAGAATGAATCAAAGATCAATGGACAATGATTGAAAGTAAAGACTAGGTGACTCGTAAGGAGATTGATGGACTGTATTTGATCAAATTTACATGGGGCACAAGATGAAAACACATGTCTGAAATTTTTGCATTACATAGTGATTTTTGGAATTTGAATATTCAAATTAACAAAAGAAAACTATTATGTATTATTTGAGCTATATATTTTTATGTATAATGAATTTTATAGTGATACAAAAATAAAAATTGTAAAGGACTTAAAGGGATATCCATAAAAATTAGCTAGAAGGTTTGACAATTTATACAATTATAGTTATTGAGCTTCAAATTTGACTGTGTTTAACCATCTTTTATAAGTGAGCTAAGAAGGATGTTTGTGTTTGTATTGATGGAGTTTTAATGTTTCAATGTGAATTATCAATTAGAGAATGTTTTAGACTCCATTAGGACCATTTGTATGGATTTTGGAGGTTTGACCAATCCATCTTCAGTATCAAAAAATACATATAAGTTGGCTTTTTTTTTCATGGTATTCTTTTGTACAAGACTAATGTTTGAGTAGATTTTGCATATGCAAAAGAGTGTAGTGATGGTTGTAATGATGTGAAGGTGTCTTAGGGGTCATGTGGAATTGATATATGCATTTTGAAGTGGTATTGTGTTCCTAATTTGATTGATGAAGTGCTAAAGAGGTGAATAAGTCTATATGAGACCTATAAGGGCTACTAAGGCCTATTTGAAAGCTGTAACTACTAAAGGGTGAGCCATGGATTCTATGGATAACCTATAAGGGTGGTACTAAGCTATGTGATCTAGGTCGATCCATGTACTATTCCATTTTGAAAGTGTTCAATTTCTAGTCAAACCACTTGCACATCAAATAATTTGTCGAGAGCTTTCTAGCACTTCTTATAGAATTGAAAATAGAGTCTGGATGCTCGAGATATAGCTCATTGAAGTTTTATTGCAATAAGTAATAATGGGTGTCAAAAGGTGATGTGGCATTGTTCAAATATGCCAAGTGGATAAATAACCATTTAACATGTGCCAATATGAATTTGTGCAAAAAAATTGGTTTGGTGTTTAGTTTGTTGATAGCTTCTGATGTTTGATAGGTGGTCATATGGGGATCTATGGGCCCTGTTATTTACTCATTAGGGTCCTGTTGACCATTTTTTGCCCAATAGGCCAAAAATTGGTCCCCTTCTTTTCATGTTGTTCTGATTTGATTTTGCACGAGTCTTGCAATTTCTATGGACTCTACAGAGCTTGGATTTCTACGGACTCAGCAGTGAAGTTTCTACGAACTCTACAGGTCCATTTTTATGGACTATGTAGGTTTTCTATGGACTTCACAGGGACTTCTATGAACTCTGTAGGTGTAGTTTTTTGGCAGATGAAGAACTAGTTCGGAGAGTGCAAGGTTTTACAAAGCTTCTTTGGACTCTTATCTAAAGAAATTCATAAGGAAAGAGAGCTAAAATGGTTCAAGGACACTTTTCCTTAAGGTTGGAAGAGTGGTTCAATGACATAATCTTTCCAAGAGTTAGCACCTTTGAACCATTGAACCAATGAACCAGTTAAATGCCTTGCATCAATGCCTTGGTTCAATGCTTCAGTTCAAAGCCTTGGTTCAATCAGCAAAGTTCATTACTTTGGTTCAAGCTAAGTTCATTGGTAGGTTCAATCAAATGGTTCATCACTTCAGTTCAAAGCCTTGGTTCAATCAGAAAAATTCAATCTCTTAGTTCAAACATTCAGTTCGATGCCTTGGTTCAACAACTATTTGAACCATTAAACCGGTTCAATCAATTGGTTTAATGGTTGGTTCAAAGGAGTGGTTCAATCAATTGGTTCAAAGGAGTGGTTCAATCAAAGGTTCAAGCCTCTCAAAGGACAAGTGCCCTTGCGAAGGGTAGTTCTGGGTTTAGGAGCCCTTGCAGAGGGCAGGGAACACTTCAAAGAGGCCATAAAGAAAGCCGTGAAGGTAAGTTCTCTTAAAAAATTTATAAGGCAAAGAAAACACCCTTCAGAATGGTCATTTTTAACTTTCTTGAAGGGCACTTTTTTTAAAGGTAGTTGGCAGAGGCAAGGAAGAAATCCTTCAAAATTTTTATTCTAAGGAATTCCTTCAAACAAAAGTCTGAAGGAATTCAGAAGAGCTGTGAGCAAGAAACCTGAAAGAAAGGGACTTAAGGCAAAAGCAAAAGACAAGGATGATTTCTTTCAGACTTTTTGTCTGAAGGAATTCCTTCAGACAAAAAGTCCAAAGAAATTTGGGGAAACTACAGCCAAAGAACCCAAAGGAATAACAAAGTCCTGAAGGAGGAACCTGCCAAAGAGCTGAAGGACCCCGAAGGGTAGGTGCCCTTGCGGGGGACTCTTAGCCAAGTTGAAGGATGTTTTCAAAACGTTGAAGGGTCACCTTCCCTTTGGGAAGGTGTAAAGAAGGAAGTCTACACAAAAGGCTGAAGCAAGAAGTTAAAGGAAAGTACAAGGGGTGATGGGCTCGAGGACATCAAAACCAAGCATGGAAAACTAGCCATTAGTTTTCAAGTGATGACGGGTGCATGGACGTCAATTTTAAGGCACTAAAGTAGCCATTTGTTTTTTAAAATACTTGAGTGCCAACCATGAAAGGAACCCAAGGAACGCAGTGATCCACCAGAAGATAGCCCTTGAGGGTTGAAGGAGTAGAAGGAGACAAAGTAAGGAAGAAGACAAAGTGTAGGAAAAGACAAAGTTGTCCAAGTGGCAAAGGGGAGGAGAGTTATTGCTAGACAGTCACCAAATGGTGCAAACAATAAACAGTGTAACTTGTTTTCTCTAGTTTGTATTTATAAGCAGACAAGCCGTGTAAATGCCTTGAAGGGAGCAATTTGTTCATAGAGAAAAGGCGTGACTTGTGCTTCCTCATTAATGTTGGGATGCCAAAGTCAAAGTAGGAACTGACAATCAGATGGCTTCCTCTTCCCAAGGCTCAAAGCGCATATGGGCCAGCTTGCAAAAAGAGCGCCAAAGTCTTTCCCAAAAAGTGCCAAGTTCTCTTACTCTTTATATATATTGTAAATTTCTCATTTGAGAAAAGGGAATCTCTTAGCCTTAAGGCAAAACTCTACCCAAAAATCTCTCGAGCTTGTAAGGCAGAGCTCTGCCAATTTTTACCTTGAATCAGGACTTGCTTTTTTCTACCTCTATCTAGACTTTCACTTTAAAGTATATGTTTGCATTCTTATTTTGTGTTAAGTCATTGTCTTTCATGATTTTCATAGATCGATTATAGCATGTCTAGTGCATTGTGAAGTCTCTTTTCTGCATGTATGCCAGAAGTGTCTATAGCAAGAATATAGGCACCTATGAATAGGTTGTCCAAGTGTGTCACAGAGCACCTTTGGTAGTTTCCTTCCTCCCTATATCTCTACAGACCCCTGACTCACTGAAACAAAAGAGTTTCCCACATCAGATGAAGTGTACGGGCACTTCTTCTTGGTGAAAAGTGTATGTTCAAGCTAAGTGGGTCAACCTTTTCTAGTGTATCACCTTTTCATTTTTAGGCTTAGGTTTTGTTTTCAACATCTCTCTCTGTATTTTCATCCCCCCCTTTTTTACATTTATTTGTTAGCAATAGGAGAAACTAGGGCCTAAAATACATCAGAGGGAGCTATCCCTTATCTAGAGACTCTCCCCTCTAGCTTTGCCAGTCCCACAGGTGAGAGGGGAGTTTCCATTTTGATGTGAGGAAGGCAGGAGCTCGGCCTCCTGCCAAGGGTGCAATCTTCTGCATCAATAGTTTTTGGCACACCTAGTGGGACCAACTAGAACAAGTTGTGTCCATAGATTTGAAGAATTTTTGGTGTGTTCTTCAACCAACTAGCCTTTGGAGGCTTTTGCATCAATACCAATGGTGACTCTGAGTTAAATTAATTGGTTAAGCAATTCTGGTGCCATCAAGAAACACTATTTTGGTATGTATAATTCCATCATTCAGAGCCATGGACCTTATTTTCTTTGGCTAGCCTGGCTATGATCCTTATCAAGTCTAATATGACTAGTCTCAACCCTATCAGCCTTATGCCTAGTCTTCTCAATGTGTCATTTCTCCTACTTAACCCAGTCTCTTCGCCAATTAACTAGTTTCCACTTTCAAACGAGCACTGTTGGGATACGAAAAGTATGTGGTAGAGCTTGACACTAAAAGGGGATGTGGCCAAGAAATCCCTGATCATGTCATCCATCAAGTGATAAATGCATTGGATCAGGTTAAGAGTGAATGGGCTCCTATTAAAAGAGCTAATTGACAAAGGCTTACAAGTGAGATACTGGATGTGAGTGCTTTGATTGAATCTTTGGAAGAGAAGCTGAGTATTCATGAGAGGTAGCCTTACCAAGTCTATCAACCTACATACTCACTGCCCCAAGTATCATATTAGTCATACATAACCCCTACTTATGAGCCAAGTCAAGCTTGTCAAAGTCCTTTCCCTAATCATGCTAAGGAGAGCTCTGAAATAATAAATATTGTGTTTAAGGCTAATCTTGATAAACAGATTAAATTAGCAAATCTTAAAATGCAATAGTCTATTTTTGTAGTAAGGGAAGTGGAATCCAAACCCTCACTACCCTCTCACATTATGGCCCCATCACCCCAAAAGGAGATGCCCAGTCCGAATGTCTTGAGCTGGAATAAAGTGGTTGAGTTGTGTAACAATAAGGAAGAGAACGACATTACTCAAGAGTGTGAGGTACATAATGAGGTTAGTCTTTTTTGAGTCCTTCCTACCCTTCCTCAAGAAGCTTCTTGTATTTCATGGAAACCTTCATGCACTCCCCATCTCTATGATGATTCTTATGAGCCCCAAGAGAGACAAAATGAGGATAATTTGGCTAAGTGGATTAAGGAATTAGAAGCTAAGATGAGACTGCTTAGAGAAAGAGAGATGGAGCTTTCAGACATTATAGAGGAGTTGATGCCAAAAGGTACCTCTTCTACCAATCCACAAGCTAATTTCAATATTGATGAAGTGTTGGTAAAGTGGAGAGATGAAAATCAAGTGATTTTGGCCCATGGTCTACCCTTATTTTCTCATGAGGTTTTAAAAGGATCCCCTGCTTCCCTTTCCCAACCTGATTTTGATGAGTCTTGTGTGCCCCCTCCTATTCTAGAGAAAACCCCCTCTTGTGTGCCAAATCCTTTCTATTAGATGGCACTTACTCATTCTAGCTCATTTGATGCATCAATCGATCCTGCCCTTAATCCTGTATGCCTAGCTTTTTAGCATGCCTCTTTTCAGATAGCTCTTCCTATGCATGAGTAGACCCTCCTAAATCTTCCCCAACCTCCTCAAGTCTTTCAACATGATCTCCAAATTCCAAGATATAATAAGGAACATCATGAACCAGCCTAGACCCTTGAAGAGGATAAAGTTACTCCTTGTTCATAGGGGGAAAATTCCAATCCCAAGGTCATGTGTTAGAAGCAAACAATGGAATCTTAGGGTAGAAAGGAAGAGGAGGAGGAAGGTTTTGCTCAAAACATTATAGAAGATGAGGCTGATCCTACTCTTGATGATGATTGTGACCTCTAAGAAAGGCTCTTCTAAGAAGATATAGATAGGCAGATTACATAGTTAGAGTCCAAAGTGAGTTTCCTCAGCCATCGTGTGATGGACGTTTCAGACCAAGTAGCAGATTCCATGTCTGAACACACTCCATCCACACACCTCCAAGAGAGATATCAAGCCATGCCTAATATATATGAAGTGTTGACCAAATGGAAAGAGGAGAATCATTTGATTCTAGCTTAGGGACTACCTCCTCTTCTACATGAGTTCATCTATCAGCCTTCCACTTCACCCCTTCTCGAGGAGGAGCCTGTCTTGAAGGAAGCAAGTGAAGAGGAGTATGCTTAGTTTATGACTGATCAAGGAAACTTCATGAGTGTAGATGAGGATGAGATCACCTTAGATGTCATCAAGGAGTATGTAAAATCTCGTGTTCATGTTTTGAATGATTCATTTGAAGTCATTGGGGCAGGCTGCACTATTCTTCAAAGAGGCTTTGAGCTAGATAAGAGTGGAGAAGGTACCATTAGAACTCAAATAAGTATGCAAAGGGGTTTTAGGATTTTAGATTCATCCTTTCAAGATCATGGTGAATCTAAAGATACTTTCTTTGAAGTCATTAAGGAGGATGATCATACCATGGAACCTGAGCATGAGGCAGAAGAGAACAAGTCAGTCAATGATGCATATCAAGGGGCTTATGGTGATAAGCCAACAATGATTGATTTCTTGATGAGATACACTAGCATGAAGAACCAATAGGAGGTAATATTCTAAGAACAAACATAGTATGTGTATGTTGGAAGCATGTTCAATTTTGATCCACTCAGATACGAGCCAATCCAGGTGGTAGGCAGGAGGAGCAGGTCACCAAGCCTCCACTTCATTCAGCCACTTGTTTGGCACCATAAGTTTCTTAGCCAGAGAGGGAACTTAAGAAATTTTCCCTTTGATCTAGGAGGGAGGCAAATATACCTAGTTAGCTATACATAGTAGTTGCTTTCAGTTTCTTTCCTACTTTCCCTAAGTGTAGTTTGCACAAGTAGTGTTTTTAGTCTTATGTGTGTTTTCCCTTGTGGCTGGGGTAAAAAGCTTCATGTTTTATTCTTGAATATTTTGGAGGTGTGGGTAACCTTTATTCAAGCTACATTTGACTCCATGCCCAATAGACCAAAAGGTAACTAGTCTCTAAGCATAGCAAGCATGCTTCACCTGGGAGTCGCCAATTTGTTGACCATTTTTTGCCCAATAGGCCAAAAATTAGTCCCCTTCTTTTCATGATGTTCTGAGCCAATAATTTGATTTTGCACGAGTCTTAAAATTTATATGGACTCTACAGAGCTTAGATTTCTATGGACTCAGCAGTGAAGTTTTTATGGACTATGCAGGTCTATTTCTATGGACTCTGCAAGTTTTCTACAAACTTCACAGGGACTTCTACGAACTCTACAGGTGTAGTCTTTTGGCAGATGAAGAACTAGTTTAGAGAGTGCAAGGTTTTACAAAGCTTCTTCATACTCTTATCTAAATAAATTCATAAGTAAAGAGAGATAAAATGGTTCAAGGAAACTTTTCCTTAAGGTTTGAAGAGTGGTCTAATGACATAATCTTTCCAAGAGTTAGCACCTTTAAACCATTGAACCATTGAATCAGTTCAATGCCTTGGTTCAATGCTTCGGTTCAAAGCCTTGGTTCAATTGGCAAAGTTCATCATTTTGGTTCAAAGCTAAGTTCATTGATAGGTTCACTCAAATGGTTCATCACTTTGGTTCAAAGCCTTGGTTGAACAACTATTTGAACCATTGAACCAGTTCAATCAATTGGTTCAATGGTTGGTTCAAAGGAGTGGTTCAATCAATTGGTTCAAAGTAGCAGTTCAATAAAAGGTTTAAGCCTCCCAAAGGAAAAGTGCCCTTGTGTAGGGTAGTTCTAGGTTCAAGAGCCCTTGTAGAGGGTAGGGAACACTTCAAAGAGGCCACAAAGAAAGCCACGAAGGTAAGTTCTTTCAGAAATTTTCTAAGGCAAAGAAAATGCCCTTTGGAAGGGTCATTTTTAACTTTCCTGAAGGGCACTTTTTTTTAAGGCAGTTGGTAGAGACAAGGAAGAAATCCTTTAGACCTTTTGTCTGAAGGAATTCCTTCAAACAAAAGTTTGAAGGAATTCAGAAGAGCCGTGAGCAAGAAACCCAAAAGAAAGGGACTTAAGGTAAAACAAAAGACAAGGATGATTTCTTTCAGACTTTTTGTTTGAATGAATTCCTTCAAACAAAAAGTTTGAATAAATTTAGGGAAGCTACAGCTAAAGAACCTGAAGGAATAACAAAGGCCCAAAGGAGGAACCCACCAAAGAGCCGAAGGACCCTGAAGGGCAGGTGCCCTTGTGGGGGACTCTCAGCCAAGTTGAAGGACATTTTCAAAAGGCCGAAGGGTCACCTTCCCTTCAGGAAGGTGTAAAGAAAAAAGTCTATAGAAAAGGCCAATGTAGGAAGCTAAAGGAAAGTCCAAGGGGTGATGGGCTTGAGGATGTTAAAATCAAGCATATAAAACTAGCCATTGGTTTTCAAGTGATGATGGGTACGTGGATGTCAATTTTAAGGTGGTGAAGTAGCTGTTTATTTTTTAAAATACTTAAGCGCCAACCATGAAAGGAACCCAAGGAATGTAGCGACCCACTAGAAGATAGCCCCTGAGGGCTAAAGGAGTAGAAGGAGACAAAGCAATGAAGAAGACAAAGTGCAAGAAAAGACAAAGTAGTCTAAGTGGCAAAGGGGAGGTGAGTTATTGCCAGATAGTCACCAAATAGTGCAAATAGTAAGCGGTGGGGCTTGTTTTCTCTAGTTTGCATTTATAAGTAGACAATTTATGCAAATGCCTTGAAAGGATCAATTTGTTCATAGAGAAAAGGAATGACTTGTGCTTCCTCATTAATGTTGGGATTCCAAAGTCAAAGCAGGAACTGACAATCAAATGGCTTCCTCTTCCCAAGGCTTAGAGCGTACATGGGCTAGCTTGCAAAAAGAGCGCCAAAGTCTTTCCTAGAAAGTGCCAAGTTCTCTTCCTCTTTCTATATATTGTAAATTTCTCATTTGAGAAAAGGGAATCTCTCAGCCTTAAGGCAAAACTCTACCCAAAAATCTCTCGGGCTTGTAAGGTAGAGCTCTACCAATTTTTACCTTGAATTAGGACTTAGCTTTTTTTTACCTCTATCTGGACTTACACTTTAAAGTATATGTCTGCATTCTTCTTTTGTGTTAAGTCATTGTCTTTCATGCTTTTCACAGATTGATTACAACATGTCTAGTGCATTGTGAAGTCTCATTTCTACAGGTTTTCCAGAAGTGTCTACAATAAGAATATAGGCACCCGTGAATAGGCTGACCAAGTGTGTTGCAGAGCACCTTTGGTAGTTTCCTTCCTCCATGTATCTCTACGGACACTTGACTCACTGAAATAGAAGAGTTTCCCATGTCAAATGAAGTGTATGGGTGCTTCTTCCTGGTGAAAAGTGTATGTTCAAGCTGAGTGGGTCAACCTTTTTTGGTGTATCACCTTTTCATTTTTAGGCTTAGGTTCTATTTTTAGCATTTCTCTCTCTCTCTCTCTCTTTTCATCCCCCCTTTTTAAAATTTATTTGTTAGCAGTAGGAGAAACCAAGGCCTAAAAGATACATCAGAGGGAGCTAGCCCTTATCTAGAGACTCTCCCCTCCATCTTTGTCGGTCCCACAGGCGAGAGGGGAATTTCCATTTTGATGTAAGGAAGGCAAGAGCTCAATCTCTTGCCAAGGGTGAAATCTTTTGCATCAATAGGGCCCTCGACAAGGGTCAACACACTCTTTGGAGGGGTGCCTTGGCCTCTTAAGCTTCATGTCTTATTGTTTATGAATTTATATTTAAGTCACAAAGTCTGTTGAAACCCCACCAATATGGGATAATTGTCTAAAGCTTTGTAATACATCTACATGAAACAAGGAGCCTCAAACCAACATGTGGTAGAGCCACAAGCCATCAAACTTAAGATATCATGCCATAAACCTTTCCATGTAAACCATGTGAAGACAAAGTCATAACCAATGGATTCTATAATGGTGAGCTATGTTTAGAATCAAGCTAAGCCTAACACCTAGTCTCCTTCAAAAGGGACGTCAACACACTTAGAGGCTAATACCACCTATTCAAAATATGAAATTATTTTTCAAACAACAAATGTGGGATAAAAGATAAAGCATAAAGAACTAAAAATAAGGCTAAAGATTCAACCCATGAACCTTTCAAAAAAAAGTGATATGACTTGATTGCTTGTGCCATGGGTTTCCATGTGGTATAAAAGGAACAAACTTATATTTGAAGAGGAAGATTTAGTTGACTATGTAAATAAAATCTAGAGGGTTAGAGACTTGATTATGACTTGTTGTTGGAAATATTGTCATTGATGTCAAAGGTTTAGTATTATTGGTGATAAAGGCCCCATTGCATTTAATATTATTTATCTTGGCTAATATGAGTTAATATTTATTTAATATTAATGAATATATTTTTGGTTGCATATGAGACAAAATAAGGGCCAATGGAGAAGTCGAAGAGTCATGAGATAAAGACAAAAAAAGGATGGGACGCATTTTCCCATGAAGAGTCATCTTGGGGAATACCAAGAGTCACCAAGTGAAGACAAAAGAGTAAAGGGAAAATTTATCATGAAGGGACACTTTAAGGAATATGAAAAGTCACCAAAGATAAGGACAAAAGTGGGAAAGACATTTTTGGTCATGAAGGGTCAGCACATGACTTTTCAAATGCTTGGATATGAAGGGTCATCCAAGATTGGTGCCATTTTCCATGAGGATTGAAAGGTCACAAAGGGGGAAGGCCAAAGGTCATTTGGAAAGCTATAAATAAAGGCTTGAGTAGCCATTTGTAATGTGTATGTGAGAGGTTGATTTGATATTGTAATATCTAGCTTAGAAGATCAATTGTGAGAGATGATTTATATTTGTTATATCTAGCTTAGAAGAGCAAAAGTGAGAGAGAGAGGAAGAAGATGTTGTATTGATCTATCATTTTTTGAGATATAAACATTGAGAGATAGGTGTGTGGTATACACAAAGGGGTTGGTGCTCTTATGGGTTGGTGCTCCTGTGGGTTAGTGCTCATGAATTATTGCTGAGTTGGTGCTCGACAAAGGGGTTGGTGCTCATGAATAGGTGCTAGGTTGGTGCTCGGTAAAGGGGTTTGAAGCTCTTGTGGGTTAGTGCTCACAAAGTATAGCTGAGGTTTATACTTCGCAAAGGTGTATGGTGCTCTCGTGGGGTTGTTCTCACGAATATATTTGAGATTTATTCTCCATGGTTTTTCCCACATTGGGTTTCCATGTTATATCTGGTGTCTCTCTCTTGTGTGATGTTTTTATTTGAGTTTTATTGCATATCTTAAATGTTTGATTAAGTGGAATTTGATAAAAGGAAAGTTTTAGAAGATATATAATATACTAATTCACCCCCCCTCTCAGTATATTCCATGCTTAACAATTGGTATCAGAGCAAGTTCTTTTTTGAAAAGTTTTACAGCTTGAAGGTAGATCAGGAAAGCACGATGGCTGGGTCACAAGAAGGATTTTCTAAAAATAAGGCACCTTTATTTGATGAGACAAATTATGCTTTTTGGAGCATGAGAATGAAGGTTTATTTGATGGCCCTTGGATTTGACATATGGAAATTAGTGGTGGAGGAATATGAAGAGCCACATACATCTACAATTACTCCAGTAGAAAAGAAGGCAAGTGAATGTAATGCTAAAGATTTAAATGTTATTTTATGTGGTTTATGTGAATCTAAATTTGTTAAAGTTATGCAATGTAAATCTACTCATGAAACATGGGTAAAACTTGAGAATATTTACAAAGGTGATGGAAAGGTTCAGCAAGCTAAGTTGCAGACTTTTAGAAGGCAGTTTGAAAGTTTGAAGATGGAAGAAGAAGATATATCAAGTTATCTCTTATGAGTTGATCAAATAGTAAATCAGATTCAAGGTCTTGGAGAAACATTGGAAGAGTCAATGGTGGTGCAAAAGGTTTTGAGATCTCTACTAATGAGATATGATGCAAAGGTTTCGGCAATCGAGGAGATGAAGAATTTAGCCAAGCTAAAGATGGATGAGCTTCATGGTATTCTCACGGCATATGAGATGCAGACAGAACAAGATAAACTCTCAAAGAGAGAAGCAGCTTTCAAGACATCAAAGAAGGAGAAAGCTAAGATTCAAGAATCAAGTGATAGTTCTAGTGATGATGAAGATGACAATGAAGCACTTTTCATTCGCAGGCCAAAAAGAGGAACATGTAAATATCAAGGAAAATTACCTTTTAAATGTTTTGATTATGGAAAGATTGGACATTTTTTAGCTAGATGCCCAGATAAGGTTAAAGATGAAGAAGAAGAAAAGCCTACATACAAGAAGAATTTCAAAGGAAAATCTAAGAAGGGATTCGAGAAGAAGAGCCTGTATTCTAGAGATCCTAGCTCAGGCGAAGATAGTGGAGTCAGCAACTCAGAAGAAGAAGAGATTCTATTCATGGCCATACATGATGATGATCAAGAAGAAGAAGAGGAGGAATTTGAAGTAGCTATGGAAGGAGAACTCAATTGTGCCCTAGAAGAGTTAGAAGCCATTCAGAAGAAGAATCAAAGGTTAAAGTGCCAGATCAAGAAAAATGAATAAGAGTCAAAGGAAATGATTGAATATCTACAAGCACACTTTGAAGAAGCCAAGAAGAATGAAGAAGATCTCAAAGCACAGTTGGAAATAGCAAGAAAAGATTGTGAAAGGTATGTTATTGAAATTTCCTCTTTAAAAGAAGATATTTAGAAAGCAGTCAATGAAAAAGTAGTTAGTGATTTAGAATTTGAGGATAGCACTAACATGTTGAATAAGATATTGAAAAGTCAAAAAGCATATTCAAATAAAATAGGGATCATATTTGAAAAGAAAAAGAGCTATGCTGAAGCTCTTACACAAGAGGACACAAAAATGGGAGAAGTGAAGAATACAGAGGACATTCCAAATAGAGAAGGCTGGAAGGAACAAAACCACAAAAGGCAATTAGGTCAGAGATATACAGACAGGTCTTATTTTTATGGCTATTGTTTTTATTGTAATCGATATGGTCACAAGAAATTAGAATGTAGAAAAAGAGCTAACAATTTCATAAATAAGGAGAAGGAAAGTCAAGTAGAGTCAAGCAGAAGCCATAACTCTTTTGCTCCTCTATCAAGCTTTGATGAAGAGACCATAGTATGCTACAAGTGCAATAACTATAGACACATAGCTCGATATTCTAGAAGCGTGTTCAAGTAAGTTAAGAAGGATTAGAGGTTTAAAGATCCATTCATCAAGAAGAAGAATCAGAGTGTCAAAGATCCATTCATTAGGACGAAGGTTTAGACATGTACATGGTAGAAGAAACAACATGAAGATTCTATGATGGTGTAGACAGCTCTGCATGTGGGAGGTAAAGATCAGCCATGGCTAATTGATAGTAGATGTTCGAGGCATATGATAGGAGATAAAAGTAAGTTCATTTCTCTAAAGAAGATTAATGGTGGTACAGTGAGGTTTAGAGATAAAACCACTGCCAGGATAGCCGAAAAAGGTACTTTGTGTTTGGATTATGGTAGAACTAAGACTAAAAATGTTTTGTATGTAAAAGGTCTTAAGCATAATCTATTGAGTGTTAGTAAAATTTGTGATCAAGGATACACATTAAGGTTTCATGCTGAAGGTTGTGAGATTAGAAGAAAATATTCAAATGAGTTGATTACAGATGCTAAAAGGATAGAGAATAATGTGTATGTATTGTCAGACATCTTCTCAAAGGCACAATCAAAGGATACATTCAAAGATCGGTGAGAGGAGTTGGGATTAATTTCTATTACTTCCTGCCATTGATGTTTAGCATCAAGTGAGGGGGAGCTAAGTATTAGCTCTAGGTAGGCCCTTTGCCATTGATGTCAAAGGGGGAGAATAATAGGTATAGGTACAAGTGAAAAAAATAGGTACAGGGAATAGGTATAGGTTACTACAATAAAGGGGAGTTACTGTATGTTTTCAGATGATGGTATGTGTAGGCAACAAGATATGGCAGTTTCAAGATTGAGGTTGCCATCAATGACAAAGGGGGAGATTGTTGGAATTATTGTCATTGATGTCAAAGGTTTAGTATTATTGGTGATAAAGGCCCCATTGCATTTAATATTATTTATCCCAGCTAATATGAGTTAATATTTATTTAATATTAATGAATATATTTTTGGTTGCATATGAGACAAAATAAGGGCCCATGGAGAAGTTGAAGAGTCACAGGATAAAGACAAAAGAAGGATGGGACGCATTTTCCCATGAAGAGTCATCTTAGGGAATACCAAGAGTCACCAAGTGAATAAAAAAGAGTAAAGGGCGAATTTCTCATGAAGGGACACTTTAAGGAATATGAAAAGTCACCAAAGATAAGGACAAAAGTGGGAAAGATGTTTTTGGTCATGAAGGGTCAGCACATGACTTTTAAAATGCTTGGATATGAAGGGTCATCCAAGATTGGTGCCATTTTCCATGAGGATTGAAAGGTCACAAAGGGGGAAGGCCAAAGGTCATTTGGAAAGCTATAAATAAAGGCTTGAGTAGCCATTTGTAATGTGTATGTGAGAGGTTGATTTGATATTGTAATATCTAGCTTAGAAGAGCAAAAGTGAGAGAGAGGAAGATGTTGTATTGATCTATCATTTGTTGAGATAGCAACATTGAGAGATAGGTGTGTGGTATACACAAAGGGGTTGGTGCTCTTTTGGGTTGGTGCTCATGAATTGTTGCTAAGTTGGTGCTTGACAAAGGGGTTGGTGCTCCTATGGGTTGGTGCTCGGTAAAGGGGTTGGTGCTCCTGCGGGTTGGTGCTCACGAATAGGTGCTATGTTGGTGCTCGGCAAAGGGGTTTGAAGCTCCTGTGGGTTGGTGCTCATGAATTGTAGTTGAGGTTTGTACTTGGCAAAGGGGTATGGTGCTCTTGTGGGGTTGTTCTCACTAATATATTTGAGATTGATTCGCCATGGTTTTTCTCACATTGGGTTTCCATGTTATATCTGGTGTCTGTCTCTTGTGTGATGTTTTTGTTTGAGTTTTATTGCATATCTTGAATGTTTGATTAAGTGGAATTTGATAAAGGGAAAGTTTTAGAAGATATATAATATACTGATTCACCCCCCCTCTTAGTATATTTCATGTTTAACACTTGTACAGCCTTGGCCCATTAATGATAGGTCTGAGAGATGTTTTTATAGGTATCTAGAGACTAGAGAAGGAGAATTGAAGACTTGAAATCAATTTGTAAGCCATTTGTTGAAAAAATTTAATGGAAATGGTCCTCACTTCGAGTGGACCTGGAGATGTAGGTTATTGAAGCTGAACTCTGTTATCAATTCACTGGTGAATTTTTCTATTTTTCTCTAATGTTATTAATCCTGATTTTCATTTTAATTTTGGTTTTTATTTCATTATTAAAAAAATAAATAGAAAATTTGAGAAAATAAGTAGATCATCAAATACGATAGTGTGTTATTCGATTTTGTGACACTTGCATTTTTAGTTTTCAGATCAAATTTTGGTATTAGAGTGGTTGTTATTTAACAAGTGGTTACTAGTGTATGTTGACAAGGTCTAAATCTATAAAGGGTGAAGGAATACTCATTGAGTAAAATTTAGAGATTGGCTCAAGGCATGTTTCTAGGATGGTTGAAGAAGAGATGGAATACGAAACAAGCTTTTTGTCAAGCCTTCATGGAGATGAAAAGCATGGTTGAGAAGCGTTATCGTGATAAACAAAGGAAATATGAGAGTGAAAAATAAGGTGATTCACAAAAATAGAAAGGTAAATAAACTAAAAAGCCTTCGTCTTCATAGGATGATGGTAAAAAAACTATGGAATCTCTCCCTTAACTAAAATTGGATATTAAGTTTGAATTACCAATGTTTAATTGTGAAGTTAATGCAAAGAAGTTGGATAATTGGGTCAAGTAGATTGAAGTTTATTAGAGGGTCCAAAATATTACAAGGGATGAGTCAAAAATTCATTTGGCTACTCTTCGTATGGGAGGCACAACTCTCATCTAGTGGGAGAGTATGTTGAAGGAATCTAAGCTTCAAAAAGGTAACTCTTTTTCTACTTGGAATGAATTTGTTGAAGAACTCAAAAAGCAATTTTATCCTTTAGGCTATATGAAACAAGCAATGATGGATTGGCAAAGTTTCAGACAAGGTAAAGGCCAAAATGTTCAAGATTACACACAAGAATTTAGGAGAAAAGCCTTACTTTTGAATGTTCCTCTTTAAACACAAGAAACACAGCTAAAGTACATAGGTGGGATACATAGTTATTTAAGACATGATTCTTATGTTCAATCCCACTAATCTAGATGTATTATGTGTTTAAGCCACTCATTTAGATGGTAGAGGAAAAAAATCAAAAGAATATTTTCCTAAAGTTAAAATTAAGTAATCTAATGTTAAGCTATCCAAAGGGGAAAGTTCATCAGGAAAGGGTAAACAAAAATCCACTTTTACTATTAAAAAAGAAGGAAAACCATTTTGTAATCATTGTAAGAAAAATCATGATGAGTCTAAGTGTTGGAAACTACGCCCTGAATTAAGGCCTAAAAGGTTTAAAAAAAAGAAAAGAAGACTAATGCTATGGTTTAGGATTTAGGTTTAGATTCAGGTAATGAAACTAAGATCACAGCTATGGGATTACATAATGATTCTTCTCTTTTATCTTCTAGCACTAAGTCATCAAATATTTCATCTTCTTCTAAATATAATTATGTGCACGTTGATAAGAAAAGAAATGAATTGTTCCACATTAGAGTTGTTTCAAAACATACTAAGATTGACACTCTATTTAATAGTGGTTCTTAAGAAAATTTGATTTCTAAAGAGGTTAAGAAGTTAAGCTTACAAACCAATCCCCATCTGAAGCCTTATGAACTAGGTTGGGTGTGTGATAATGCAAAGCTATAAGTATCACAAACTTATAAACTAAGGTTTGCCATCATATCCAAGTTCATGGATGAGGTTGAGTTGGATGTTTTCCCTTTGGACATATGACAGATTGTTTTCAGAAGTCCATATCTTTATGACATAAAAGCAATATTTTATAGAGAGAAGAATAAGTACTTACTTGTTAAGGATGGCATTGAGTACATAGTCAGATCACATCACATTAAAATATGTCTTTCCTTGATTACAATAGGGCAAATGAAAAGACTAGTTAATTGAAGCAAAAATTTTCATCTTATGTTGATTAAGTCTAAGGAAAAAGAATATTCTTAGGCTTTGGAAAATTGTGATCCTAAACATAAGAATGAATTGATTGAAATCATTTATACTTATGATGATGTGTTTTAGGATCCTAAGGGTTTGCCCCCTAAAAGGGGAGTTCAACATGAAATACAGCTATTGTAGGATTCTCCTCTCCCTAACATTGGCATGTACAGGTTATCAGTGGTAAAAAATGAGGAAATAAAAAAAAAGTTAATGGATCTATTGGATCAAGGTGTTATTCATCCAAGTTCATCTCCTGTTGGTTTACTAATTATTTTGGTGCCAAAAAAAGATGGCACTTGGCAAATGTGTGTTGATTTTTGTGCTTTAAACAAAATTACTATTAAGAATCATTACCATCTTCCTTGTATTGGTGATTTTTTGGATCAATTAAAATATGTTGTTTATTTCACTAAGCTAGATTTGAGAAGTGGATATCATCAAGTAAGAATTAATGAAGGTGATGTGTGGAAAACCACTTTCAAAACAAAATAGGGATTGTTTGAATGGCTTGTTATGCCTTTCTGGTTGTGTAATGCACCAGCTACATTCATGAGATTGATGAATGGTGTTTTTAGACAAGTCCTTGATGATTTTGTCATAGTTTACTTAGATGATATATTGATTTTCAG
Source organism: Torreya grandis (assembly GCA_037957365.1). Taxonomy (NCBI): domain Eukaryota; kingdom Viridiplantae; phylum Streptophyta; class Pinopsida; order Cupressales; family Taxaceae; genus Torreya; species Torreya grandis. Next base: position 2,299,983 of record JARHVA010002299.1, read on the forward strand.
CAAGTCTTGGGAAGAGCATGTGATCCACATTAAGAATGCCATGGGTGAATTATGAAGGGAAAAACTTTATTTAAAAATTTCAAAATGTGATTTTGGCAAAACCTCTTTGATTTACTTGGGTTACATTGTAGGACATGGTAAACTGAAAATTGATCTTGTAAAAGTGGCAGTCATTGTTAACTAGATTACACCCAGTAATACAACTAAGGTTAGAATTTTTCTTGGTGCAGTAAAATTTTGGAGAAGGTTTATTGTTCAATTTTCATATATTGCATCACCTATGCATTCTTTGACAAGTGTGAAACAAGTCTTTCAGTGGGGAGGCAAGCATCAAAAGGTCTTTGACACTTTGAAAGAAAAGATAAGTACTACTCCAGTCTTGACACTTCCTGATATACAATAACTATTTGAGATCAAGATGGATGCAAGTGATTATGCTATGGGAGATATTTTAATGCAAGGTAAGAAACTAGTTAGTTATCATTCTGAGACCTTTACAAGTGCATTAATAAAATATCTAACTTACGATAAGGAATTGTATGCATTGGTTCAAAGTGTTAAAAAATGGAAGCATTACTTAATAGGAAAAGAAATAATAATAAATACAAATCATCATCCCTTACAATATCTCCAATCACAAACCAAGCTATAATAGTCTAGCCATTTTCATTGGATGGGCTTCTTACAACAATCTCATCTTGTGATTAAGTAAAAAAAAGATATGCAGAATAAGGTTGTGGATATGCTTTCTAGGCCTCCTATGGTAGTTGCATCTATTCTTTTATAGCATGGTTCTTTGTCTCATGAAAGCTATAAAGAACAGTATGTTAATGATCTTGATTTTCAGGATGTATATAAAGACTTGATGAGTAGTAGACAAGTAGAAGAATTGGACTATCATGTACATAATGATCTTTTGTATCATTTGGATAAAATTTGTAGTCCTCAAAATGAGAGGGTGCAAATGAATAGAGAAGCACATACTTATCTTATTTATAGTCATTTTGGAGTTGTTAAAATGGTTACACATTTGAAAAGGTATTGTTACTAGCCCCATATGTAGGAACATGTTGCCAAATACATTAAGGGGTGTACTCTTTGTGCCAAAAGCAAACCTAGTAATAGGAAATTGGGACTTTACACTCCTCTACCTATTCCTACTCACACATGGGAAATTATTTTCATGGATTTTGTGGGGGGCTTGCCTATGACACAAAGAAAACATGACTATTTATATGTGGTTGTGGATAGATTTAGCAAGATGTGTGTTTTGATTCCTTTCACTAAGCAAATTACTGGGGAAGGCACTGCACACTTGTTATTTATACATGTATGGGTTCATTTTGGGTTTCCTACTTTAATTATGTCTAATCAATATTCTTGATGTATTGGGGAGTTTTGGTCAACTTTATGGGGACTAATGGAAACTAAATTAAAAAAGAGCACTGCATTTCATCTACAAAGGAATGGGAAAATAGATGTTGTGAACCGAACTGTGGTACATTTACTTTGGGGTTATTAAAATAAACATCCAAAGTTATGGGATGAACAATTGTGTTACATACAACATGCATATAACTGTGCACTTCACTCTTCTGCTATGAAATCTCCATTTGAAGTTTGTTATGGATACATACCTAAATCTCCTCTAGATGTTTTCTATGGATAGGATACAACTATTGGTGAACCAAAAGGATCCATTTGATCTAAGAAGTTCATTCAATAAATATAGCTCATACATTAGACTATCCATATTCAATTAGAGAAAAGTCAAGCCAAGTATAAAGGTAGACATGACAAACATCATGTTGATCACTAATTTGCTGTAGGTGATATGGTATGGCTTCAAATTAGTAAGGAAAGAATGATAGGTGAAGGTAAAAATTTGAAACCAATCTGGTATGGTTCTTTTTGGATTACAAAAAAATTGGCACAAATGCTTTTTGATTAGATTTACCATCTTATATGTAGATTTATTCAATTGTATATGTGGAAAATCTGAAATTGTATGAACCTCCAATGATAATTGATCATGATGATAGTGTATCCATTCCTTTTGTTGATTATTTTACTCCTAAATATCTAACATAATTTTAGGAAGATACTATTCTTGATAGGAATGTACAGACTTCACAAAGAGGTGATGTTGAGTATCTTCATGTTGGTCTAAAAGGGATGCACCCAAATAAGGCCAAATGGATGGAAGCCAGAAGGGTGAGGGAGAAATACCCTCACCTCATTACTAATTAAATTCAACTTTTAGAGGTCCAAAATTTCCCAGTGGTGAGGAGTGATCTAGGTGGATCCATGTACCATTCCATTTTGAAAGTCTTCAATTTCTAGTCAAACCACTTGCACATCAAAGAATTCATCAAGAGATTTTTGGCACTTCTTCCATAACACAAAATGGAGTCTAGATGCTCAAGATATAACTCACTAAAGTTTTCTTGAAATAGGTAATAATAGGTGTCAAAAGGTGACATGGCATAGTTCAAATGTGCCAAGTGGACCAATAACCATTTGACAAGTGGAAATATGAATTTGTGTGAAAAAAAAATTGGTTTGGTGTTCATTTTGTCGATAGCCTCTTGTGTTTGACAAGTGGTCATATGGGGATCCATGGGCCCCATTATTTCCTCACTAGGGGGCCTCAGTGAGGGTCGGTACACTCTTGTTGAGGGGTGCCTTGGCCTCCTAAGCTTCATGTCTTATTGTTTATGAATTTGTATTTAAGTACAAAGTCTATTGAAACCCTACCATTATGGGATAATTGTCTAAAGCTTTGTAATACATCTACATAAAACAAGGAGCCTTGAACCAAGACATGGTAGATCCACAAGCCATCAAACCTAAGCTACCACACCATCAACCTTGCCATGTAAACCATGTAAAGATGAATTCATAACCAAGGGATTCTCCAAAGTTGGGATATGTTTAGAATCAAGATAATCTTAGTGCCTGTCTCCTCTAAAAGGGATGCTGACACACTTAGAGGCTAATGCCACCTATTTAAAACATGAAAGTAGTTGTCAAACAACAAATGTGGGATAAAAAATAAATCATAAATCACAAAAAAGAAGGCTAAAGATTCAACCCATGAACCTTTCAAACAAAAGTGATATGCCTTGATCATTTGTGCCATGGGTTTCCAATTGGTATAAAAGGAACAAAATTTTATTTGAAGAGGATGATTTAACTGACTGTGTAAAGAGAATCTAGAGGGTTAGAGACTTGATTATGCTTTGTATGGCCTTGGACCATTAATGATAGGTCTAAGAGATGTTTTTACAAGTAGGCAGAGACTAGAGAAGGAGAATTGAAAACTTTAAATCAATTTATAAGCCATTTATTACACAAATTTAATGGAAATGGTCCTCACTTCAAGTGGACCTAGAGATGTAGGCTATTGAAGCCAAACTATATTATCAATTCATTGGTGGATTCTTTTTTTTTAATACTGTTATTAATCTTGATCTTCATTGTAATTCTAGTTTTTATTTTATTATTAAAAAACTAAATGTAAAAGTTAAGAAAATAAGTAGATCATTAAATGAGATAGTGTGTTATTCGATTTTGTGACACTTGCATTTTCAATTTTTAGATCACTATGTATTAGTATGATAAAAGAATTAAGAATTAAGGCAAGTCTTATGGCTGACCAAGAAGATGATATTCATGAAGGATCTATAAAGAGTGAAATCAAAGATAATGGTTTCAAGAGAGTTAAGAGGAGAATGAAGAGAGAGAGAGAGAGTGTGCCTAGTGGATAGATTGAAGAGCAGAGTAGGTTGATGACTGTGTGTATGACCTATAGGTCAAATCTATCATCATCACCTACACTAATTTACTAGGTACTACCACTATCACTGTCCCTTCTAGATGTCTTAGCCTCAACATCATCTATATCCATAGGTATCTTCCCACTTGCATGCCCCAGGATGGTAAAACTCAAAGGGAACATATATACCTACCAGTGAATGTACTCAAGTTTAACCCCTACATCTATCAATCCTCCTACATAATCCCAAGCTTTCTAATAATATGTGATTATATGCCTATCATAAAATACCTATATGTCATGTAAACCATATACCAACAATCCTTAAAACACTAGAATTGATACAGAAGGTATGATATCCAAATAAAGAATTAAAGAGTGAGCTCATCAAATATATGGTGGTATAAAATATATCTTTCCATAATGACCATCTCATATTACCCCAGTCTATGCCTAGCCATATGTTAATGGTTCCTCTAGGTTCCAAACATATCTATAACCCACTAGTCACTCGATGGAGATATGCTCCTAGTCCTAGACCATCAGTAAAGTGGATGTTCTAATGCTACATCTTCTTTTGTATGCCACCATGTAAAGGTCCCTATATAATTGAGCTAATATAGTCATCCCCCCATAAAAACCATGTGGCCTTGTTCATCATGTTAAAAATTATGCCTCTAAGTCTCATATGTATATACCTTAAAATCTTGTTCAGTAGAATGATGCCCCTAATGATAGCCATCAATACCACAACCTCCCTATCAATGAGTGTTGGTGGTGAAGGATCCCTAGGGGTGAGGTTATTAGGTCATGTATTTGTGTAAGTCTCTAATAAATCAATGTCTACCTTACTATGAACTATATGAATACCCTACTAGATAATCAAATCATATACTATAGCCTATTATTATGCTAGATTAGTCTAGAAGAGTTGCATCCTCACATCAATAGCTTGAGGATATGTTAGGTATCCTCAAGAGTGATAGTTACTTCTCTAATGGGTAAGTGAAAAGTTGACATCTCACTATGCCAACACTTTATCAACACAATAAGATATGTTCAATCCTTGAAAAACTAGCATATGTGCCACATTGTAGAAATCTAAGGCCTATAATAATCCAATCAACTCCACCATCTAGATCTACAGTGTACATAAGTAGTGGGAGTGCAGTGGTAAGGCTGTGATCCTTTACTTGCCTATGAAGATGTATTTATTACAATTTTTCATGTGTATATACACATATCTGAATAGAGTTGGCCAATAATAGCTAGCTCACATGATATTCATAGTGGTGTTATTAGGTGAATAATGGCCTCCTATAGGGCCATCATGGAATTCTTTAATAATTCTACTTGCTTGCTCTAGCTCTACGCACCTCATAAGAACTCCATTGATATCCCTCTAAAAAAGTGTATCATTCATAAGCACATAGGGAATGTACTACATTCTAAAATGTATACACTTAGCTTTGTCAAGGCTAAGTGGATATACATTATGCATAAGGAAGGTTTTCATATCTTATACCTATTTAGTCGTGGTTATTTCACTTGCACACTCTTCCTTGTGCGATACTGATATTTCATCACCCTCTAGCTTTACTATTTCTACCTGATATTCATAGTCTTTTTCCTTACACTAGCTTGGTGACTTGGATATTTATGTTGTACTCCATCACCTTTTTGATCCAACTAGATATTTCCTCATTAATGTCCCTATTGATCAAAAACTCCTTAACACCTTCTTGCACCATTATAATTTGAATTTTATTATTGGAGAGCATATGCTTAAATTTATGCAGTGCTCTCACAACTGTGAGGGTATGCTTCTCTATGAAGCTATAGTGTATCTCATAATCCTTTAGTGCCTAGCTAAAGAAGGTAATTAAATTCTCTAATTTCTCCTTATTTTATTGCATTAAGATGGCTAAGATGCCTTCAACTCCACCAAATGAATGCAAGATAAAATCCTTGTTATAGTCTAGTTTGATCAAGGTATGATCTTGCACGATGGATTACTTGATGGCCTCAAAACTTTCCCTACCCTAATACATCTAAATGAATGCAATGTTCTTATTTAACATCATAATGAGGGGCTTGACTAAGATATCAAAACTAGGTACAAACCTTCTCACAAAGTTTATTCTCCCCAAGAAACTCTGGAGATTCTTCTTATGGCTTAGAAGGGGAAGGGGTGTGATAGCTTTGACTTGCTCTAGATCAATTGTGAGTCCCTCTTCTAAAATAATGTTCCCAAGGAGGGTGCCTTCATGAACTATGAAGATGCATTTATTAGGGTTTAGAGAAATTTTGAAATCATGACACTTTTTAAATACCTACTCCAAGTGATCTAAATGATCATCTAAATTATTAGAGAAAATGGTTATGTCATCAAGGTAAACCAAGATGATGTTATCGACGATCTATTTGAATGCCATATCCATAGTTCTCTAAAAGGTCACACCTATATTTTTCAAACTAAATGGCATGTACTGGTATGTAAAGGTTCCCCACTTAGTGGTGAATGTGGTCTTGTAATGGTTACATTCCTATACAAAGATCTGGTTATAGCCTGGATAACCATCTAGTAATGAAAATATTTATGTGCTTGTGACCATTTGAAAGATATATTCCATTGAAAAGAGAGGATAATCATCTTTGAGGGAATCTTTGTTCAGGTCCCTAAAATCCATATAAATTCATATCTCCCTATTCTTTTTTCATATTGTTACTAGATTTGTGACCCATGAGGAATGCTTGATTGGAAGTATTATACTAGCCCTAATGAGTTTGGAGAGATCCTTATGAATTTTATGAACCAAATATAAATGCAAAGATAATTAACTAATCTAAGCTAAATTCAACTAAATATAGAGGAAAAATATAGAAAACAACAATCAAAACTTTATAGTTGAGATACAAGAATCCTCTATTATGATTTGAGTCTAATTTGCTATATCAAGAATGTGGTGCTAAATCCTCTAATGCAAAGAGAAAATGAGAAATATTTTGGTGCAAAAGAGTGACTTTGATTCACTTTTATTCTCTTTGGATGCAATATATGATTACAACTACAAGTATACTTGTGTTTATGATTTCTCAAATTTGTGATCTTAAAAGGGATTTGATTGTGATGACAAATGATTCTCATTATTAAAAATGGAGATGTGCAAGCTTATTTATAGAATATTGGAAAAGGATCCAATGGTGGAGAATAATTTGGAATTTTTCAATTTTCTAAATTATAAATGGGTGAGGATGAGTCCTCACCCATGAGGATGGAGACCATTTTAACCTGGTGGAGGAAAAATAGGGGTTGGTTAGATGACTTGGTAAAAATGGATTGGCAACTCAGAGGAGGAGTCATAAGAGGTAGATAATGTTATGGATTTGGTTAGGATGTGGAGATAAAGGTGGGAAAGGTTTGAATATGTGGAAAATATAAAATAAAATAATTAAAATAAAGATTAAAAGGTGCATAATTGACTTATTCCAAATGTTATAATTAATCAATTATTTGATTTTAATAAAAAATGTTAAAATTATTAATTTAATTAGAATGATTAATAAATTTAGGTGTATTCAAAAACTAAATAAAATTTATGTGTCTACATTTTCTCCTCTTTGAAATGGTGTTGCGAAGCAATACTATTTTGAAGAATAGAAGAAGTATAATGTTGATGATAGAAAAGTAAAAAACTTACCCCAAAGGAATGAAAATGAGTATGATAATGCCCCATAGAGGGTTTGTGTGAGAAAAAACAAAACTATTGAAATTGATGAAAAGAAGAAAGAGTTAAATGAATGAAAAATCAAATTAATTTATAATTGATGTCAAATTTTCAAGATGTTGGTAGTGTAAAAGGGTCACCCCTAGTTAATTAAAGCTAGAGTTTTGATTTGAAAATCAATAATTTTAACCATTTGGAGATTGCATGATTATTTTTGTTGTTAATGACTCAAGGGTCAATTGAGTAGATGTGGGAATGATATATCCTATCAATAATAAACTACATATCTATAAATAGAAAAAAGATATTGATTTTACAAATGGTTGTGGATTTTATGCTAATAAATGATTGCAAGAATATGAATACAAGCCTTGGAATAATTTGATTTAATGGTTCTAGAAATTTGAAAATGGATGAATAATTAGTATTATGAAGGTATGGAAATGAGAAAACTATCATCAATAATACATATTCTTTTCTCAATACTAATGTTTGCAAAATTGTAGAGGGTACTTGTAAAACTATTTACCCCTAACTATTAAATGCTAGAGAAGAGATTGGAAAAAGTAAATTTCCCACTTTATAGACTACATGCTTGGATTGTGCTCTTAGATGTAGGGGTATCATGAGTAGATGTGTGAATGACATATCCTAATGATGGTAAGCTATAGGATAGAAAAAAAAAAATATAGATTGTATGAGTTGTGATAAAGATTTACAAAAATGATATTTGCAAGCATTGATAAGGAGATATATCACTTTGATTAAATGATAATATAAAATGTGGATGAAATGGATGATGGATGATTGTTAAGATAGTGGCTCCTAGAGACCCTATGTCTCTAAGTGATACCTACATAGTCCACTTATACAATGTTTATGTGTGGATATCAGACCATATGTAGTTATCCCAATGTGGGTAGAGAAATGATGATGTAATGTAAGATTGACCCATGGATGCTATACTTAAGTTAATTATTTCACACTAAAACTGGATGATGGAGAAAAGATGCAAAATATGATTTCATTGGTTCCAATCAACAAGTGCAAGAGATTGAATGAAAAGATTAGGAAATTATTGTGGATGATTGATATGCAAACATTAACAAAGAAATAAAGTGACCATATGGATTAATGATGATGGATCAAATGATTTAGACAACATGGATGAGATAAGGATGAATGGAAGAAATAGATGACACATAAATGATTGATGTGAGAATGTGAGATGTTTTGATAGATACCTTGTGTTTATTTCATTATTTGTATTAGATTTTTGAATATAATTCCAACTGAGTAAGAGTTGAGTAACCTAATTTTTGATATTACGTATGATGATATGCACCAATAGTATAGAAAAAATATGATGACTATCATGTGATACATGTAAGGACTAATAGATTCAAAAGGACAAAACTTAGTGCATCATGATATGGATGATCATAATAACACCGTTAGTAATGCTCATAGTGATCTAGACACAAGAAACAATAATGAAGATAAGATAAAAATAAATGTTTACAATAATGAAATTGATAATTAAAACAAACATGAAAGTAAACAAACACTATAGAATCAAGTAAACACCCATTATGTAAAAGATATTAAATGAAACCCATGATGTTAAATATATTAGACACCCATGATGTAAAAGATAGTAAATGACTATAAATACATGTAAGCAAATGACTAAAACAAGTAAGCAAATGACTTTTTTTTAATGGATATCCTTGGCTAAAGTATAACCCTTTGGCATATGTGATTTTTGACAATTTTGAATTATTTGATGAGTAATCCATATAAGGTATGACTAGGGTGATAATTAAGGACAAGATATTTTTTTATTGTGTTTTGGATTTTATTTTGTTGGATTTTCTAATGTTTTAGATTTTGACTGTAGTTTCTAATGTTTTGGATTTTATTGGGTTTTGCAATTTTTTTTGGATTTTTGTTATAGTTGTATATATAGGGAATAACAATAAAGGGAAAACCATATTCTAACACTGAATAGTGAATGGTAGGGGATGAAAGGAATACTAATTCTAGGTTATACCAAGATGTAAGAACTAAGTGTCTAGTCATTAAAATAAGATTGCAAGGATATACTAAGATGTTTCTAAGAATATGTCTTAAAACATTTCCATTTATGTATCTAGGCCAAAATGGGAAGAAGGATGGTTTTATGATGGAAAGGATTGGATGGGTTTTGATGGGTTTGGTGTTAAATGGATAAGGATGGTTAAGGATGGAAGGATGATTTATAATGAATAAGATAAAAATGGAATGAGATTTTCCCCAAGTGTAGGGTACTTGTAGACAATTGATTATTTTAAACATGACTCCAAAAATTAGTTTTCATCATGGTACTTTCCCAATGCACCATATAAATTGTTCTCACATTCGGACAAAATTATTTCTCTTTCTCTTTTTGATTTTTTCTTTTCTATTCACTTTTTGTTGGTGTCTCAATTATAAAAGGGTTTGATATGCATTGATGCTTACCACTATTGATATTTTAGGTATGTGCTCTAGATATGTCTTCATTAATTTCCTTAATTTCTAAGTTGCCTTCTTCCAAATTTACTAGGATATAGTCAGAGCCCCTACAATAGAGGGTACTGCCAAATAAGATGAAATGGAAAGTATGTTAGATGAAGGATACATGTTGAGTACATGAAGGATTTAGATGGATGGAATTATAGTGGGGATAAGTATATGGGTCATGATATAAAGGATGAATGGGACAAAAAATCTCGTGTTCAACAAGACTAGGAGTAACTGCAAGTTGGATATTTTGGGAATAAAATACTTCTTCAATGATATCTTCAATTTGTGATGGGGATCCATCTTGTAACTATGATAATGTAGAGGATATAATAATTTTATCATATATTGATACCATAAAAAAATATCATCAAAGGATTCTTCTTGATTTTTTTTATTTGGATTTATATTGTCCAATAGCACCTCAAAGAGGTTTTCACTAAGGGACTCATATTTTTGATTTTCTATATTGTGGCTTGGATTTTGATTGAAATTTGTATTTTGATCATTTGATAGTTCCTCAAAGAGTTTTTCACTATGGAGTGTGGTTTTTAGACTTAGATTGTAGGATTTATTTTGATTAACGTACATTTTTTGTTCCTTAGAATATATAGATGTTTCTTTATGCTCTTTTGGCAGGAGACCAACTAGGAAGTTTGAAATTATTTTATTATCATGGAATAAAGTTAACTATAAGTAAGATCATTGGTCCCAATTAGAAGGTGTAGGATACTATATTTCAAGATGGAAGGTAGGATTAGTAATGTTTATGAAAGGAGTGATGGCACAAAGTCCTCGTAGAGATTATGAATGGATATTATTTTCATTATGGATGGAGTTACCTTAGAGACCACAAAAGTATCATGAACATCTTTACTTTAAATTTGAAATGGCTTATACCTAATGCTATGGGGTCTAGTATTTACTTTAAAATGGATGGGTTTAATAATTCATTGCTCATGGATTATTTAATCTATAGTTACCTCTATCACTTGGGGTGCATGTTGTGGGACTATGGGAGATTCAATAGGTGATAAGGATTTAGGTGGTTGGATAATGGGTGATAGGATATGTTGGTTGAAGGAGATTTTATCCAAGACAAGATATTGGTTAGAAATGGGATCTTTGTCAAAAATGGGATCTTGATCAAAGATATGATCTTCAATAAAGATGGAATCTTCATCAAATATGGATGGTAAACCATGTTTTCAAAGGTAGGTTACTCAGCTATGGATTGGATAAAAATGGATGTGTCAAAAATGGGATCTTGAGAAGTGGATGAAAGGTTATGACCTTGACTTAGAAGTGGTATGTCTTGACTGAGCTTAGGAAAGACATATTGGTATATCCCCAAGCTATGATTTTTAGACATGAATACACTTGGAGCTACCTTGATGTACCCTTTTTAATTCAAACTTGGATATAATGCTTTATTCTCATATAATGGTTTATAAAATGGCCTTCAATTTTGTGATAATAATAATATTCACTAGGTTTATACCACTCAAGTTTTGGGACATTTCGCTCAAAGTATTTGGTGTTTGGATATGTGACAAGTTTTTAGTTACCAATTTTCAAAAGAATACATCATAAGGTTCCCCTAAATGAGTTTTTTTTCTTAATAGGCACGGTGATGTTTTTGATAAGCTGGGAGTTTTGAGGATGCTGTAACTTGGGGGTGGAATGACACAAGATGGTAGAGGTGATAGAATTAGATTTCCTTTATTAGTGTGATAGGGGATGTTAGAATCAAGGATATAACTAGTGGAGGGGAGACTTGGTTGATTTTATAAAATATGATGATGTTAATTTGGAATGTTTTGGGATTCCCTAGATAGAGAGGTAGCTTGATCTTAGAAAGATGGATTTGTTAGATTTGTGAAGGTTGATGGACTTGAATTTGCTAGGTTTATGAATAAATGTGAATTTGATATAGTGTGGTTCAATTTTGGGAATGGGTTAGATGCAAAATAAAATGATTAATTTTGATGAGTTTGGAATGGTTGGTTTTGATGGGTGTAGGAGTTGAAAGGTTGATTTTGATGAAATGTAGTTGGATTAGACTAAAAGGGAGTTTGATTTATGAATAGATTTTGGTTAAAATATAGATTTGAAAGTGATGGTGAAGGTGAATCAAAAAATTTATTTAGATTGGTGATAAATTTAGAACTAGATGGATTGGTGAAGAAGTTTGGGTTTGAGTTTTGGGGTGAACTAAATGAAAAATCAAAGTATTAATTTTGATTACTATAGAAAGGTTGATTTGGAAAACTTGAATGACTAATCAAGTTTAGATGTGATTGATGGATGGATGAGGATGAATACATATTCAAACTTGGATTTGGATTTGTTGGGTGATTGATTTGACATTGATTTAAATATGTATTTGAATCAAAGTTGGTTGGATGAAACCCTGGGTTAAAACAAGGATTACTAGAATTATGATTCAGGACAAAATTAGTCAAGGGATTGTTCCACATAGCCATACTTCTTGAAATGGATGATGTTATTAAAAAATTAAAAATAATTTAAAAGATTTTGACTTAATAATGAAAAAGGCTTGAAATTAGATTCTAGTAAAATACCCAAAATGACTAAAAGTTTGATTTTCTAACAACAAACAATTTAGTTTGTTATTTTAAGTAATTAATTTTCACACAAGGGTTTTTAGTATGTGGAAATCAAAACAAACAAGTTCTATTCTAAACAATTAAGCAATTTGCACAAAAAGTGAAAAATATAGGATGAGGGTCATGAACAACTTTTGGGCCTTCCTTTGTCACTCAATCATCTGTGTTCTTAGTTGTGGCCTAGTATTTTAAGGCACTAACTATGAAATATCCTACCATGCCCATGACCCACTGAGTTTGGTTTTAAATATGTGGGGAAATTAACTTATTGATGCTAACCGCTAATCTAGCACCAAAGTTGAATGGGAAAAATGCAATCCTGGGCTTAAATTATACACAAGATTATCTACAGGGAATAAAACCATGGAAGAAATTGATATGTGGATGCACACTATTGGGTCTTGTCCTAAAGTGGCCAACATAGTCATAGGGGTCTTAGTGTGTTGACAATTGGTAATATTAGATCTTGAGTCAGCTGTTAAAAACCTAGTTATTAGATCATGAAATACCCTCACATCATGGTGTGCTTAAAATACACAATCACTTAGGTAATTGAAATAGATGGGTCTCAATTTATAAACCCCACTGGTAAATGGGGTTTAGCCTATCACGTGGTGATGAAATCTATAGTTGATAGATCCCTTAATAAAAATATGACACTTGTTTCTAATTTCTAAGTATCATCACCAATGTGATGCCAAAGAAATATCATATGTAAGATCAACTAAGTAACATATAAGTTACAAGATTATTTCTAATTTCCAAGTATCATCACTAATGTGATGCTAAGGAAAGAACATCTATAATCTTACAACCAAATAAGATGCTGATAAGAAAAGGTAAATTTACTCCAAATAAATTTAAGAGTGACTTAATTAATAAGAGCATAAAATACTAAAAATGAAAAATGTTAGTGAAAATAGATGAAATATTTGGTTAGATTCTTTGCTTTCTGCAATTGTCTTTAGCTAACATCATGCAAACAAGTAGTTAGAAAGTTTAAACTTGTTTTGTCTTCAAGGCAATATACAAAAAGTTAAAGAAAACCAATAAGAAACAACTCTTTTATCATGATCTCATAAATACACAATCAAACAGAAAGGTGAAATTGTTAGTTAGTTAGAAACATAAAACCAAACAGAAGAAATAAATTATGATAAAAATTTAATTTTTTGAATTAGTTAAAGTATACAAAAGTTAACTATTTGTATACTTTTACATTCTTCATTCTGATACCTTCATTTTTTTGAAAATGAGAGCTTAAATGGAGTCCCAAGTCAAAATTTATGGCCTCTATAAAATGGCCACTCAAAATGAAACATGATTTCATTGCTCACTTTGACAAATTCATTGCTCACAAAACCTAGTAGTGTTTTTATAACACTTAGTAGTGATTTTGTTAAAGTTAGTGGTATTATTTTAAGAAAAATAAAAATTGTTAGAAAATTGTGAAATTGTAAGAAAAAAGAGAAATTGTTAGACAATGGTCAAATTGTAAGCAAAAATAAAAATTGTATAACTTAGTAGCATTTTTGTTAAAGTTAGTACTGAAAATGTAAAAATTATTGGCAAAATTGTAAATAAAATAGAGAAATTATAAGAAAAAAGTGAAAATTTTAAACACAAAAGTGAAATTGTAAAAGTTAGCACTGAAATTGTTAAACATAGCAGTGAAATTGTTAATAAAATGTTAGTAGCAAACTTGTTAAACACTAAAGAAAAATTGTTAAAAATAGTGGTGAAATTATTAAACATGGTAGAATAATTATTAAAAATAGTGGATAAATCATTAAACATAGAATTAAAATTGTAAAAACTATAAGAAATGATGAAATTAATACATACAAAAGTAATTCATTGCTTACAACGATGAAAACATTATACAAAACAATGATTTTGCTACGAACATAGATGATTTCACTACACAAAATAATTATTTCACTACAAGGTGAAACAATTTCACCATTTGGTTATGAAAACACTATTTGGAAATAAAAACACTACCAACCTAGAAAAGCACAAAAAAAGTAAAAAATGCAAAAAAAGGTGACAATTTCACTGTTTGGTCTAATAATTTCATTGAAAATTTCTATACAGGAAAATGTACAACTAAACAAAAAATCAAAGACAACAACCTATGGTCCATACTAGCTCAAAAATAAACAAGATTAAATGCAAAAGATAGACATAAACAATAAAAACCAAAAAAGCAATGTTATCTAAATGTAGAAGAAGAAGACAAAGAGATTAAAAAGATGTGGGTTAGTCCCATCAGGCATGCCATAAATGTATGAAATAAATATAACTACAAAGACAATGAAATAATATAATATGAATTCAACAAAAGCTATAGCAATAAATGTAGAAAATAATAATCAAAACTTCATAGTTAAGATATAAGAATCCCCTATTATGATTTGAGTTCAATTTTCTCTATCAAGAATGTGGTGCTCACTCTTTTAATGCAAAGAAATAATGAGCAATGTTTAGGTGCAAAATGGTGACTTTGATTCACTTTAGATGCAATATATGATTACGACTACAAGTATGCTTATGATTTCTAAAATTTGTGATCTCAAAAGGGATTTGATTATGATGGCAAAGGATTATCATTGTTGAAAATAGAGATGTGCTAGCTTATTTATAGAATCTTGGAAAATGATCCAATGGTGGAGGATCGTTTGGATGTTTTCAATGTTCCAAATGATCAATGATTGAGGATTATTACTCATCCATGAGGATGGAGACCATTTCAACTTGGTGGAGGAAAAAGAGGGGTTAGTTAGCTAACTTAGTCAAAAAAGATTGAAAACTTAGAGGAGGAGTCATAAGAGATGGATAATTTTATGGATTTGGTTGGGATGAGGGAGATAAAGGTGGGAGAGCTTTGAATAGGTGGAAAATCTAGAATAAAATAGTTAAAATGAACATTAAAAGGTGCAAAATTGACTTATTCAAAATGTTTGAATTAATCAATTATTTGATTTTAATAAGAAATGTCAATTATTAATTTAAGAAGAATGATTAATAAATTTAGGTGAATTTCAACACTAAATGAAATTTAGGTGTCTACACACATCAATGGCTCTAGCTTTGGATTAACAAGCCTTTTCCTCTAGTGCATGGGCTACACATTAGGATTTAGCTCAATTGTATGTTACATTAAGCCCATGCCAAAGCCTCTTAGATATTTGTAGCTCCATGTGAAGATATAATAATATATTTTACTTATTTGAATAAATATTTTAACCTCTATCATGAATTAAAACTTACTAGTTTTAAGAGCTTTACCTTCTGAAATGATTACGGGTGCAAAGATGTCCTCATTGGCCTTCATATTGTGCCTTTATCTTTGAATTGGTCATTGTAATTAAAGATACTTTATAGGGTGACTATACCCTTAGGAAACTTTTTTCCCTTCAAGTAGATGACATGATCTTTGTATTGGGCTCACAGCTGCAACTAGTTCATGACACAAAACTCTACCTCATCTTGAAGGAAATTGATGATTTGCTCATTACTTTTGAATACCTACCAATTCTATAAATTGTTAGGGACTACTGGTTTGGCCATAATCTTGACAAGTTATTTAGACTCTTCCATAAGGTTACACAGGATATCATATTATTCACCTATAGTAGCAAGCCTATCTTCATCAACATTTTACACTCTTAGTAGGGAAATGATATTTAATGCATCAAAAACTTATATCATATCCTATGCTCTATTTTTATAGGATTTCATAAAGAAATTATTGGTCATGCTTAGTGCTCTAACTTGGTTGACAAATAGATCACTATCACCTAGTGCCTACAACATCTTGATCCCTTTATTCTACTCAAGCTGAAGGCCTTGGATTAAAACCTCATACTTGGTAGCATTGTTCATGTAAGTGAATTGTAGTCTGAAGGCATGAAATTATTTTTCCTTCTAGGGGGAGACCATCATGACACTATATATTATGTGATTCTTAATATGGGAATCATCAAATTAAAATTACCACACTCCTTCAGGGCTCTCTTGTTCTCTTAATAATTCTAGTAGTACAATGTCTTATTCCATGATATAATATATACCAAGTCCTATCTGTATGTTATAATAAGGTTCATACTCAAAAAATACATATGCCCATTCATTTTGTAGATTGTTTGGGGTTTCTTCAAGTGGCATCATGGCCTCATGAAGAATAGGATCATCTTGATCAAACATCACACAATTTTTATCAACTAGGCTAGGAGAGTATGACTAGACATGGATTTTGAAGATAGGTTCTACCTTGATAGTCACTTTGGTCCCGTACCTAGTTCTAAATAACATATGTGACCAATCTAAAGAAAAATATCCACCCACATTTATCGTGAAGTATCAGGAGAGGTAGATGGTAAAATAAGTAGGTAAGTTGATGACTACAATATCTTATGCAATAGAAAGGCTTGGGCAAGCATGGAGTGTTAGATTTAAATCCTTATACCTATAGTTTTGACTATCATTCCATTGAGTTGAATTATTCCTTTTGAAATAGGGTCATACACAATTCTATGTGTATCTATGATCTTCTTTGGCATTACTAAGCTACTTACATCAGAGTCGATCATGTAATTATGTACCAGATGCTAGCTAGTGATTAGAGATATGTATAATGGAGGGAAATTATTACTATTTTTCACTTGTGCTTCTTTTGATTTTAGATGGAATAAAGTTTTATGGGTAGTAGGTGTTGGTTGAGGTGCTTGACATTCATGAAATCCTTTCAGTGCATCTTGAAGCAAATTTTTCTGGGATAGAATAGTGAGTACATCCCATATTATGACATTGAGGCTCACCTTATTCATCTACTCCACTATGTTGAAGGGAACCTAGGATACCTTTATTTATGTCTTTCGAATAACATATTCTCTTATCATTAGTACACTAATTGGTATGGTCCATCCTTTTGCATTATCTTTTTTGGGCACAAAGTTTGTGCAAGTGCTCTAGCTTGTGCACCTACCTGATTGACTTGTGATGCTAATGACATGGGTGCCAAAGTCAGTATGGCCTCATCTATGGATTTCCTTTTGAATCTTATATTAAAATAAAATAGAGTGATACCTATTCCAAGTGTGTTACCTTTATTTACATAGCTACAATCATATTCCTACCAATTGATGAAAACATATCTATCCTATGGTTAAACTGGTGTTTAGACCTCTCCCATTTATAGATCCATGCTACTCAATTGATCCTATAATTTATGCATTTACATCATGATAATTTGATTCAATCTCCCATTTGTGTAGGTATCTTGATTATATGATTGGTTACATGGAAATTACCACTCATAATCTTGTGCTAAGTTATTTTAAACTAGGACAAGGGATTTAGAAGTACTGGTAACATTATTTTTTTATGTATAAGGCATTATATTATAGGTGAGATGATTTTGGTACTATGTATTACCTTGATAGGGAGGTTTATTTGACTATTATTTCTGAGTGAAGGGTTGATGGTGTCTAAGATACTACACTATTTGCCTTTTGAGGGCAATGAGTTCATTCCCAAAACTTTACAATAGCACTTTTACTTCATGCAATTCATTAGGAGGGGTGAAAAATGGAGTAGGTGGGATTATAATGGTAGGAATAGGCACTATAATAGGTTGCACAAATTATTGATTAGGGAAAGGTTCTACAAAGATAGGCATAGGGGTTTTAGGCATAATCTTGCCCACTTGAATCAAATAATTCTCGACATGCACTGTTACTTCATAGGTGTCAAGGAGAATTACACCTCTCATAGATTGAGTCATCGCTATTGTATCTCTATTAAGAGGATTTAATATGGTGTTAGGAAATGGCTTACACAAATCTAGGATTCTATCCCAGACCCTTTAGAATCTAAAGTTAAAGTTGACCATATTTTCATGTGATACTCATTTTATAGTCATGAGCTACTCTATCAAGGATAAATGATCACTCTGATCCTTGAATTAATTACATAATTCCTCACTAAACTCATTCCAATTTTGAAGAGAGTCCAATTTCATTCCCTAGTACCATTGAATATCTTTTCTTTTAAAAGAAAAAGCTAATAATCTAACTACAACATTATCCTAGGTGACATGGTACACTGAGTAGATGTTTGTAATATCTTAGATATGATCCATAGGGGAGATCAAATTATCACCCATGAAATATGGTAGGATTTTGATATTAGACACTAGAATGTCATAATACTACAATAAGAATAATTTACTACCTCCATTAAAGGGCACAAACACTTTACTCCTTGCCACAATTATGAATGGGATAGGGAATAGGCCCCTCCAAAATAGAACCTTCTAAATGATAGTGTAGACTGGGCCCTAGATGGAGACTAACTTGTGATACACCTTTTAAGAGGGGATGAATATGCTCTAACTCTCCTTCTATATGGACCTATAATCTCAATTAAATGGAAATCAAGGCCCCTTACAAATGATCTTGTTATCCTTGTCATGTAAATAGGGGTAGATCTTTATGAACCAAAGATGTTTGGAGTCCCTAACTACTCAAGATGAGTATCCACTAAACTTATTGGCTAAATATTACACCAAATAATTATCTCTTCTTCTAATTATCCCATGACATATGGATATTCTGTGACATAGGGGAGTTTTTACTATGGGGTGCTAAGGGTGAAGGTTTTGTATGGGGGCATAAGATGATTCATCACTAAGTGTAGAAGTATTGTCCCTTAGTATCACTTGAAAGCATAAATTATCCTACCATAATGATGAAAACATCCCCAAGGCATGAGACCCTTATTCTCCTTGGGATTATTCTCCAGAGTAGTCTAGATTCCTTCTATTCTATGTGCACCTAGTTTAAGACTAGTGTGAAAACCTAAAAGAGAAAAAAGTTAACCTACCATTAGTATAAACCTAATAACTTTGAGGGAAAATGGAGGGAAAAGGTAAGAGAGTGATAGAAATAAAATAAAAGTGATACACCCAAAATCAAGTGAGCACTCCTACTACCATAAACATAGTGTAAACCCTTGAGAATAAGACAATATCACATAGTTTCCACCAAGTCACTCTACTTACATGAATGCTTCACATAGAGGCACAAGAACACAAAAAAATATTGAGAGGGATGAATATTATCCATAGACAAAGCCTGTGTAGACCCTAGTGCACACATGGTATGACCTACAAGTAAGCTACAAGTTAAATAAGAAGGTACAGGGAATAAATGAAAAATGAGAGGGATGAACATTATCCACAAAAAAAGATTCAAAAAACACAAGATGTCATATATATCATCCAAAGAATGAAAAGAGGTAAAATTAATTCTCATTAATTTATAATGTCTTGATAATACAAGTGCTCATGGAGGGAAATTTTAGTAGCATAAGGTTGATAAAAAGTGTCAACCATTTTATAGTGAAAGACCAAGGATTTTATAGTATATAAGCTAGTTTTACAATAAATGCACCACTTGGGGTGGTGGATTGATCATTAAATTATTCTATAGTATTCAGGCCATGCTTCTTGAAGTCTATTTGGTTATTGGATCTAGGGGTGGTAGCAAGATCAGTTTTGAGTCCATGTGTATCAGGGAATGGAAGATCTCTCTGTTAGAGTTAGAGAATGATGTGTACCCAAGTCTCAAATATTGATAGTCTCTTCTACATATAATGTCTTTGACCATTTATTTATTTCCTTCCAACCATCTCCAATCACCCTCTTAATGTTTGGAAGTTACTTGACACATGGTGCCCTCTAGTTAGTCTAGAGTGTAGCTCTACAAGGTGACACGCATCATCTTTGTAGGCTCTTAGAGGATATTTTTTATTACTAAGTAGGAGGGATAAAAATGTGACTCATGGAAGATTGGAACTACTTCTAGGAGGATCACATACTTCCTTGTGTTGTACAAGTGACACCACATGGAAACTATGGAAGAAAGTCTACAACCTACATGATAAAGTGGAATAGATATTGAATCCTATATGTGGGCATAGAACTATGTTAGAGAGGTTTGAAGAAGACCTTAAGGAATAGCACACATGAAGATAAAGGTCCTAGGTACACTTTTGGTGATCTATATCTACTTACTGTGCTCTCTCTTTTACTTAGTTATTTTGAAACCCAAGGACCTAAAATTTAAAGCTCATGTGCCTTTTGAATTATGTGCAACAAAATCTTGTGTGAAGACATGCATTGATTTCCTTGTACTATTGTGGATCATTGTAGCCTTACTTCATAGATCTGCACTTCCATCTTGATCTTAGGAATATATGGGAAGCATCTTCTCATATTTTTTTTGGGGTGCCTAAGACTTTGCAACTGCACTAATATTCTATAGGGTCCTAAGAGGCCTTGTCCTAGTTGAAGGGTTAGTTTAGAAATTCAATAGTAACATTTATCACTTTTTGTTGAGGCATGGTACTAGTTTGAGCTTGATTACTTAATCCTTATGATTATGAGATTTATGAAGTAGATGGTTGAGGATTAGAGGTAACTTGTTGTGGCTAGGGCATAGGAGTTCCTACCCCTTTTTATGGTGAACCACTAGTGGTGTTAACTAAAGGAACTTGTTACAGACTATTTGTTAGTGTAGTTAAACCACTTTATCCTAGATTGGATGACACTTATATGTTATCTATTATGTTTAACATGTTATTCTGCATAGAATTATTACTCACTGCTTTAATAATTAGGGCATTGAACATGTCACTGACTAAAGTGATTTGCATGAATGGGTCTACACTCAAATTATCTTAGATTTTCAATTTGATTAATACTCCTATTGAAGGAACTAACTCAATGAGAGGAGCATCTGACATGGCCATGTTATTGAAATTATACATTAAGTTCAAATAGGTTTGATATACTATTTGAATTTGTATAAAATGGTCCTCCATGATTCCCTTTCCTTTTAAAATCATATGCAGGTTTTGATATGGCATTGATATGAGTGATTGAGAATTGATAGGACTGGCCTGTCTATTGGTTTGGTTATAAATTATAGTTAATGGCACTCTTACTAGACTAGGAAAATTTTTATGGGTGAAGTCTACTAGAAAATTGGCCCCTACCTCTATAACTCTAATTTAAAATTCATCCTTATTGCAAGCAAGTGATGGTAAAAAAAATAGGGATCATATGTATATGGAATCATAATGTAGTATGATTGTTTTTAAATTTGGTCTACAACTAATGGTATTCTAACAAGGTACTATGTTATTTATTCTTAGTCCTACTCCAAGTATGGAATCATGTAAACCAAATAGTGGGATAAAGGATCTTGGCTTTGTTCCCTAGATTGAGTAGTGTAAGGAGGATAACAATCCATCTCACAAACTACATTGTCACCATAAGGGTCTTGAACAAAGTCATCTTATGTGACCACATTATCATATCCTAGATTGTACATGGATCTACTATGAGTATAATGAGACATATCAAATTCAACGATGAATGTTTCATGAAAATAGTATTAGATTTCTAAAAACTCTCAAAAACAATGCCCAAAGGATAAATGGTTCAAACTTGGTCTAACTTGGTCTAAAAGTGGATCTATATCTCTAAAAGGGTCTATGCTAAAACTTGGTTTAAATAGTCTAACATCATATTTCTTACACTAAAAGGTCAAGTGGATGAATAAAAACTAAAATACCAAACTTAGGTACAAAGTTCTTCGAACAAGTATAATCTAAAAAAAATAAAAGTTGCTAGGTCTTTTGGAAAACAAGGCACAAAAGCTAGGCTGAAAATAGGTATTGCTAAGTCTTTTGGAAAAAGGCATAAAAGCTAGACTTTTAAACAAAACAAGGCAAGATATTTAATCTAACAATTTGAAACACTAAGAATTTAGATTTAAACATAAACTTGATCATTTGAAAAAAGGCATGAAACAATAGGCATAAGGGAGGTAGACTTCTTCCCCAAATCTAGGTACAAAAAATATTTTTCAATTTGAATATGAAGTTAGGCTAAGTTACACAACCCAAAAGAGAAAGATCAATGTCTAAACCAAATTTAAACAAGGCATATGAATAAATCAATTAATGTTTGTATTTGAACTTGTGATTACTAATTTTGAACTCAAATTAGATAAATAGGCTTATTTAAACAAATAATAAGTGAGACAAGAATGGATGGTATAATGATATTAAGTAAAGATATAAAAGACACACATGACTTGGTTTGGAAATTAGACCTTAGGACATAAGGAAACAAGTCCTTAAAAAATTTTGAGCAGTGTCATAATGTTATCATGCTCTAAAGGTATTATAAATGTTTTTGTTTCAAGACTCAGAGGCACAAAAACTTGGAATGAATTGGGAAATGTAATGACACCCTTTTTAAAAAAGTGACACACACAAAGGTTTTGACAAAAAAGACTAAGGAAAATGTGTGGTATCAAATGGATGGTATAACACCTCCTGAATCAAAGAAGTGATGTACAAACAAAAATCATTGTTGATGTGGTTTGATAAACAAATAGATAGACACAAAACCATGCATGAAAGGATAAAATGACATAAAACACCTAAGTGTAACATCCTAAATACTAAAATTGATAAGGTTGAATAGTATCATTAAATTCCATAAATATACTTTCTCTTGATAGGATTTTAATTTGTTAATCCAAAAATTAAAAGTGCATGAAAAGTAGGTTGTTTAGGCCCCCTCTTCTCTTAAGAGTTTATACTATGACATGGAACTCTAGACTACTCGACCTACATCAATTGTATGTCCATGACAAGTGGATTTATTCTAAACTATTAATTTTTGCTTGTTTCTAGATGTTACCATGTGTGGATAACACTAGAGATGAAATCATGTCATTTGGATCCATGTTAATTAGCTTGTTGTGAAAAGGTCTTGTCCTTTTCACAACCACTACATTTGTCACTTGCTTAGTGTATTGTGATATCTGAGTTGCCTCTATGTTTTGAGGTTGAGTAACACTAATGGATCTTATTTTAACTTCCCAAAACAAGTGTCCCAATGGGTCACCCTTAATTTATATACCCCACCATGGAGTGGGGTTAAAACGATGAAAAGAGATGAATTCCTAGGTCAATGCTTCAGTAAAGAACTCTTGAGGAGGTAATGAACTCCCACTCATAAGACAAACTACATAAAAATAAATACAAATGAAAATACTTTAGGGTCATTTTGGGGTCACTTAAACCATATATATTTGGGAAGGGATTTAGTGACTTTATTTTCATGTTTTTGGACCAAAGTGATAAAGGCAAAGAATGAGCATTTTTGGTTACCCAAGTTCCCTAACGGGGATGGGGGGAGAGAATACATGCATCACTCATATTTCTTAAATGAATAAATTCAACAAACAATTATAAAATGAAAAACTCTTATGACTATGTAACTAATTAAGATTTTTTTTCTATTGCATCAAAATTAAATGTGTTATGAAATTTTGAGCCATTTGAAGTTTGTTGTTGAAAACATTGAAAAAGTGAAAATGACTTAAGCAAAAAAATTTAAAACACCAATTTGAAATGTGAAATTTGCAAGTTTGAAGTGTTTTAAATGTCTCATTATGGCCTTTGGGTCTAAAAAACATGTTAGGGAGTCCTTGTGTTTAGAAACACATCATGAATGGACAAATGAATCTCAAATCTTACTCTTGGGTTTCTAGTTTTTACACATAGTACAAAACTGTAGAAACACAAAGCAATACCACAACTCTCTCTACAAAACCATGACTATCAGTAGAATACCACAACTTTCATGAAAATAGAGTATTAAAATAAAAATCACTAGTCTAAGTACAAAATCATAGAAATAAAGGAAATACCATAATTCTAAGAGTAGCAATATTGTAACTTAACATAAAATGGTTATCACATATTGTTAGCGATTAAAGATAATATCACTAAATTTTTTACAAAACTATAGAATTTATTGTGATATCATAAATTTCAAAATCACAATATTGTAATATCACTTGTTTTATGGTAATATCATGACTATCAAAGTTACAATATTATGATATTACTGATTACCCTGTAAGCATGAAATTGTTACCAAAAATTTTATTAGTTAGACACAAAAATGCAAGAAATAAGGAAAAACTATGACTATGTAAATAGAGATATTGTGGTAATATTATGATTCTATACAGAAAAACTATGACTACACAGATCAACTTCACAACTTCTAGAAAAATGTCCCTTAGCCTCCAATTTTAACCTATTTTGATCAACAAGCTTAATTTTTTTACATGAAAATCATTAGGGGAGTAATTTTAATGGCCTTAGGAGTAACTTCATGGGGTGAAAGTCCCACTGTAAGTTCCAACATGTGAAAAATTAATTTATAATACAAGGGAGATTAGTCTTGTGTTAGTCTCATAAAATAAATGAAATGAGCACACTAAAATCCTAACACCTCTAGACTAGACACTAGGGAGAGCTTAGGTAATAAAAATAAATTAAAACACAATAAAAACATAAAAGAAACAATTCTTTTATCTTATTTAGATCTCTAAATGGCTTATTGAATGGCTTGCTTGGCTTATGCATCAAGAAGTATTTGATAATGGAGGTTGTTTGGCTCTTTCTCTCCTTAGCACCTTGGCTTTGATATTGTTTGGATTAAGATTTGGGGATGGTAACAATAATTTCATGATGCTTATGGAGGAAATATTGAATAATAACTCTATAATATCCAAGCTTATAAATGAAGAGGTTATGGCCTTGTATTTATAGTCTTAAGAATTAACTCTCACCCAAGGTGAGTTAAGGATGAGTTTAGGCTTGGAATAGGTTAATATTTATCAAGTAATTATGATTTTAAATTAATAGGCATGGATCTCAAATTAGATATTTTAAGATATTTTCAAAGATCTTGACAACTCATAAAGGCAATGATGAAAGGTTTGGATAGTTTAAATTTTGGAATTTCCTTTTTTAGATATTCACTAATTTCAAATGGATAATTTAACTAGGCATTTAATCTTGTTTGGCTTGTTAACTAATTTTGATTACATTTTAGCTCTTTCAAGATTTGACATTTGTTCAAATGCCCCACTTATTAGGTTCATAGGATAAACTAATAGTTGTGATGAAATAAGGTGATTAGGGATGAATCTATTAGAGGTTATTGTTGAATATTATAGAATATCCCAATTAGGGATGTCTCAACATGATTCTGAGCATTGATAAATGATGTGCAAGCAAATTTTGTATGTTTAGTGATTTCTAGGCTTAATTTTTAATGGTTAGTAGGAATCAGTCTAAAATCTAGTTGAAATCTAGTTATGGCCAATTTTAGGTGTATACACCATGTGGTACTTAATGGGATTAACATTGACAATCATCCTAAATTTAAAAATTGTCAAAGACCTAAAGAGGATGATGGTAGATCAGATGTTTAATTTACATTGGTTGAGTGGGATTCATAAGGATAGTATCTCATTTTAAAGTACTCGATCTAAACTAGTGATAGATCTATATATGTATTTTATGAATATTAAATACCTATGTTTTAATCTAAAATTGATTAATGCAAATATCTATGCCTAAATAGAAAAATATTTCATTTGTTTCTCATATTTGATCTAAATTAGTTATGACTTACCTTTTCATATTCCAATAATTTTAATGATTTTCCTTATCATTTATTCAAAATATTTATTCTTGACCCTTTCATTTGATATTTAGAGTTTATATTTCAATCCCAATCATCGATTTGGATGTTTATCCTCATCAGGGAGTCAGACCCTCTGCAAAAACACAATGTAAAAAAGACAAACTTGGGTTGGTGCAATAAAAAACATCATTTTAAAATCATAAAACATAGGTAAATATGGGGTGAATCAAGGTCTATATGCAATAATTAAGGAAATATATGGGACAACTCTGAACTAATGAGAGAGTGACAAATGGCACTTGTTATATGGGATGGTGGTTCTCAATGTAGTCAGTTGATGATTACAAGAAAATGGCATGGGCTCTAACTATAAAACATGGGCATGCCTTCATAGCTATCAAATAATTAGGATCCTCAATTATGTTTCATCAATCAAAAATGATTTTTTTTAACCACCCCATTAGTGGGATGAAATAACAGTCAGGGGATGGGTTGACACCATCATGCATATATTATTTTTAGAGCCTTCATTAGGGCTATCATTTTTTAGGTTTAGAGGATATTTCATGTGGATAGTTATTTGTTAATTGTAATAAAGATATATAAAATTAGATATGTTTTTATGTATTTTACTACTCTATAGGATAATCTCTTCCTCTCTTATTTTAGTTTTATTATTATAGACGTGTTTCTTTCACTTGAATGATTATATGGAGCCTAAACATTAATAAAAAAGGAAATCTTGATAATTTGAAGACTTTAGAGAGTGTGTGTTCATTTCTTATGAATTTTTCATGGTGGTCTTGTTTTTTTTCTTTCCAATTAACTTCCCCATAATCCTTCACCATCCTACTACTAGAGTTATAGACATCTAATTCCTAACACTATTTATGTTGAAATTATCAATCTTACTTGATTTACACTCAAATGTACATTTTAGGTCAAAATCCATAAAACATGCTAAAAGGTTTGAGCTTGTCATTTATAAGTGTTGATTTAGGCTAATGTATCCCCAAATGGGGTAATTCATTTTATGTGATACCTAACTTTGATCAAATCATTTCAAGTAAAAATGCTAATTTCACCTTTTTGTGCTCTAGATCATTCTTTTCTTATAATTCATTAGTACACATCATGTACCTTTGTTATTTTGTGTTGACAACATCCTAAATGGAAATATGGTTCCAACACATCTAACATCACCTTCAAATTCCTCTTGAGTCAAATTATGACCCAGTAATATGATTTTTTGACCATTTTGATTAATTAAGGGCCAATTTCTAAGATTTGCACAAATATTGATTAATCTTGTTTAAGGATAATTAAGTTAAATCAAGAGCTTAAGTGGATTTTCCATGGAATTTATTGATTATTTAAATATTGGAAATTGATTCTTAATATTTGCATCACACAGTGACATCATCTATGGGGTGGCATCCATAAGATATAAATTCATAAAATATTAGGATTATGGGTCTCACATGCCTCTTTAATGCCTCCCATGCCAATTAATGCATTTTCTTCCAAATTGACATGAGGATATTTATGGATTTAATTGAAACTATTAGACCCATTTGAAAATATATAAATAGAGAGGCCATGAACATAATTTTTAAGCTTAATTATTGTAATTTTATGATGCTAAAATATATTTACTACTCATTTGTGTTTTGATTATTGTATTATTCATATTTGGATTAGATTCATTTAACAGGCAAACTAGATAGTTTCAATATAATGAGCCTAGGTTTTATGGAGTGTTCTTGAGACGTTGGAGGAGTTTCTCCACCATTGTTGATGAAGACAAGAATTATTGATAAAGGGGAGAACATGTTTTTGAGCCATTTTTGAGAAATGGAGTCACTTGAGAAGGTAATGGTTTAATTTCTTTCATTTGTATCTTATTTTTATTAGCAAAACCCTACATGAATAGATTGGCTTAATTTAGTTATCTCTCTATGAATTTTTATTGGATTTCTTAGATGAATGCTTGACTAATAAATTATTTCAATCCACTCTAAAGAATGGCATGCCTAATAGGACTCAAATCCCTCTCTATGCAAGGAAGATGTGAACTAGGAATTTGACTCAAGAGAGGATGGTTAGTATCATGTTAGTTCTAGAATGAAAATATAACGAAAGAAACACACTTACTAGCATAACATTTCAAGGCCTAGACACTAGGGGGAGATTAATAACAAACTACATATGAAAAAAAAAAACTAAAATGAAAATAAACCTTCCCTCGTATTCCTTGAATGCTCCAAATAGCTTGTTGAAGTGGCTTGCTTATATTGTGCTCAATGAGTCTTCATCAAAGGAGGCTTGGCTATCTCCTCTTCTCCTTTCCACCTTCATGATGTCTTTGGATTTGGATTCAATAAATTTTTTGGCATTATAAAACTAAAATTTAATGATTTTGAATGAATTTGGGAATTATAAGTTTGGCATAAAAGAGCTTCTTTTTTCATGTTCATGGCTCTCCTATTTATATATTTTTAAAAATGGTTAGAATCAATCTAAACCATCCATATCAAGATGAAGATGTGTGGCTAAGGATTAATTCAATTATGTAATTAAAATTCATAAGTAGGATCATCAATATTTGGGATAGAGTGGAAATGAATAGGCATGGAGGGTCTTAATGAGGCATGGGAGGCATAAATCCTAATATTTTATGTATTTATCACCTAGGGATGCCTTCCCAAGAAATGATGTCATTTGATGATGTAGATATTCAATATTCATTTCTAAAAAAACAAATATTCAAAAAGCTCCATGGAATTCTCAATTAGGATCATGATTTTAATTAATTATTTTTAAGCATGATTAGTCACTTTGGTGCAAATTTTGGCCCTTTGGTGCACAAATTAAGCAAGTTGGTCAAAATGTCTCATTATTAGTTCAAAATTTGAATAGATTGGAATTGGAAGTTGATGTTAGATGTATTGGATATCTTATCCCATTTTGGATGTTTTCAACACCAAATAATAAAGACACATGTCTCATGCAAGAGACTTGATATAAAAAAGCAATCCAGGGCACCTAGGTACAAAATTGGCATTTTGACTCGAAATGATCTAATCAAAGTTAGCTAGACCATAAAATTCCTTACCCCATTTAGGGACACTGGCCAAAATTTGCACTTGAATATGTCAGTTTCAAATCTTTTAATGTGTTTTGGTGTTTTTAGGCTAAATTGTGCATTTTGGTATAAACTGGTCAAAAGCCTGCTTGGAGGTTATTGGTGGCTATTTTTAGGTGTCTAAAATTTTACCGTATTTGGGAAGATGTTGAAAACCATAGGAAAAACAATGTATTCTAAAATAATTAGTAAAGGAATGTATGCCAAAAAGAAGATGATGATTGAAAAAAAATCTCCAAATGGTGTTTGGGAAGCCTAAGGTGATGCCCCCTTGAGGGAGTGGTCATCGCATATGTGGATGGATGGTCCCTTAAAATGAATTAAGAATAAAAAATGGAATTAACCCATGGTTTATAATAATCTAAATGATAAAATGCTTGCATGCATTGACTTTTAAAGATTACTGATTTGCCCAAAGGTGGTTATAATAAGGAATAGAATTCAAAATAATGATTTGTCCATAGGCAGTTATAATCATTAAGACAAATTAGATTGGCTAAAGATGATTGTGCCCTAGTTAGGATTGGTTATCAATTATAACTCAAGGATATAACCTAAAATATAAATTAATAATGAGTGGGTACAAATGTAGATGTGATGGTCTAATGACTAAAGAAGCCATAAATAACCAAGCATATGAGGATGCACAAAGTGATAAAAGATATGGATAGAGTAATGAGATTGATCAATATAAAAGATTAAATTATACCTACCAATGAGGAGATACTCATCCTTATTAGAAATAATAAAACTAGAATGGCCAGTGGCTTAATTTAATCAAGATGGGTGGAAGGTTTTTCCAAGGTGCCAAGGAAAAACATATATGGCTCCATTGATTATAGACCTTCTTGAAGCTGATTTTTGTTGTGGCATGTGATTATAGGCATCATGATAGAACACCATGAAACTATCTTTAAATATGCATGAGTAAAAACTCCCAATACAATAAACACTTAAAAATAATGCACCAATGATAAAAACCACAATGCTAATGTTGACTTATGAGTATGGATGGACTCAAGAATAATGCTCAATGAATCACCCAATGAATGCATATAAACTGAGTTGAGGAAAAATTTATAAAATAAAACAAATAGGAAAGTGAACAAACAAATAAATAAACAAAAAACAATCAAACAAATAAAAAAATAGAAAGCCTAAAAACAAAAGCAAAAGAAAGCATCTTAACAATGATTTTTCCCCAATAGGGCATATCGAGGATAACTGACTAGGCTTAGATAGGAAAAATGTTTTTAGATTTTTTAAATATTTAAAATGTTTTTGTAATTTGGCGTATCTTAACTCGTTATAGAATGACAAGATATCTGCTTGCAAAAAAATTAGAGAGCATTGGCTTAGGTTGCTCAAACAATGATGAGAACTTATGAAAAGGGGGATTAGGTGACCTCAACATGAATTGAGCATGAACCACATAGTCTTGAAATGACCTCAAGTCACAATAATTCCATCCACACAAAATTTGGGGAAAAACCAACTAGGTCCCAACAAGTTCTCAAATCTGGCAAATGACCAGTCAAATGAAAACAATAATGTCAAGGTGATGTGACAATGTATAATAAACAAATGTTGCCCCTAGTTTTCCCATGGATGGTTATAACTAGGATATAATGAATTAGATCAATGATATTAATTTTCCCATATGTGGTTATAATTAGTAAAAAGACCGGAGGGACAATGATTTTTCCATAGGTAGTTATAATTAGGATCACATAAACCAACTTGATATAAGATAGAAAATAAAATATATCTTGCTAGATCAACTGTCACACTACTTTCATAGACTATCATTGAAACATTAATTTGATATATTAGTGAAACTAGATTATAATCCCCTCACAAAAAGTGTGGGAAGAACCAAAGTATCCAAGATCAAAATAAGATTGGGTAGGATGACTAAAAATAGGCTTTGGTCTAGATAGGAATGGAATGGTAGGATGTAATGGTCTTATTTTAGGATAATGATAGTTTTATAAATTGGATATAATGGTAATATGGTTTCCTCTAGGTGATGGTGTGAATGGTTGGATATGAGATAAGGACAAATGGATATGGAAATCTGAAATGGCAAATGAAAACAACATGGTACATATTTTTGGCCTAGGTGATTGATAATTTTGGATGTGTTTGGCCTAGATATGGTAAAATGACATATGATTTTATTATTCCTACTAAATTATAAATGCACATCCTAATCATAAAATGATACAAATAGAATAATCAATCATGTTAATTTCTATCCTACACCTCATTTGAATAGTTCCTCTATCAAGAACAACCTATAAATTTGGATGTCAAGAATGTTTTTTTGATCTTTGTTGGTCATTGATTCTGATTCCTTCAAGCATCAAGACAAGGTATCTTTCTAGCCTCTATAAAGGAAAGTGTGGCCATGGATTGTAAACAAGGACAAATAATGGATGGTAGGTTTGACTATGAAATAAAATGGTAGATGATAATGGAATGAATGATGGAGGGGAAACAAATGAAGATCAAGAATTTTAGTCACATGTAATGTTGTTGATGTTTGATTTAGCATAAATTTGGTTGTGGTGGGGTCAAATACCTATAAAGATACTCTTGATGGGATAACTAATTTTCTTTGTTGTTTGATATTGAGTTTAGCTACCATCTAATTAGACTATAGATTAGAAGTGATTTTGATTTGATCTTTGATATTGTCTTCATCAAGTAGTGAAGAAATTTTGTGCTTATCTATTAGCACCTTGAAGAGGTTTTTACCAATAAAGTTGTCTTGATTTTCCCATAGTTCCTATAAGAAGGTTTCACTAATGAACATTGGATTTTGACTTTTATTTTCTTCTAGCGCTTCTAAAAAAAGTTTCACTAAAAGATGTTGAGTTTGAACTTTGTGTGTCCCTTAGTGCCATAAAAAAGGTTTCACTAGGAGAATGTTCTTCTACCACATGAATTTGGTCTTGGCCTCCTTTCTCTTAAACTTCAACTATTATGTCTCCATGGATGCAGTTCAACAAAGTGTGATTATATCAATCTTAATTTACCCTTGTGGGAGATGGAATGTCAATAATATGGCTATGTTGGCTAATGGTAATGGCCTGTGGAATGGTAATGGAATGGGAAGAGGATATACAATCTTCATAGAAGATACTAGGATAACTTGTTTCAAATTTGAATTAATCATCCTCAAAAATTGTAGAAAGATAAAAAATGTATTCAAATTGATCTACAAGGCATGCATAACCAATGTTGTAACAGTCATGAACATATTATGTATCTAAATTTGATTCCAACTCAAAGGACTCTGAATCCAATATTGAGACTAATGTTGATTCTAATTATAATGCTAAATCTAATGTTGGTTCAATAATAAAACCTAACTTTAACTCTAATTCTTCATATGATGGGTACTTTGTTATAATGATGTCTTGTTAAATGTTTGGTATTAGATAAGTAATGGCCTATGATAGCATGGTGGGAGCCATAAAAACTAGTTTTTTAGAGTGGAACTCCTCCATAATGGGAAAAAGGTCAAGAGATAACTCCTTAGAGACTAATTTGGCAATAAGAGGCTCTTAAAAAATAGGCATATCACTGAGGTAATAATTTTCCTAGAGGTAGTTATAATCATTAAGAAGTGACTCAACAAAGACTAGCTCATTAGAGTGAGACTCCTCAACAACTAGTATATGATTTAAAGGTGATTCATAATAGGTTGATTAATCATAAATGGTTGGTTCAACAAAAACATCTCAAGTTATTTGGTTATTTTGGGCTTGGTTTCCAATGAATTGGAAAATACTAGTTTTGAACACAACTTGGTCTTTGAATGATTGGATTGGTACTAGATGAGGAATGGCCTATAGTTGGATAATGGTAGGGATTTGGGGAGCATGATTTTTCACACAATCCAAAGGATCAAGTCTTGAAATGGTAATGATAGGGTAGTGTGGAGCCTAGTTGTTCACATAAGCCAAAGGACTAGGTCTTGTAATGATGAAGGGTTGTGGAGCCTCATTTATTGCATGAGACAAAGGATGAGGTCCTAGAAGGACAAGTTTAGGGCATTTTGGAACATGGTTTCTTGCACAATCCAAAAGATGGGAACCTGGTATAGAAATGGTGTGATGTTGTGATCCTAGAATAGAAATGGTATGATGTGGTAGAACCTAATTACTCACATAATCCAAAGCATCCAAGTCCTCCTCATAAACCATATCATCCTAGTTGGTAACTTGATTTTGATTTTGTGGATTTTGACTATGTTCCCCATATGGAGTATTGTAGGGAGAATAATAAAAATCCTTAGAAAATTTATCTCTATAGGGGTTTCTAATCAAATTTTGTGTGACCATTCTATCATAAGTTAGATTTTACATGACTCCACCATAAGTTTAGCTAGACATATCTATATAAATGATGAAAGCTCTAGAATAAGAGGCTTAGAGTTTTGTAAACTCTAAAAAATAATGTCAAAAGGATAAATGGTTCAAACTAGGTCTAATTTTGTAAAAGGTAGAGTTGTATCTCTAAACATTGATTTGATCATGGAGTTATATCTCCAAAATGGTTTTTGCTAAGATTTGGCATAAAATAGTATAACATCAAATGTCTAGTGTCAAATGTCATATGCACAAAAGGTCAAGCATCTGAATAAAAACTAGAATGTCAAAGGTCTAGGTTAAAGTGTTCCAAAAAAGGTCTAAATTAGGAAGGGAAAAGTTAAGTTACTAGGTATTTTATCCAAATGTGGAGTCAAAAGATACACTCAAAAAACATGATTTAATTAGAATTCTACCAAACATGGCATTAAAAAGCTAGACTTTAAACAAAGGCTAATGTGAATTTGATTTAATCTAACAAGTTTGGAAACAACTTTGATATAGACCTGACACACAAAATTAAACATAAACATGATCAATTGGTATAAGGCAAAAGGCACCTATAAAAAATAATACATTTTCCCAAATAAATGCATAACAATGATGATGATAGGTATTAAACAAACAAACCATCAATAGTTTTCAAATTGGGTAATCGATTAACCGAAGTTATGTAACCTAAAAGAGAAAGATTTGTGTATCAACTCCATGAATTGAGGCCTAAACATAAATAAATCATTGTTTTAATCTAAAATTTGACAAGGTTAATTGAAAACTCAAAGTTTAAAACTAGGTTTTGACCAAACAAGCTAGACAAGATTGGACAACATGATGGTGCATAAACAAGATCCAAATGGTATACATGACATGGTTTGAAACAAATAGTATTTGATACAATGGTAAACAAGTCTTGAAACAAATTAGGCAACCTAACAGGGTAAGCATGCTCAAATGATGTGATCATTGTTATGTTTGAAAGACTCAAATGTTTAAACTTGATAGGCATAATGGTACCCACCTCAACTCAAGTGACACACACACAAACAAGTTTAACAAAAATTTCAAGGCATAAGTGTGCTATAAAATGGATAGCATAATGCCTCATTAGATAAGAGAGTGACATATAAAAAAATTGGTTTTGACATGGTTTATAAACAAACAAACAAGTTTTAGTCTCAAAACATACCAAGAAATAAATAAAAAGTGACAAAAATACATTAAGTATAATCACCCTAAATCCTAACAAGGGTATGGCAAAGTGGGGTTGACTAAAACTAATTAGTTTTCAAATGTTATAGATAGATAAAATATATACAAATTTCATGTTAACATAAAAAATAAATGCACTTTAATTTAGTATTCATAGTATTGGGCTTGTTGTAAAAAGGTCTTGTCCTTTTTGTAACCACTACATCCATCACTTGCTCAGTGTAGTACAATTTCTAAAGTGTAGATACTTCCCATGTGTAACTCCAAAAATAAAATGTGGTTTAACCACTAAAATCTCATCTCCTAGTGGGAGTGGTTGAATTTAGTGCCAAGAGATGAAACCCTAGGTCAAAGATTACCTATAAAACTTGTAGGAGGTAATGAAGTCCCCCTCATAAGCCAAGATGAAATAAAATAAATGACTAATAGAAATACTATAGGGTCATTTCAAGATCACCCAAACTATTTTTATTTTTTGGGGAGTGGTTTAGATAACATTATTTCTATGCTTTGGGCTAGGCATGCTTGCAATAATGATAGTTCTTTTGATTCCAAAAGTTTCCTAAATGGGATGGATAGAAGAGCATACACACAACATCCCTTTTTTTCAAATCAAATTCTAAGTTTAAAAAACTATTAAAGATAAAATTTGACAAGTGAGTTAAATTTCAAGCACCAAATGAAATATTAGGTGGTTTTATTTTGACCCCTTGGTCTTAAGTTGTGACTTTGAAAGCACAATTTATGAAAGCATTCACTTAAGCACCCTAGTTTTTTATTAAGCACCAACTTTGAATGTGTGTTTGGTTAAATGCAATCAAAACAACTTTTAATATAATACCTTAACCTATAAAAACACAATTATAAGGGATTGATTTTAAGCACTTAAGAGTTTGATCAAAAAACATTAAAATTTTCAACTCTCTATTGCAATCTTGTTGTTACACAATGAATAACATTTTTTTCCTACAAAATCAAAATTTTAGAACACAATATCACTGTTATGGATAGTTCGATAGAAAAAAAAATATCACTATTTTCCTATGAAATCAATGATAAAAAAAATCATTGTTGTCAAATAAGAAATCACTGCACAGGGTGAACAATATCACTATTTTACAATAAAATCATTGTTTTTTGTGAAATCACTACATAGGCAAACAAAATCACTATTACGGTGAATGATGTCACTACTCATGGCTAAAAAATCATTATTCATAAAACAATAATTTTTGTACAAAACTATGAAAATAGTGATATTGAAATAGGGAGCAAAACCAACATTACCAAGAACAAAAACACAATTATTAGAAAAATAGAATTTTAACTTGAAATTTCACTCTTTTGACTCCTTCACTCCAAGATTATGCATAAAATTAGTTATTAGGTTACTTGAAAGATAATTTGTGATAAAATTTGTGGGCCTAAGGTATCACTTGGTGTGTCATTATGTGAACAAAGAATTTGACTAAAGAGAGGATGGTTAGTATCATGTTACTTCCAAAATAAAAACAAAATGAAAGAAACATACTAACTAGCATAACATCTCTAGGCCTAGACACTAATTAGAGATTAATAACAAACATACATATAAAAATAACTAAAATTAAACTAAACCTTCCTTCACCTTCCTTGAATTCTCCAAATAGCTTGTTGAAGTGGCTTGCTCAGATTGTGCTCAATGAGTCTTCATCAAAGGAGGCTTGGCTAGCTCTTCTTCTCCTTTGACCCTTTTTGATGTTTTTGGATTTGTCTTGGCTCAAAATTTTGGAATTATAACACTAAAATTTAATTATTTTGAATGGTTTGGGAATTATATGTTTGGCATAAAAGAGTTTTTTTCATGTTCATGGCTCTTATATTTATAGATTTTCAAAAATGGTTAGAATCAACATGAACTATCCATCTCAAGATGAACATTTGTCGCTAAAGATTAATTCAATTATTTAATTAAAATTAATAAATAGTCTCATCAGTATTTGGGATAGAGGGGAAATGAATAAGAATGGAGGGTCTTAATGAGGCATGAGAGGCATAAATCCTAATATTTTATGCATTTATGGCCTAGGGATGCCTTCCCAATAAATGATGTCATTTGATGATGTAGATATTCAATATTCATTTCTAAAAAAATATATATTTAAAAACATCCATGGAATTATCAATTAGGCTCATGATTTGAATTAATTATTTTTAAGCATGATTAGTCACTTTGGTGCAAATTTTGGCCCTTTGGTGCACAAATTAATCAGGTTGGTCAAAATGTCTCATTATTGCCTCAAAATTTGATTGGATTTGAATTTAAATTTGGATTTTATGTTAGATTTATTAGATAAATTATCCAATTTATGTTGTTTTCAACACCAAATAACAAAGGCACATGTCTCATGAAAGAGATTTGATAGAAAAGAGCAATCCAGGGCACCTAGGTACAAAATTGGCATTTTGACTTGAAATGATCTGATCAAAGTTTGTTGGCCCATAAAATGCATTTCCATATTTAGGGATACTTTGGCCAAAATAAGCACTTGAATATGCCAGTTTCAAATCTTTTAATGTGTTTTAGTGTTTTTAAGCCAAATTGTGCACTTTGATATAAATTGGTCAAAAGCCTAGTTGGAGGTTATTGGTGGCTAGTTTTAGGTGTCTACATAAGACACTTTGGCATATCTAAAAATAAATTTTTGTCATTAAATATTCCTTAAAAACCATTTTTATGCTTATTTTCCTATGCTTTTTATAGACTCACAGGTCACACAGTGACCACCAATGGTTCATGTGATCGCCAACACTTCTGCTAACCATCGATGGTTGGGATATAGGGGAAAACCTATGTAAAAATTATCTTTTTAATCATTTGTTTAGTTTTTTCCTAAAAAATTGCATGATTTAAGTATTTTATATGAACCTAAGCATGATCTAAAACTTGATTTTATATATTTTATACTATTTTAGGCTTGCTAAGTTTTTTGTTGAAAAAAGATTTCTTGTCTAATTTTTTTGATCAAATTTAAGTTTATAGGGATTAAATTTGATTTTTATGTCTCTGGTATAATTCTATTTCCTTGATTTCACAAGTTTTGTGCTAATAAAGCTAACAATTGATTTTGACAAGAATGTTGATGCCTTTGGGTTGATAGATAACCTTTGATGGTCAATAAAACAATGAACACAAAGTAGTTAGAGTAACTACCAATTATTAGGACAACCGTTGATAGTCAAAGCTACCACCAATGGTCACTATGTTTTTTCCAAAAACATAGACTCAAGAGCTCAATTTATAAAGTTACTTGCCTCACACATTAAGTAGCTTCAAGGCTAAATAAATTTATGATCTTTTTCTTGTAGGTCCCATTTGAATAAAACCAAGTCATGCTTAAATTAGATCTTTTTAACTCTCTTTGGTGATTAAAAATATTCAAAATCTTTCATTTGGTGCTTAACAAAAATTTTAGGGTGTTTTATTGAATAGTTGTTGTGGTTGTTTCTTCTAAGTTTACAACTTAAAGTGACGGGGCCAAAGAACATCACCAAAATTTTAGATTTAAGTGATTTAAAATTGAACACATTTCAAATTTTGTCTTCAATAGATCATTGCTTTGTTATAATTCATTGGCAAAAAGAAAGATTGTGCATGTATGCTCTCTCACCCATACCCTTTAGGTGAATTATAGGATCAAAAGCACCATATTTATTACAAAGTGCCTTAGTAAAAGGTGTAAAAGAGAAGTTTCCAAGGCTCTCCCCAAGACCCACATGGCTTAGGTGATATAAAAACAACCTTAAATCTCTTTTACTTATCATTTTATTTTTGCATCTTGGCTTGTGAGGGGGACTTAGTTACCTCCCATAAGTTTTATTGGGAAGCTTTCACCTGGGGTTTCATCTCTTGGAATTGTCTTCAACCCCTCTCCATGGGGGTATATAAACTAGAATCACCCCAATGGGATTGGAGGGTTGAGTAGTTAAACCTTATCCTAGTGCTAGGGCTAAGACCAAGATGTATGAACATGTTGGACATCACACTACACTGAATAAGTCATAGATGTAGTGGTTGTAAAAATAGAAAAATGTTTTTACAATAAGCCATATGATGTGGACCCAATTGACAATTTTATTCTCTTACATTTTGATGTGAAAGTCTTGTGTATGAGATCCATCTATAAACAATTTAGTTAACCCCTCTTTGCCATACATTGTCAGTATAGAGCTTAAGATGATTAATTAGTTGAATTGTCTTTGTATTAGATTACTTGGTCTTATTTTTGGTCAAAAAATTACTTGTTAACATAAACATCATAACCAAACACATTTTCCACAAATTTCTTCAAGGAGGTGTTATGTTGCCCAAGTGAAAATCAATCTTTTCTTTGTTCAAAATTTTCATTATAAACATTATGTCATCTTGGTATAATTGGTGTAGTTATGCTGCCCATTTGAGTCTAAACCATTTGCAAAATTTTCTTAAGTCCCTCATTGATAATTCACATTCAAAATTGAATCTTTATAAGTTCTAAGGGTTGATGTGTTAAATTGGGTTCACCATTTGTACATTAAACTTATTTTAACTTGGGTTTAATTTTTCATTTTAATTGAGGGCCATTTTATAGAATCAAAATCACACTTATCATCTTGGTAGACTTAAATATTCTTGTGCATCACTCACACTTTCAGTCCTAAAACACATTTTATACTATCCCCCCTTCTTATCACCATGTGTCAATGTTGTGCTACCTATTTGGTTTTAGTTGTATACTTAGGAATTATTGCATGTTTTCAAATCATGAGTTTCTTAGTTTGCATTATCTTCTTTGTAATATGAAGAGTTTTATTCTAATTTTATAGTATCAACTCATTAAAGCTGAACTAGATTTTATGGTATTAATGTATCATAAAGGTCTATGTTTTAGTGTGCAAGTCACACTCTATATGTTTGAGTTATCATACCCTCTTCAAATTTATACAATTTTAACATTACCAAAAATTGAGTAAATTTGTGAACTAAATCTTCTAATTATGTGTGGTTCCTAGCCACCCTCCTTTTTATAGTCTCTTTGGTACCTTAGTCATTTTTTGAAAAATAAGATCAAATCCATACCTTGTTTAGAACATTTTTAAAACATTGATCTAGATCTAGCCAAATGTAAATAACAACTCTTTTTAGACATGACTCACTCATAACAGGGTCCCTTATGACCCTAGCTATGAGGAGAGCACTTTTATGATGGAAAATAAAATTATGTTGTCTTTGAGGATATTCTTACAACTTTAGGATCCAAAGGGGATTATAGTGAATACCAAGAGAGCCAAGATGAATCACTTCTTAGGTTAATAAAATTAGGTGCTAGATTACCCTTGGATTTTCCTATGGAAAAATTACACACCTTGGTTAGAGAAGAAGAAGAACAATGGCAAGAGAAATATTTTACACAAGTATATATCCCTTCTTCTAAAAAATTTAAAGAGATCCTTATAGATTAAAAACCCACAAACCCAAATCTTTTATCAAAGATCAAGAAAATAAGTCAATGATATGCCAAACAGCTTATCATGGACTTAACTAACTCATTGGTTACTACTTAAATTCACGATGATGATTTGAAAGCAAAATAAAATGTGTTTGAAAGTAAATAACAAAAATTTGTTAAGAACATAATAGTAGTAGATCAAGGTAACCTAAATTAATAATTAAAGATGCAAGAGATATTGAAAAATATTCCCATAGAAATGGAACATACATTCTTTAATCATTATGAACCTCATGTCACTTTAGAAAATCAAAAACTCAAACATTTAGTTTGTATTGAGGATATCCCTCAATACAATTTGGCTAGTTCATCTCAACCAACATAGTGATTGGTAAATAGATAAAGAATTTCCCAAAATAAACAAAACACTAGTCATTCAAGAGCCAAATTTAGGGAATATTTTACAATCTAAGAATCAATAGCCTATCTACTCAACTCTAGGAACTAATCAAAACCAAGTCATAGATAAAAGGGTGTACAACCCTAATATATCTTTTCAACAATATGGGCTCATTCCACCCAAAAAACAACAACAAGGGCATATTCCACTCCAATAATAATAACAGGGGCATATCCCACCCCAAAAAAAACAACAGGGGCACATTCAACCCAAAAAATGATAATAATAGCAATAGGGGCACAATGCACCCCAATATAACTATATTCCACCCATTAATGTACCAAACATGAAAGATTGGAACTCTATGAAGGATGTTGTGCAATGATTAGAGACAAATAATAGAGTCAAGAAGTATAAATTTGATGAGATAAATCCATATCCATTTGATTTATCCATTCTCCAAACCCCCTTTCCACCTTATTTTGAGGCACCAAAATTTGATAAATATAAAGGAAAGGGAGACCCACATGAGCACATACAAGTATTTTTTGTCTTATGCCAATAAGTTGCTTATAGTAGTGAGTAATTAATATGACTATTTATACAAAGTTTAAGAGGATAGGCTCTTTATTAGATAGTTAAACTTCCCAAAGGATCAATTGTAGATTATAATGACTTCTCAAAAAAAATTATCAACCATTTCTCTTACAACATATAACATGAACCGACCATTGTTGACTTGTGCAAAGACAAACAAAATGATGGTGAAAGTTTTGATGCATATCTACAGAGATGGAGATCATTGGTGGGTCACTTTTACCATAACTTGTTAGACAAATAGTTAGTATATATATTTACACAAAACTTACATCTTGAGGTCATACACAATCTACATCTAGCTTGTGCTAACTCATTCAAATAAATTATTGATTAGGGGTGCAGATTGAGAAGGCTCTTATTGATAAGAGTCTTGTCAATATTTATGCACAAAGATAGAATTCAAATCAGGCCCAATCATCTACATAGAATGTTGCATAAGATAAACCTAAGGTCTCTAATAAGAATAAGAACATGGTCAAATATGGGATGACTAAAGCATGACATATATAAATAGTGTAGGATTCACCTTATACAATTTAGCTCCCCCAAATCCACCACCTAATTTATATAGATAACCTCCATGCATAACATTTCATAATATTTTTTGAGTCTTTAGCAAGTTAAGAGAACTAGTTGAAATAATGCTTCAAAAGCTCATATAAGCTAATTTGATTATATGGCCAATACTAAGGCCATGTCCTCAAGATCAAATGAAACCATATTGGTACAAAGATAATGAGTGGTGTAACTTACATCATGTAGTTGCCAATGATGTGTACCATTGTGTCTAATTACAATACATCATTGAAGACTTCATTGAAAGTGGTGAACTGGATATTAAGTTGGCCCCTAATTAAGACATAAATTAGGATATGGGGATCTAAAAGGACCCCTTTCCTCAACATAATCCACCACCACCAAGAAATAATCAAAACCAAGGTTAAAATCAAGGATAGAGGTAGAATCAAAACCAACATAGGGCTAGAATCATAATGAGAATTATCATGATCATAATGCCCATATTAATAATGTGTCTTATGAAAACATGTCATATGACTATAAAAATACTATAGGGCACATTTAAACTACCCACATTGACATTACAACTATGAAACTGCATAGATGATATCATTTTCCTTGTAACATGAGACCCATCATTATTAGGTCAACACCCTCTCCCCCTAGTAATACTACATTGAGTTCATGCAATGTAGTTGCAACTCCATTTACATAGGTTACTAGTTTTGAATAGCAATACCCTTCTTATAATTATAAAGGATCCTCATCAATTCAAAAATATGAAAATAGAACTAGACACCATGAGTCATCATCCAAGGCCCTTTGCCTTACTCTTCTAATTATAATGGCTCCTTGCCACCTCTAGGTTATGCAGTCATAACTAGATGCTCGTGAGTCACCATCCAGGGCCTTTCACTCACTTATTCCATGGAAAATAATAAGAAC
The DNA here is from genome assembly GCA_037957365.1 of Torreya grandis. Lineage (NCBI taxonomy): Eukaryota > Viridiplantae > Streptophyta > Pinopsida > Cupressales > Taxaceae > Torreya > Torreya grandis. The sequence continues at coordinate 2,342,922 of JARHVA010002299.1, forward strand.
ACTATGCCAATGGTACCAAAACCAAATATTGTGCCAACAAAGGCTAAACCAACTCAATCCATAATTGAAAAGCCTTATAGTCTAGCAAATAAATTTTAAAAAAACCCTACATAGATTTCCATATTGGATCTCTTGTGGATATCTAACATCCATAAGACTATTCTAAATAACCTTTTGAAATAATCCATTGTGCCTACTAGTATAGACCCTAATCAGTTCCAGAACCTAGTTAGATATTTTTCTTCATTTCAAAAAATCATGTTTGACCAAAAAGACATCCACTCTTGGCCCAGATCATAATAACCCATTATACATTAAGATAATCATTACAGATCATAAGATCAAGTAGGTTCTTATAGATAATGGTTCAAGGTTGAACATCATATCTTTCAAGTTGGTAAGCTGATTGGTTATGTTGATAAAGATGTTCAATTAGAAATAATTGCAATCAAGGCTTATGACAATGCTAAAAGGGAATCTTTAAGCACAACCTGGTTACCAGTCATGGTTGGGTTCATTTTCCACCACACATTATTCCATATTATGGATATCAAACTTCATTATAACATAATTCTTGGTCATCCTTATATCCATGAAGTATAGGTATTTCCTTCCACCCTATATTAGTTCCTTAAGTTTCCCCATGATGGGATCGAGGTTATGATTCCTACTGATCAACAACCATATCAATACTACAAACATCTTGAGGCTGAATTCCATAATTATAACTATTTCCTAGGTTCTAAATTCATTTAAAAAAATAACAAAGCCATAATTTCACATTCATCTTCATCCAATTATATTGACCCTATTGATCTAGCTTCCACTTCAATCAATCCATTTCTTGTAACTCTTGTGAAGCAAGTTGTTATTGAAGACAAGGACATTTCCACGTACCATCTAAAGGATTCCTTCCATGTTGAAAAGTTTCTTGAATCCCCTAAAACATATGATAATCCTAAACCTTTAAATATTCCTAACATACCCAAAAAGATTTGGAAATAGAAGAAACATCAATGGAAAACACCATTGATATTTGTTCATACTATTTTGCCAAAGAAAGATCGAGAATCTTTTACCAAAGGATATTGGTTGTATGTTGAAGGCCTTGATAATTAATTTCAAAACCAAAATCATCAAATTCATAATTAAATCATGGATCATCTTGATTATATAGGAAAAGGCCTTGGACCATGAGTGTAAGGAATCTTAGAACCCATATCAGTTAGAGTAGTTAATTGGTATCATGGTCTTTGATAGTGTTTCTTCAAAATTAACTAGTGAAGAGACTCCTAGCAATGATACAACATCCCATTATATATTTTTTGATGAGCTTGCTGACACGAACCTATTTGATTCCAAATCCATTTTAACCATAACACCTATTCCAATAGGTGTTATCCTAAAGCATAAACATATCCTATTATTGGAGCTTCTCATCCTAGTGAAACAACCCATTCTATTGGTGCTTCCATTTATGAAGTAGAACACTATATTTTTACCATTGGATATTCCCATCCTAAAGTATAACCTCATCATTCCCTATGCATTTTCCATCCTAAACTCATTTATTAGGACCAGTAAAATGTGGTCATATGACTTGATGATTTTTAGAAGGAAGAATTACTTGCAAAAACATGTGCCTACAAGATGGATTGCCCATTGGTGATCAAAAACAAAGTTTTGATTTTTCATTGGTTACTTATACCTACTTTGGAAAGTAGGCAAACTTTATTGATCCCAATAAATAATAAACATCGAGATCTTTAGGTGAAAACCTATTTGAGGCACTCATCAATCAAGGAAAAACTAAAGAAAAAGACAAGCCTTTGAGTGAAAACCTATTCTAGGCACTCTTAGGTGGAAAAGTTTTCTCATCCCCTTAGGATGTAGATAGTCCATATAGCCCAAGTTCTATAACTAGTATAAGCATCTCTTTATAACAAAAATAATTTTTTGAGAATCTTGCTCTTGAGTTTCTAGAGGTTTTTACTACTTAGCCTTTACCTAAGATGGTAGATTATGATTCATCACACTATCTCGAAGTTTGTGATGAACAAAAATAAAATGTGGTATAATAATATGATCATGATCATACCTTTCCTATAATTCTAGAAGATGGATCCACAGTCCTTGTGGAAAACATGACAAACATAAAGTTGGGAACCTATGAGGATCCCAAAATTGTTTATCTTGGAGCTTCCCTTCTGAAGTAGAACATGAAAAAATTTTAACCATCATAAGGGATTATATTGGCATATTTGCATGGGCATAATTTGACATGCTAGGCTTATACCTTGACTTGGTTGTGCATCACTTGGTTGTCCATCTTGATGCTAAACTAGTCAAGCATAAATTGAGGAAGATGTATCTACGCATCGGCCTATTAGTTAAAGCAAAACTAGAAAATTTTCTAGGAGATAGTTTTATTAGGCCCTTATATTATTATAAATATATTTAAAACATCATCCTATTGAATAAAAATACCTTGGGTATACGTATTTTTACTAATTTTAGAGATATCAACAAAGCATGCCCTAAAGATGATTTTCCTCTACCCAATATTGACATGATTATTGACTCAACTACTGGTACAAAATGTTGTCCTTGATGGATGTATTATATATATAATTAGATCAAGATATTCCAATAATATCAACACAATGCTACATTCACCACTCCATGGGGAACATTTTATTACCAAGTCATGCCATTTGTCTTAAAGAGTCTTAGACTAATATATCATCATGTTATGACTGTCATCTTCTATGACATGATGCATGAAATTGTAGAGGACTATGTTGATGATATAATAAAAAAATAAAGAACATGAGATGTACATCTTGTTGTTCTATGGAGAATATTTGAGAGGCTACGTGATTATAAAGTCTACCTAAAACCTAAGAAATGTGTCTTTGGATTCATATCAGGGACATTACCAGGTTTCACTATATCACAAAGAGGCATCAAATTTGACCCTAAAAAAGTCAAGATTATTATGGAAATGCCTCCAAAAAACAATCTTAAACAACTATGAAGCCTACAGGGAAAGGTCCAATCTATACGCAGGTTAATTTCTTAATTGGCATATAAGTACCACCCATTTACCCATCTCTTAAAAAAAGGGGTGACATTTTAATGGGCTGAAGATTATTAGATATAATTTGTAAATCTTAAGAAATATTTGGCCAATCCTCCATTCTTAATAATACCAACACAGTTAAAACCACTTCTTGTTTATATATTAGTCATAAAGTATGCACATAAGGCACTTTTGGCCCAACATGATGACCATGGTAAGGAGCACATTATCTATTATTTAAGCCACACATTGGTTGATAGTTGGATAATTCATACTAGGATGTAATTGAGAAAGATAAGGATCAATATGAAAAGGATAGAAAATATGATGATCATCACATCCTAAAATGAAAAGTATATTCAACTCAGACTTGAGGACAAACAAGCCTTCATGGGCATGAACCTTAAGCTTGAGAAGGGAAACAATATGAAAGAGAAGAAATGTTTATAATGGATATCTAAGGGTGTTTCTAGCCATAAAACATAAAATTGACATCATATCACCCTAATAATATAAGGAAACAAAAGAGAAAAGCCTACTTAGAAATCTCAAACTCAACCACTCAGTCAATAGGTAAATTATAACTAGTCTAGGAAAAATGACTATTTTAGGTCTCTATATGCATGGTTAGGACTTTAAATTTAGTAATAATGGTCACTTTTGTGGTTAAAGGCACCCATACATTCGTTTTGGTTATAAAAATACTGGGTATACCCACTATTTTGTCTCAGACCTAGCCTAGTATGTGAAATTTAGTTATGGGACTAGATGAGTAATTCATGCTTTCAAAGGTCTATAGGCATAGTAGGGTCCACAGATGGTTTTGTATTAGTTAAAAATTATGGTCAAGTTCCCCATAAATCCTCCAAGGGAATAAACATCTTAGGTTATATTAGGTTCCCTTAAGGATAGACAAAGGCAGATAGACTTCAAGCTTGCTCATAGGCCCTATTACCACCTTAAAACATCTTCAATATCCTACAACAAATTTTATGGGCATGAGGGATGTGTAAGGGTGTTTTAGAATTTGTTAATAAGGTTTCAAGTGGAAATAAATGAGAAAAAGTCAAAAGTGACTTAAAACCCCTACTCAATCCAATCAAACCTATATACAACCATCTCGAAGCCCAATTTCAAGTGTTCACACGCTTCATCATAGAGATGCTTAGGCCCAAGGTTCTTAGGGAATTTTAATTCTCCCTATGGAATAAATATCCATGAAGGATTGGTTTTCATTTGGGGGATAAACTTTATGAATAATCCTTAAGAAAATAACTTATTAGAATTGGTTAGTAGACAACTTGAGTGCCACCTTCCAATGCTCCTATCTTAACACACACTTTACATGGGGCTCCAAGCTATTCATGGGGGATGAGGAGGTCAATGAAATATAGGTTCATTATAATTGGTCTTGGTTTGGATTTTCATACTCTATGAACCATGGTTAAGATTGAATATGTATCAAACCCTACCTAAACCCTAGAAATGACTCAATGGTGAATCCTTGCTCCAAAACACACACATATGAGGTTGTTTAACCTTGAAATGATCTTTAAGGTCTCTTTAAGTCTCCTACACATCATGATAACTCACTACTTGGCATGCACAAGGTTCAAATTAGATATAATAGGCCTAAAAAGGCTATTTTAAGCCTAAAAATAGATAAATTATAAGTGTTTTTGTGTACCAGGGGTTAAAGAGGGAAAATGGGTCCTAAAGCATATAAATAAGCCATATAGTAGTCATTTATAGAAACCTCCATGACTAGTTCTATTGTAGGTAGGCACAAGTGTTGAGATTGATGGTTGTATACACTCATCAGAGGTCAATAAGTTTAATCAAACCAATGTTGATGCTTCTTTAGGTCTATTAGATAGTATTTAGGTTGGAAATAATATAGGTGATTACACAAAAACACTTATAATTTATCTATTCTCAGGCTCAAAGTAGCCTTCTTATGCCTATTATATATAGTTTAAACCTTTTACATGATAAATAGTGAGTTATCATGGTGTTTATGATACTTTAAGAGACCTTAAATATCATTATAGGGTTAAATAACATCATTTAGGTGTGTTTTGGAGCAAAGATTCACCATCAGGTCATTTTTAGGGTTTAGATAGGGTTTGATATGTCTGACATCTTAACAATGGTTCATAAAGTAAAAAAATATAAAATAGGACCAATTTCCATGAACTTATATTGAATTTACCTCCTCATGTTCTGTGAATAGCTTAAAACCCCTTATAAAGGGTGTGTTGAGATAGGAGCATTGGAAGATGGCACTCAGGTTGTCTGTTAACCAATTGTAATAGGTTATTTTATTAAGGATTGTTCATAAAGGTTAGACAAGAAATTAAAACCAATACTTCATGGATTTTTAGTCCATAGGGATACTTAAACTTCCCTAAAATCCTTGGGCCTAAGAATCTCTATGATGAATTGTGTGAACACTTGAAGTTGGGCTTTGAGATGGCTGTGTATAGGGTTAAATGGCTTGAGTAGGGTTTTGAAGTAACTTTTGAATTTTTCTCACTTATTTTCACTTGAAAAATTCTTAACAAGGTCTAAAACACCCTTACACATCCCTCATGTTCATCAAATTTGTTTCAAGAGCTTGGAGATGCCTTAAGGAGGTAGGAGGGCCTATGAGCAATGTTGAAATCTATTTACCTTCATCTATCCTCAAGGGTACCTGATGTAACTTGGGATGTTTCTTACCTTGGAGGATGAATTTTTAACTTTAAAATCATGGTGAATTTATCCAAAACCATCTGTGGACCCTAGTATGGTTGCAGACATTTGAAAGCATGAATTTACTCATCTAGCCCCATAACTAAATGTCACATATTAGGATAGTTTTAAGAAAAAATAGTGGGTACACCCACCATTTTTATAACCAAAATTAATTAATATGTGCCTTTAACCACAAAAAATGACCATTATTACTAAATTTTAAGACCTAAGTATGCCTACAGAGACCTTAAATAGTCATTTTGCCTAGACTAGTCATAGGATGCTTGTTGACTGAGTGGTTGAGCATGAGAGTTATGAGTAGGCTTTTCTCCTTTATTTCCTTATATTATTAGGGTGATATGATGTCAATTTTATTTATTATGGTTAGATACACCCTAATATATCAATTATCAATATTTCTTCTCTTTCATATAATTTCCCTTCTCAAGCTTAAGGTTCATGCCCATGAAGGCTTATTTGTCCTCAAGTTTGAGCTGATTACAATTTTCCTTTTTGGATGTGATGATCATCATATTTTCCATCCTTTTCATATTGAACCTTATATTTATCAATTCCACCCAGTCGTACATTTCTTAATTCCACCAAAAATATCTCCACCTCTCTGACCTTCTTCTTAGTAAATCCTAGTTTTTGTTCAATTTATTATTGTGTACATCACTAGAGACTTTGTTTAAAATTGGTTGATGCCTAATATATTAGCTAATAAAAAATAACCATAATTATTAATTTATATAAGGGTTCTAGGTCATGGGACAAATTTAACTCATCCAAAATTTGTTGGACCTATTTTTATTTATTTTTAGTTTAAAGATAAAGAAATGTGCACTTGATACCCAATCTCTAAATTTTAATGTCCTAATGACCACCATATTGATAGCATTGGATGCTGACAATGGTTTCACTATATTAATATGGTTTTAAGACTTATTTATTATATATAATATAAGTAAATTCAAATTATTTTCACTTTCTTTTAAATAATTAACTAATTTGACCATTTCAATAATGTGAGGGGACAATGCATCCCTCATTGAACCACTAGTCTTCAAAATAAAAGCCTAAGATAAAAATTTTGTACATAAAATTCATTCTCCATAAGAACATAAAAATTTTATGATGTTCCCTTAAGATAAACATTATGTACATCAGCTTCAATCTCCCTAAGAACATGAATAATTTTATGTTATTCCCTTACCTACTCAAGCTCTTGTTGTAACTCTTGTCTAGCCTACTTTGTGCATTCATGGATTTCTAAGAAGGAAATTTTATTTTCCTCAAGTTAGGATTTTAAATATTTATTATATGTAGATTTCCCAAGTCTCTTGGTCTTTTTCTTTGATAGTGAGAACACATCCTACCTTTCCTCCAAGACCAAGCCCATACTAGAATCATCTTCTATCTTCCTCCTTTTAACCCTACAAATGGTAGTTGTTGATTTGTTAAAAATATATTTTGTTAGATACCAAAATTAAATCCTTGTTGAAGTTGAATATTGACATCCCCCTCACACTTGGACTAACATTGGATTGACCTATAGGTTGTGGGCTACCTAAATTTTAGGTCAAACCTCTAGTTTTGATGGGGCTAACTCCCCTAATTTTTCACTTAAATCCACTCTCTAAGACCTAATCATATTATAATGAAAAGGGAAAAGAGATGAAAACTTATTAAATAACCTAAAATAAATTGGTTATGTACCGATGATTAGGATCGTCTCTTGGTGTGTCCCTTAAACACACTAATGAACCTAATGAAATTAATAGCTGATCAAACCTCTTAACAAAGTCCTATATATGAATAGTTCACACAACCTACATAGACTGATAACATGAAGTTAGGTGCATGAAATGACCTATATAAGATAATAACACTCATACATTCTACAAATCAACTCTCGCAAGACACACTAATAATTAAAAAGGAAGTCTACAACTATTCTTCTATTGATTCAAAGAGGCAAGGTACAATTTTGGTAGAGCTTTAATATACCTAATCGAGGGATGAAAAAACAAAAGATAAATGCATACTTAAATATAATGTTTTAGAGATAATAAATAATAATCCATATGTATAAGAGGCCATGAATTTGGCCAAGGTGGCATATGGTAGTTACAACAGGCATATTCACCCCTCTTATGCATTGACACTTCAATGATTCCATTTTGGCATTGAAATGAGGTGTGGAGGATATAACTTCCCTATTTGACCTCATGAAAGGATTTAAATTCTATAATAGTCCATAATTCCCTCTAATGGTAGTTATAAGGTGTACATGGGGTGTTATTAGGCATCTAAGGGCCATTGAGTAACATCTCCTTCAATATGCTTACTGACTTGACATTGAAATTATCTCTATTCTTTCATAGTGGCTTTCAATATGGGATATGATTGACTAAATGTATATTTATAAAGTAAAATGGTGGATCCTTAACCTCCTTATGTCCTTCTACACCCACTAGATCACTCTCTTAGCTAATCAAATAGGCATCATTTATAAATTCTTCATTTTTTGCATATTCACTCTCTTAAGACTTTGAACAATTGAACTAGATTATCAAATCACCTAAGAAAACTTAAATTATTCCTAGATCAACCCCCCTAAATTTAAATTTATTACTCTTAAGTTTCCTTCTCCTTTCTCATAATTTAGAAGCCCTGGTTAATATCTGTACTCCATTTTCTACTCAAAACCCTACAAATTTGCCCTTTTTGGAGGTGTTCATATAAAATATTACAATTAGGTGCTAAGGTCATGATATCCTCTAAGTTGGAAACATGTTATAGGTTTTGGTCAAGTATTTCCTTCTTTTTTAGATTCATCTTTCACTAAACCTTTCTAGTCAAGTCCTTATTAGGGTTTAAGGGGACTTTAAGAGTGTTTGGGAGTCTTAGTGATGGTTCATAAAGATCAGGGTCTAAATCTCTGAACTAATTTCATTATATGGATTTCCATAGACCTCCATACCTCCCCTAAATTTATTATATTCCCATGCATAACATCCATACCATTTTGATCATTTGAAGATGCTCTTTGGATGAGAAACATGCATCCTGAGTAGGTTCTAGGTGCTTACAAACAAAATGACCAACATTAGGGACCTCCCTTACATATAAAGTGACCATGATGTGTTTAAAAATCATTATGGATTCTCTCTTTAAGGTTTTAAGTGTTCTTGATACTTAAATGGACCTTTTTTTGACCTTCTTATGGCACTTCTCTAATGAGGGTGTTAGATCAGTTTGTCTACCTATATGAACCTTGAGCTTGGGCACTAACTCCAAGGTTTTGAAGCAATCCTATATTATTTCCAACTTTGATACTATATAATTGACCTCAAGAAGAATCAAAATTGGTTTTATTAAACTTCTTGACCTATGATGAGTGAATATAACCATCAATCTCAACACATGTGCCTACTTGCAACAAAACTAGTCATGGAGGTTTCTATAAATGACTATTATATAGCTTATTTATAGGATTTAGGACCCATTTTCCCTCTTTAAACCCCTGGTACTTTAAAAAAATTATAATTTCTCTTTTATTAGGCTTAAACTATCCTTATTATGCATATATTATATAATTTAAACCTTGCACATGCCAACTAATGAGTTGTCATGGCATTTAGGAGTCTTGAAGAGACCTTAAAGATCATTTTAGGGTTTAAAAACCTCATCTAGGTGTGTTTTAGAGCAAGGATTCACCATCAAGTCATTTTTGAGGTTTAGGTAGGGCTTGATATATCCACCATCTTAACAATGGTTCATATAGTATAGACATATAAACAAGGAAAAATTACCATGAGCCTATATTATATTTACCTCCTCATCTTCCATGAATAAATTGAATCCCCATGTAAAGGGTGTGTTGAGATAGGAGCATTAGAAGGTGGCACTCAAGTTATTAGTTAACTAATTTTGATAGGATATTTTCTTAAGGATTTTTCATAAAAGTTACCACCCAAATGCAAACTAATCCTTCATGGATCTTTAGTCCATAGGGAGACTTAAACTTCCCTAAGATCCTTGGGCCTGAGCATCTTTGTGATAAAGTGTGTCAATACTTGAAGTTAGGATTTGAGATGGATGTGTATAGGGTTGATTGGCTCGATTAGGGTTTTAAAGTCACTTTGGCCTTTTTTCACCTTTTTCCACTTAAAACCTTATTAACAAGGTACAAAACATCCTTACACATCCCTCATGGCCATCAAATTTATTGTAAGAGCTTGGATATGCCTTAAGGTGGCAATGGGGCCTATGAACAAGCTTGAATTCTAACTAGAATTAATGCATGGGTGCCTTTATGACAAATAATGACCATCATTACTAAATTTGAATGCCTAACCATGCCTATAGAGACCTCAAACAATCATTTTTCCTAGACTAGTTGTAGGCTACCTGTTGACTGAGTGGTTGAGCATGAGAGTTCTGAGTAGGATTTTCTCCTTTATTTCCTTATATTCTCAGGGTGATATAGTGTTAATTATATGTTTTATGGTTATAGACACCTTCAAATATCCATTATCAACATTTCTTCTCTTTCATATAATTTCCCTTCTCAATCTTAAGGTTCATTCCCATGAAGGCCTATTTGTCCTCAACTCTAAGTTGACTATACTTTTCCTTTTTGGATGTGATGATCATCATATTTTACATCAATTTCATCTTGAACCTTATATTTCATAGTATGAATGTTGGATACTAGGGTTAACATATAAATTATTCAATAAGGCCATCCCAATATGGATTTCCATCTAAAATTTGGTGATAGGCACTATTTACTTTGCTTTAAGGGTGACACTTCTCCAAGAATTATCTATTTTTTTAGTGTGTTCTAAAATATGATCATATTCCTCCATATTTAAACCTAATGTCTATAATAAAATTTAATCTATAGTGGGTAGCCACAAGTACCTCTAGAAAATATCCCCTAAAATACAAGTGATGACTATCTTATGGCTTATGTGGTATATGAAACCACTTCTAGTCACCTTCCATGTAAAGAATAAGTTGCTCAATAGGTTAATGTGGGACATCACCTCAATCTTGGTTAATGTAAAATGTAATTATTAATGTTTTAATGGCAACAAGTCCACTACTAGATACTTCTTTGGGACCTTCATATTGTCTTTATGTGAATGCGCATCTATATTCTTGATCACATCCTAAAGAGATGAATGATTGGAATATTCCTCATTAAACATAGTAGAATAGAAGATGGTATATGTATATTATATGTATCATTTGATAAATAATTTTTAGGTCGAAGATCTCCCTTGAATACCTTAGACAGAAAATCCATATCTAACTGGTTCAATTACATAGTTCTAGTCTTAATTTCAATTATTTTCTTACCTTATAGAAGTAATTAATGTAGGAACACATATATTTATGGCTTTGAATTCTATTATGTATGAAAATTCACTTGATATGTTCATTAATGAATATTCATGATGTGTTTTTATAATTTACTCATATAACATTAAGTAGACTTTAATTCTAGTTCATACACCCTTAATGTCCAACATCTCCAAGCTTATTTTAATAATTTAATTTAAACTTTTCCACTTTACTTTGGTAGGTATGAAATTTATGATTTTTATACATTTGGATAAATTCCATGTTGTATCCTTGGAAAAGTGTCACCTTATCATTACATTCACAAAAAATAAATTATGCCATGTAACATGCCTTCAGAAGTTAAGTGTCATCTTTGTTTGAGACCTAGCTGACATATTCTTGTGACACCCTGAATATGTGAAATGTGAAGGCAAAGGATATGTAAATTAAATTTTTTGAATAAAATATCCATATACCAAATCATGTGAAAAAAAAATTTCAAAGAACACTTTTCATGAACATGACTTTCAAACATTTTTTGAAGACCAAATATTGAACACTTGTGAAATGCAAATTCTAAAAAAACTTATGAAATGTAGGATATGTGAAGGAAAAGTCATGGAAAAAGATGAAAACAAAATTTTTGAATAAAAAAGTTATAAAGAACAAAAATTACCAAAATTTGTGACAAGTGAAAATCGAGAGTTGTAAACACATCCTACAAAGTGTAAAATATTCCAAGGCAAAGTAAGTTACACAAGCATGAGGACTCATAATTTCAAATATGTCAAAGTATGTGACAGATGTTGTGATAAAAAAAATTAGTGAATATAAATTTCAAAGACTCAAAATACAAAATGCATAACCTATGAAGTTAAAAATTCACAAAGTTTGAATACAAAAAATTACATATATGCAAAACTCTCAAAGACCATTAATAGGTTGGTTTGAATAAAACACATAGCAGCAACCTGGATAACAATAAAATGCCTATAGGGTTCATATTTAATAATAGTAATACACATAAATAATAAGAAATTTTAAAGCTTGATCTTATTGAATACACATAAATGCTGATGAAAAGGCTTTTCAAAATAGAACTAGATCTTTCAAACTTTTAATGTGTCCCTATTTAATTTTAAAAAATGGGTTGTGTTGAGTATAACAAATGGTGACTCATGGGGAAATAATATTTAGCATTTGATAATATATATATATATATATTTTAGTTATTATAAATCAACAAGAATCATATGCAAAAAGAATAATTGAACTAAAACATGAAAGTGACTCCCAATTTCTTCATACATCATACTAGCCTTGCCCATACCTTGGATTGTGTGTGATAAAGTGACTTTATTTTACCTTGTCTTGACTATTTTAACAAGGAATTGAAATAAAATATAGGTTTCATTATGATATCCTTAAATCATATTAAAATTAAAGGATCTCAAGAATTTCTCTATTTCCAACTAGGCATCCATAGCCTCGACAGAGATACCTTTGGTTCCTCATCTTTTATTCCTTCATATTTTTCCATGATGCATGGTACATTGTTCTTATTCATCATATGAGTATTTAATCACCTTTAGATTTTATTTAGGTTTAATTATCACTCTTTAAGATACATTATTCCTCCTTTTTTTTAGATTGTGAGTAGAAGAAGGAAGGTAGGAACCATTCTGAGATATTGTATGTGAAAACTTGATTTACCAGAATGTCCCTACCAACTATATCCATATCAATGGTTATTACCTTAAATAAGTATTAACATGATAAGTGTATTTCATACAAAGAGATGAGAAATTTTTCTAAATTTATATAAATTAATGAGAGAAAATTTTACATACCTAATAGAAGTATTCAATTGTGATATACCATGGCTAATTTTTTTTTGCATAACTAAAATTTGAAAATATTAGACACAAGGGTGTAAAAATTGGAAATAAATTTATATTTTGTGCTTTATTTTATGTCCTTCCCAAACTTTTTCTTATTTTGGAACCTCTCTTATGGACTCAACATTCATAAACTTGGGCATGGATGAAAATCCTAGTGAATTGGATATTATCTAGGTGATACCAAGAGAAGTCAATTTAATTATCACAAAAAATAAAAGAGTCTATACTAGAAAATAAGTAATAAAATTAAAATAAATTATAATGATAAAAATAAGAAAGGCTAATCTATAAATCATACAACTACTCTAGAGAAATTAAAATATTGAAAAAAAGAAACCTAACTATGAAAGTGGTAAATATAGCCTATTCTTACCTCTACCTTAGCACTTGTGGTCATTTAGGGACACCTCTATATGGTACAACCATGAATTAGTGCTTTAAAAACTACCATTAATTAGATATATCAGTTCATTACCTTGGGTGTTAAATAAAAAAGCATTTTTACCCAAGATCTCTGATATCTGGTAAGGTATGATCCATAAGGGGGTAAACTTGTCGTGTTATCCTTTATTTTCATGGGATTTGTCCCATAGAAGTACTAGATAAAATATTATGAATGATTTAAACTTTAATATTATGTAAAAACACCTTTTGAACAAGTCCCAATTTTTACTAGAATTAATAAAGGTTTCATTCCTTGAATTTTACATCTCTATTATATCCAATAAATAGGACTCTACTTTCTCACTTGGTTCCATGTACTCTTGCATAAATTGATATGTTGGTATTTTGAACATGATTAATAATATTATATATAATATATCTACTAGTAGGTAAGGTAAATATTTGAGGGCCTACTTGAATCTGGTTCAATATGCCCATAGTGCATATTTTAGTAGATGATGTCATTCTCTAAGTTTGTCTACAATTAAATTTTTAATGGTATCAATCAGGTTTTTATTTATCAATTTATCCATTCCATTTCCTTGTGGGCAATAATTGGAAACTAATATGATGGTGATTTTATTTTCATGGGCCCATTTAATGAACTCAATTGATTATAATGCTATCCCATTATCACAAACTAAGGAAATGGGGGTACTAAACCTAGTTGTGATGTTTTCTTACATAAAATGGATTACATCATCTGCTCTATAATTTTTTATAGCTACTCTTTTGTTCCATTTGGTAGAGTAATATGTGGTTTGAGCACAAATTTGTGTCCATATAGAAAATTTGGGCTGTTGAAACTGATGAAATACAATCCCCACTGAGAAAATGTCCTTCCTTCGATGACATGATGTAATGGCATTGTTGTGTGCACTTCTCTTTCTACTAAAACCTGGCATTCATGGCATGTTCTTACATGGGAGTGTGTGTATTTAAATAATTTTTGCCAATAGTATCCCATTATAAGTATATTATGTATTATGGTGTTTCCACATGGATGACCACTTCATATCTTATGGTGTAGGTTCTCCAAGATTTCTTGAGCTTCTCCTCGTGATACACATCTTAGGTAGATGCCTTCATAAATTTTTAGAGGATTCCTTTTCTAATCATGTAGTGATAAGCTTTAAGTCTCAAGGACCTCTTATATTTTCTACCATGGGAACAAATACTTATGATTAAAATTTGAATGATATCAATGTACCACTCTCCTCTAGATACCTAGGTCTGAAAAACCTCGTCAATGGTGTTGCATGGGTTAGGCTCAGTCATAAGCTAAATGATGTTTTGTCATCTTAAAATTTATGTAGGATTGATTTATATGTTAAAATATCAAAATAATTCCATCCATTTTCCTTTATTCTCTCCTAATTCATTTTATTATAAATTGAGCTTGGTAGTAGTGTCTATAATAATAATGATAGTCTTATTTCTCAAGATGTAATGTCTGAATATCTTCACAACTTTGACCAAAGAAAAAAAATTATTGTTTATCATGGATTAATTTATATCTAATCCCTTCAAATTAATTATCATTAATGAAATATGATGCTCACTTTCATCCTTATTCTAAGTAAGCACATCAGCAATTGTGTGCTCTGAAGGAAATGAGTATAAGAAAAAGTTGTTATTAAAGTATGGGCTTATCAACACTGGAGTCTGATATATGGAATCCTTGATATCTTGAAAATAATTTTGGGCCTCTATTTTCCATTATACATTGGAATATTACTTAATAATTGTAATTATATGTCTAATAATTTATACAAAACCTAAAATAAACTTCCTCACAAAACTTATCTTTTTGAAGAAAGACTTGAGTTCTTTCTTACTATTTAGGAATGTAATTTGGAAATCCCTTTAATTAAACTAAGATAAATGGTAATCCCTTCATTGGTGATGATATTACCCAATAATTTTTCATTAGTAACACCAAATATGCTATATTTTGGGTTTAGTGAGATACCAAACTTTCTACATCTCTCAAAGATTGACTATAGATGGCCTACGTGATCAGTGTTATTCTCTAAGAAAATAGTGAGGTCAGCCATGTAAATGATTATGAATTTACCTATTATACCTTAAAATGTGTATCCCATGGCTCACTAACAGGTATATCCAAGGTTAATTAGGCTAAAAGGCATCCTATTATATACACAAGTACCCCATTTCATGGTAAATTAAATCTTCATCTTATCTTCAAATTCTAGCAGCACTTGGTTATATCTTGAAAAACCATCCAAGAAGGACATCATTATATAATAACTTACCATCTAGATTAACTCATCCAATATAGATATAGGTAGATTTATTTTTTAGAATCCTTATTCAGGTTCCTAAAGTTAACACACAATCTAATTTCCCCACTCTTTTTTTACTGGAACCAAGTTGGCAATTCAAGTTGAGTGTCTAATAGGGAACACTACCCTAGTATTAATAAATTATATACTTTATTTTGAATGAGTGGTTCCAATATGTAATTAATTTTTTTCCATCTTTATTTTAATTGCTTATGTCCTCACTTCAATGGGATTGTATGAGTGATGACCCTAGGATTTCAAACCTTCAAGTCTTGATGGGTCCATGCAATTACATATTTATACTGGATGAACAAATATTTCACACTTTGTATTTCTTTTGGGGTGCAATTGAGACTAATGTTGAAATAATGTGTATCACTATCATCTTTCAAATTCTCCTTGTTAAACTTAGATTTATTGAATTTAGGCTACCTCAACTACTGAGCTTAGTGATATATATCAAACTCTCTCTTCAAAAAAACCATCCCTAATGGAAGATGATTTTACTTGAGTTGAGTAAATCCTAATTCTTTCAAGCACAAATAATAAATTTATTTATCATCAATGATTTGAGATTCAAATTTCCTTGAATTGGTCAAGAATTAAACAATCTAATGATCATCATTAAAAACCTATAAATTTTATATATTATCAAGAACCAATGGGAAAGGCATGAGTTCAATATAAAACCTTTGTATCTTGGAATCTTGTAATGGTGCTAAGTTGGTAGCTGAAGTAGTCAGTGAGTTAGTAGCATTGTTCTATCTCCTATGAACAACTACTATGTTAAATACCTCAGATGACTCAATCAAATCCTAGTCTTGTTGTGTATATATCTTACTATATGATAATTTTCATTGATATTTATTTTTAACCTAATTAATCACTAGCTCTGAATCTCCATATATTAGCAATTACTTGACATTATTTTTGAGAGCAAAATTGCAATCCCAAAATCAATGCTTCATATTCTAATCTATTATTGCTCTATGGAAATTACAACTTATAAGCTTTTATGTACTTCTTACCTAATGGGTCAATTAGTTTAATACCAAAACTTGATCCCTACTTATATTTGCACCATCAAAGTGGAGAGTCCACAATTGAGAAGGTCCTTAGATTTTTGACCTTTGTACCTCATTCTTCATGGTAAAGGTATAAATCCCAAGATTAGGAGATTTATAACTTCTTCATTTTTAGAATTGTATTCCATGATGGGATACACATTTTCAATTATTAATCAATTTGGATTTGATTTGGGATACCTCTCCAAAGCAACCAAATATGAGAAAAGTTTATTATTACATACCTATTTAGCATCTTTGACCAATCTCTACCTAGTAGTAGTCCATATCCATCTGAGATATCTACCATGAGTATGCTTATAGTCATCTATACACATAGATCAGATGTAAATTGAATGCATACATCATTTATCTCTCCAACCATATGCACCATTATTTTTTCCAACTGTGAAACTATCCTCTTAGATGGGCTTGGAGTTAATCCCAACTTTTATAAAATACAAGTTGGTATTACAGTGGCTAAAGCTTTAGAATAAACTAAATAACTATTTATATACCTACCAAATACTCTAATAGTTAATATTAAAGGATAAACTTCTGGATTACTATTACATATAACATTAGCATTTGCGTCTTTTGGTTTCTCTATAGTAGACTTCCCTATAATAGACCTCTATATGAGTTCATTTTGTTCATTGATCTGAGCCAAATCATGAAGAGTGATATTTAACTTTATATTCTTAATGTTTACAATGATATTATATCTTCCATTTATTTATTCTTCTTTTTTCATAGGTTTATCATTCCCTTTTGGGGGAAATAGATTGTTATCATCCTTCTAATTTGTGGGAATAAGCATATTATTTAGAGGAGTCTATGTAGTAAAGGGATATTTATTTGTCAAATTATAATTTCTTCTCTAAAAATAATAGAAATCTTGTATCTCATTTGATTTATCTTTTGACATAATTCCATCTTCATTTTGGAAAGGAAACTGATGATTTTTAAAGACCACAGTTGTGCTTGAAAAACTAGTATCATGGGGGAAATATAGATTATTCATCAAATCTTGCCTCTCCATTTTCATTTGGAAATTTTCAAATGCTTTATAGAAATCAACATAGTCAATCTCACCATGTTGTGAATTATTATGAACCCTACACCAATTGGGTCGAGTTGTCTCCATTATGTTTATCTCTAGAAACTTATTGGCTGGTTGATGTTCCACATTATTTTAAGACTTGTTTAAAGGCATATTATAAATTTTAAATACAAAATTATGATTATTATTCAAACTAATATTATTTCCTTTCTTAATTTTCATGCTCAAGAAATCATTGCTTAACTTTTGAATCATCCTCTATATAGTATCCAATTCTACTTTTGTAGAATCAAAAACTTATGCAACTATGGTATCAGATGGGATAAAATGTTGACTCGAATTCTAACCATTAATTTATGAAAAGTTATTCAAGAATTTATAATTTTTATTCATTTTATGATGCATCATATGAGGTAGTTCATATAAATGATTCTGGTTGAATGCTAAAACATTCTAATTCACATGAGGTATTGGATTCAAAACTAGGAAACCAACATTGAGGCTAGGAGTACCTAATATCTATAAATTTAGCTACCTATAAATGTTTATTACTTCTTCATAGGCTAGTGATAGATTGTTAGTATCATTATCTCTTCATGGAAATATTACAGTAATTGGATCCAAGGCATTCTTGTAAATTTTGAGTGTTAATGTCATTGGTGGTTTATATTTAGTTCTTAACTAAGTATACACATTTTTAAACATCACATTAAAATATCATATTGGCTCATTCGACTCCCTTTTCATACTGGTGAAAAGTTGATACACCACACCTAAATTGGTAACTTATCCAAATTAGGAAAGAAAAGTGATTTGACATGAGTTCCATAAAGTAATTGAGTTATCTTATAAATTGAGGAACCAATCATAAGCAACATCCTACAATGTGAACATATAAAGCTATCATGCAATATCTTCATTAGTAACATTCATCAATCTTAAAGAAGCTTTGAAAGACTTGATATGATCCTCTATCATTATTCCTATTTAAGGGGAGAAATAACATAGATAATTCTTTGTATTCCTTGGTAAATCATGCACTTCTCCTGAAAATACAATGGTGGATCCAACTAACCAAAGCTAAGCCATAAGATGTGTTAGAGGTTTATCATTTGGGAAGGTGTCTTGATCTAGGGTATGATGGTCATAACTAGTGTAGATATAGGCCTTTGATAGATCAACAAAGGTGAAACTAAAAGACTAGTTAAGGATCTACACCTGGTTACTATCTTGGGTGTCTCTAGTATAACTCAAATGTAGGGGACAATATTTTATAGGGAAAATCACATAATGTTTATGGCCCTCATTATAACACCACCTTTTCCTTTCTTTTGATATATTTTTAATACATAGAAAAAATTTAATGATATAACCTCTAACAATTTAGGATCTCAATGGAGATAAAATCCACTCTAAGGGATGAGTTGAAGATATGGGTTAAATAATCAAGTGGTGGAATAGTAGGCTAAGATTTTAGATTGTTAACTGGTGGGAATGGATGAGTGAAACCTAGAAGAAAGTTAAAACCTAGTTGAGTTGGATGAACCTATGGTAAATTGGATAGATCTCAAATAGAAACTCCAAAACAGGGAAAGGTAGGGGAAAAAAAAGGCTCTATGATTTCAAAAGGGATTACTTTTAGGCTAGTCTCTTTGTGGAGAAGTGTCTTTAATACCAATTTTGTTAGCTAGTATCTATTTCACACACACATGCAAACATAGTAGGGCATTCTCGAGAAGAATTGATATAGTAAACTCTAAGGTCTCAGCTAAAGATTGATTCTATTTAGAGTAGTTGTTGGACATCCTTAATTAATAGATTATATCTTAGATTTGAGAGGTATCTAAGGAAAATATTGCTCACACCTAGAAGGATATATCTATAAAAAAAATCTTTTACACTCTTATAAATTTTGAAACAGTCAACCTAATTTCATATAATCAATGTTATTTTCTAATTATCCAATATCTATTACACATCTTCAATGAGCATACACTAGCAATAAAAATAAGGAAATTTATGTAGCTTTTGCACACTTCAAATTACTAAATCAAATAACTAAGGAAGTAAACACAATTAATTACATGGAATTAAAATATAAAAAATATCAACATAGTTGCATGACAATCAAAAAAACTTCTTTCTATATTGATAGATTTTCTAACCCTTGAAAAAAGAGGATTATAAGTATAAATATATTTGGGGAGGGATCACCTCATCCTCTAAATCCATTTAAAAGTATAAAATTACATGTTAGTGTTAATTATAATGAGAGTTATAATTAATGCAAGTTCTACATGCATGTCTAGACTTAGTAAAAATAGAGTCTTTTGAAATTAGACTCATTATTACAAAGACATGCAACATATGCATGTTTAAAACATTTTTAAATCAACTACTATATGTATTAGTTACATTATCAATTTACATATAAAATATTTAAATAAACTAAGGTTTACTAATCGATGGTTCCTACATGGTTTAACATACAGTTATTAGAGGGACTATAGTGGAAGGTGTAATTAAACTAAAAGAGCTAGTCATAGCTTATTTCTTTGCTTTCAAATTTTGGTAGTCTTGTATCTAATACTGTGTTGCAATCTTATTTCATCCATGTTGAAAAATGAGGGTTTATACACATTGGTGACATACACTAGTAAGCATGTATGCTCCATCTTGGTGGATCTAAATTCCACCTAAAATATCTCCACCTCTATGACCTTCTTCCTAGTAAATCCTAGTTTTTGTTTAATTTCTTGTAGTGCAAATCACTAGAGACTTTGTTTAAAATTAGTTGATGCCTATTTTAGTAGATGATAAAAAATAAACCTACTTATTTTTATAAGGGGTATAGGGCCTAGGATAAATTCAACTCATCCAAAATTTATTAGTCTTATTTTTTTAGTTTGGAGATCAAAGAATTCACACTTGATACCCAATCTCTAACTTCTAATTTCCTAATGACCACCATATTGAGAGCATTGGATGTTTCCAATGGTGTCACTAAATCAATATGGTTGTAAGCCTTATTTTGTATATAATTTAAGGAAATTCAAATGATTTTCTTTTTCTTTTAAATAATTAACTAATTTGACCATTTCAATAATGTGAGGGGACAATTCATCCCAAATTGAACCAATAGTCTTAAAAATATTATAAAGTCTAAGAGAAACATTTTGTACATCAACTTAAATATCCCTAAGAACATAAATAATTTGATGATGTTACCTTAAGATAAACATTATGTACATCAACTTCAATCTCCCTATGAATATGAACAATTTTATGTTGTTCCCTTACCTACTCAAGCTCTTGTTATAACTCTTGTTTGGCCTACATTGTACATTCATGGAGTTATAACAAGGCCTTTTTATTTTCCTATAAGTAGGGTTTCAAATCATGATTATACAAATACTAACCAAGTTTTTTGGTCTTTATCTTTGATAGTGAGAACACATCCTACCTTTCCTCCAAGACCAAGCCCATACCATAATCATCTTCTATCTTCCTCTTCTTGACTTTACAAATGGTAGTTATTGATTTGTTAAAAATGGAACTTATTATATACCCAAATTAAACCCTTATTGAAGTAGACTATTCACATCCCCCTTACACTTGGACTAACATTGGATTGACCTATAGTTTATGGGATACCTAAAGTTTAGGTCAAACCTCTAGTTTTGATGGGGCTGAGTCCCCTAATTTGTCATTTAAATCCACTCTCTAAGACCTAATCATATTAGGATGAAAATGGAAAAGAGATGAAAACTTATTAAATAACCTACACTAAATTAGTGATGATCCAATGATTGAGGATCCTCTCCTGGTTTTTCCCTTAAACACACTAATAAACCTAATGAAACTAATAGCTAATCAAACTTCTTGATAAATTACTATACATGAATACTTCACACAACCTGCATAAATTGATAACATGAATTTAGGTGCATGAAAGGACCTATATAATACAATAACCCTCATATATTCTAAAAATTAACTCTCATAAGACACAATAACACTCAAAAATGAAGTATGCAACTATTCTTCTATTGATTCAAAAAGGCAAGGTACAAATTCAATAAAACTTTACTAAAACCAACTGAGGGATGAGAAAACAAGAGATCAATGCCTAATTAAATAGAATATTTGAGAGATAATATTGAATAGTATATATGTAGAAGAGGACATGAGTTATTCCAAGGTGGTGTATGGTAGTTATAACATGCATATTCACCCCTCTTATGCATTAACATTTATTCATTGATTCCATTTTGGAATTAAGATGAGGTGTGGAGGTTATAAATTCCATATTTGACCTTAGAAAAGGATTTAAAATGCCTAAAATAATCCATAATTCCTTCTAATGGTAGTTACAAGGAATACATGGGGTGTTATTAGGCCTCCAAGAGGCATTGAGTAACCTCTCCTTTAATGTGCATGTTGACTAGACATTGAAACTATCTCTATTCTTTCATAGTGGCTTTCAATATGGGATATGCTCACCTAAATGGATAATTAAAAATTTAAATTATGGTTCATTAACATCCCCATGTCCTTCTACACTGACTAGTACATTTTCTTAGCTGATCAAATAGGCATCATTTATAAATTATTCATTTTCTACATATTCACTCTTTGAAGAATTTTAACAATTGAACCAGATTCTCAAATCACTTGATAAGACTTAAATTATTCCTATATTTAACCCCATACATTTACATTTACAACTCTCAATTTTACTTCACCTTTCTCATAGTTTAGAACCTCTAGTTAGGCTTTACACCCCATTTTCTAGTCAAAACCCTACAAATTTTCCCTTTCTAGAGGGGTTTGTACATCCTCTATACAAGAAAGTACCAAGGTCATGATCTCCTCTGAGTTGGAAATTTTTTTTAGGTATTTTTCAAGTATTTCCTTCCTTTTTAGATGCATATTTCACTAAACCTTTCTATTTGATTCCTTATTAGGGTTTAAGAGTGTTTGGGAGTCTTAGTGTTTGTTCATAGGGATCAGGGCTTGAATATCTAAAATAATTACATTATATGGATTTATATAGACCTATATAACTCCCCTAAATTTATTTTATGCCCATGCATAGAATCCATATTGTTGTGAGCATTTGAAGACGCTCCTTGGATGAGAAACATGCATCTTGAGTAAGTTTTGTGTACCTGTAGACAAAATGACCAACTTTAGGGATATCCCTCACATCCAAAGTGAATATGAAGTGTTTAAAAATCATGATGGATTATCCCTTGAAGGTTTTAAGTGTTATTTATACTAAAATGGACCTTTGTTTCACTTTCTTATGATACTGCCCCAATGAGGCTATTAGATCAGTTTGTTTGCCCATATGAACCTTGATTTTGGGCACTAACTCTAAGGTTGTGAATCACTCATATATTATTTAAAACATAAATAATATATAATAGACCTAAATAAGCATCAACATTAGTTTGAATAAACTTCTTGACCTTTGATGAGTGCATACAACTATCAATCTCAACACATGTGCCTAACTGCAATAGAACCATTCATTGAGGTTTCTATAAATGACTATTATATGGCTTATTTATATTATTTAGGACCAATTTTCCCTCTTTAAACCCTTTTTACATAAAACCACTTATAATTTCTATGCTCTCAGGCACAAACTAGCCTTCTTAGGCCTATTTGATATAATCTAAACCTTACACCTACCAACTAGTGAGTTTTCATGGTGTTTAGGAGACTTGAGGAGACATTAAAGATAATTTTAGGGTAAAAAAACCTAATATAGGTGTGTTTTAGAGTAAGTATTCACAATCAGATCATTTTTGGGGTTTAGGTAGGGTTTGATATGTTTTCCATCTAAACAATGGTTCATAGAGTATATATGTCTAAACTAGGACCAATTTCCATGAACCTATATTCAATTAACCTACTAATCATCCATTAATAGATTGGATCCCAATGTATAGGGTGTGTTGAGATAGGAGCATTGGAAGATGGCACTCAGGTTGTCTGTTAACCAATTCTAATAGGTTATTTTCTTAAGGATTGTTCATAAAGGTTATCCCCCAAATGAAAACCAATATTTTATGGATATTTAGTACATATGGAGACTTAAAATTACCTAATATCCTTGTGTGTAATGATATCTATGATTAAGTGTGTGAACACTTGAATTTGGGATTCAAGATGGTTGTGTATAGTGTTGAATGGCTCAAGTAGGGTTTTGAAGTCATTTTGGAATTTTTCTCACTTTTTCCCACTTAAAACTTATTAATAGGGTTTAAAACACCATTACACATCCATCATGTACATAAAATTTGTTGTAAGATCTGGGAGATGCCTTAAGGTGGTAGTTGGGACTATGAGCAAGCTTGAAGTTTATCTGCCTTCATCTATCCTCAAGGGCACCTAATGTAACTTATGATGTTTATTCCCTTGGAGAATGTATGGGGAAATTTACCATCATGTTTAACTGATAAAAAATGATATGTGGACCTTAATATTCTTGTATACCTTTGAAATCATGAATTTACTCATCTAGCCCCATAACTAAATGTTACATCTAGGCTAGGTTTGAGATAAAATAGTGGGTATACCCACTATTTTATAACTAAAATTAATGCATGGGTTCCTTTAACCATAAAAATGACCATTATTACTAAATTTTAAGGCCTAACCATGCCTATAGAAACCTCAAACACTCATTTTTACTAGACTAGTTGTAGGCTACCTATTGACAAAGTGGTTGAGCATGAGAGTTATGAGTAGGCTTTTCTCCTTTGTTTCCTTAGATTCTCAAGGTGATATGATGTCAATTGTATGTTTTATGGTTATATACACCATCATATATATATATTATCAACATTTCTTATCTTTCATATCATTTCCCTTTTCAAGCTTAAGGTTTATGCCCCTGAAGGCTTGTTTGTCCTCAAGTCTGAGTTGACTGTACTTTTACTTTTTGGATGTGATTATCATCATATTTTTCATCCTTTTCATCTTTAACCTTATATTAAACCATTTATTCTCTTTCTAGGTAATATGAATGTCCTAAATATATACCAAAAATGTTATATACCTTCATCTACCTATAAACTATCTACAGGGGTTTGAGTATCAAGTTTGTATGAGAAAAAAGTGGTCTAGAGTTGTTTGAAATAATTGTAACACACTCACCTCCTAATTCATATCTTTGGGATGCATAATTTATTATAATAATACCACTCTTTATGCCTATGGGTGGTCCACACAATTTGCTTGGGGACTCCACTATAGTAGCCCCAAATGACTGGTTGTAGGTGGCTATTTGCTTCTTCAGATGAGTGTATGACCATATAGGTCCAACCTTCCATTATTTCATTATTATTGAGGGTTACGAGGGGTATTTAGATTTTTTCAAATGGTATATATTTTGAATTAAGGGTGGATGTATGGAGGATGGTGGTTATGGGGTGATATGGAGGGTAGACATGGAGACATGATTGAAACATAGTATAAAAGGCAATGGAAATAACCTGAAATGGCAAGGGTATGGAAATATCATGAAGTGAAGTAGGGAAACCATTCTAAGGAAACCAACATGAACCTTGAAGACATTAATACATAAACCTTTACAACTATAAGACATTATAGGCATAAAAAGGGCATAAATATTCCAAAATTGGAATCAAAGAATCTTCAAGGAACCTTAATTTTGGTAAAAAACCTTAATCTTTGCTAAAACTAAATATGTGGTTTTAGAGGCAAGGAGGGTGGTTTCTAGGACTATGAGGATATCATGGAGGTTAAAATACCTAATCCAAAGGAAATGATGATGAAATATTATGAATCTAACACTTATTTCCATAATATTGACTATGTTTAAAAGACCTAAAGGTACCAATGAACAACATAGAGTGCTACTAGATAGTGAACCTTAGATATGTATGAGCCACTTTATTTAAAGATACTTTGAGATAATAGGAGGATATTTTGAACACAAAAATAGAGAAAGGAGGCATGCAAAATATTGAAACACTTAACCAATCCTTCAACATTGCCAACTCTTTCTAATTAAAACATTCAATGCTCTACTTATTACCCAAATCTACCTACAGACTATATACTATGCCAGTTTGGAGGTTTATTGGTTCCATGAGCTCACACGTGTGAGATAAACACTAAAAATGACATGAGATGTTTAAGACCTAAATAAATAGGATCAACTAATTATTTGACAAAACAAACTAATAATTTATAAAAGCTATTATGTTTAACTTAGCCCATATAGATAAGGATGATGTTCATATCCCTTAAGTTCTTAAGGAATGTTCATACTACTTAAGAGACCAATCTAGAAACAAATTACCATGGGTGGAAGAAAATTAAGTGTACTTACCTTGGCTAAGAGCTTGGGCCTCTAATATCTATCCTTTGTATAGTCTAAGTATAAACCTAAGCAGCTATTCAAGACTACCAATTATCTAGAGAGGAAGATGGGTTGGTTTTGAGCTCTCTAGGCACTGAAACACTCTAATTTCTCTTCCAATTGACATTACTAACCTCCCTCTACAAATAACTAAGTCCACTTGAGTTAGTTCATACTTTACGAATCCATACCACTTGAAAAACCTCTACAACCTATAATTTATATAAATTTTCTCTTGATTCAAACCAAAATACATCATTATTAATTGTTATATAGGGAAAATAAGAGTCATGTGATGTTTTGAAGTTGAAGTTATGAACTAGGGGAGTTGGAAAGTCATAAATTAGCATGTATGGGGCCCATTAGGGGGGATTTAAGTGTTGACCATGGTGGGAATGGGATCAATAGGGTATGAAACACTTTAGTGATGGTCTAATAAAGATCATGAGGTCTATTGAAGGTGTGGATCATGACTTTGTGGTCCATCAAGGTCAAATTAGGCCTCATTATGATAAAAAAACATTGACTTTGGTACACATTCATGACCTTGAAGGGGAATATCAAATGAATATCATGCCAATATCTATGAAGAGACCATTATGATCTAAAAAATACCCTAATTGGATCCCAATACACTTCATGATGTCCTTAAAAGCTTACAAGATGAACATACCTTATATAATTGGATAGATAAAAGGGACTGCCTTCTCAATTCACCTTCACCATGGCATTTTTTAAATGTTGGAGCTCCATAAAACTAACAAAGTACCCTTAAAAATGATCAAAAATTATGAAAAAACTTGATTCAAGTTGAAATAGAGGTATGGAGGACACTAAACATCTTATAACATAACAAAATAGTGAACTAATTGAATAACCCAACCTCTCAAGATAAATAAAAACTATGAGGACTACTGATTTTGGATCAGGACTCAAATACTTTGAGGTTGACCTCTTTATAGGTTTAATAATATAAATTTATCAACATTTCTAGTGACTTATCTGGTTTGACTAGCCTGTTGGTTAAGGGAACTTAGAACTCTTGACTTGCTCTATGCCCTAGTAAATGCACTTATGATAGTAATGAACTATAATCAATACCTTACAGACTTTGAAACTCAAAGAGACACTAAAAAGCAACAAATAAGAGACAATAAAAGACAATTTACAAAATAAAATAATAAGATAAAGTAACAAACACCCTAGCATGTGAAAAATCACTTAGAGGGAAGAGACAAACACTAACACTATGTATAAGAGGGACATGATGAAGACTAATAGAAAAATTTGAGGAACATCCCATCTATATAGATGGGGAGTTATTAACCATTCAACCTATATAGTTAAAAATAATTACTTTACTTATAATTGGTGATGATATAAGGCCCACTCTAAATGCTTTCAAACTTGGAGAGTTTTCTTGGATTGACATAGTCTTTAGCCCACTTAAGCACTACATCTCTTTGTTGGAATGTCCTAGATGAAGCTCTTTTATCAAATGAATTCTTAACTTGGTGTTTAATATACCACATAGTATGCATGGCACCATCCCTTGTCTCCTCTAACCCTCTTAGCTCATTCATTCTCACTTACATTACATCATCTTATAAGAGAACAAGTTGGTGAGCAAGCTCTAAGGTTGGAAGTTCAAGGGAAATAGGCAGTCTTTCCTATCTTCCATAAACAAGAAGGTGAGGAGAGTACCCAGTAGACCAATTAGGTGTGACTCTATCTACCCATAAGGTAGTCTTAAAATTTGTGTGTCATTACCTTTGACTATCCTCCATGGTCCTCTTAATAATCCTTGTCAAGTTTTTATTTATGGAATTTTCTAGCCTATTGCCCTGTGGGTAATAATTGGAGGAATATTTGATGTATATGCCATGTCTAATGGCCCACTCACATACCTTATCACTAATAAAGGCTAAGTCATTATCATATATGATTGTTAAAGGTACACCAAATTTTGTCACAAGACTATCATAGAAACCCAAGTCTGAGTTCTCATTGGCTTCTTTAAGTGTAACTACCTCCATCCACCTTATGAAGTAGTTAATGGATATTAGTACCAACTTATTAATAACATTGGAAGGGGGATGAATCATGCATATAAATACTAATCCCTATTGCATGAAAGGCTACTTAACTTGGATAGGTTACAATATTAGGGAAGCTAAAATTTAATTTTTGGTGAACATGATACACTTTGAACATTTAATAACCCAAACATGTGAGTATATAAACAAGGTAGGCCAAAATTAACTTGGTATAATTATTTTAGAGGCTATGTTCTTGGAAATAAAGTTCCCACCTATAGGCCCATCATGAAATTACTCAAGTAACATATCAATCTGATTTGATTCAACACATCTTAAATGGATACCTCCTATATCCTTCTTTAAAATCAATCCATCCACAAAAGTTTAAGGTATGGTATAAAATTTTAAGTGTCTCCTTTTGATATTATCTAATCCCATAGGACATTGGCCTATTTTGAGAAACTTTATCACATCATGGGTCTAGCTGAGAGGAGTTATTTTGGTAGCTACCTTCTGACTATCATGGATTACAAAAACCATGTTCTTATCTTCTCTAGCATCTTCTATAATATTCTCATAGAGAACTCTACCTATAATCATCTTGGTAACCCTTTCTTCAATGTCATAATCCATACACTTCATTACCCACCCAACTATATTTTCATTTAAATATATGTTAATTATGAAATCATAGATGCTTGGGTATACTACCATCAATATGACTTTATTATTAGACACCATGTGTCTAAAATTATTAAGCCCTCTCAAAATAACAAGGACATGTTTTTACACAAAGGTATATATTTATTCATATCCTTCTAGGGATTTAATAAATAAGGCAATTCATTTTTCAAGTCCATCATTTTGATGCATGATCATAGTAAAAATAACATTAGCTATGGAGAATGCATACATGAAAAATTCTTTTCTAAATTCAAGGTTAAGGAGGTTGGGGGAAATAAGAGATGGCCTACTTTATGGAATCAAAGCTTATCTTTCCTTCCTTTCTCTATGTGAACTCCTTGTGCTTATTAAGCATATGAGTGAGTGGCATCACTAACTCTACAAATCCTCGAATGAACTTCCTTATGAAGTTAATATTTCCCAATAAGATATGCAAACCTTTATTGTGATTGGGTAATGTTAAGGCTAATATTTATTCAATCCTCTCAAGGTCAATGGAAAGGCAACCCTTTGATATAACATGTCCTAAAAATCTACCCTCATGAACTACAAAAATACATTTTTGGGGGTTTAAAGAAAATGTAAACTATTTGGATGTATCAAAGACTAACCTCAAATGTGCCATCTGATCTTTATGGTCCTTTGAAACATAGTTATGTCATCAAGATATATGAGAACCATATCATTAATGATCCCTTGAAAGGAAACATCCATTTCCCTTTGGAAAGTTTCCCCTACATTGGATAGTCTAAAAGGCATCTTTATGTATGCATAGGTATCCCACTTTATTGTGAAGGTAGTATTTTGTCTATATTACTCCCTCACCAATATCTAATTATACCCAAAGTATCCATCTAGTAAAGATAACCTTTGATATCATACAACCTTATGAAGGATCTTATCCATATATGGTAGTGGATAACAGTCTATTAAATACACTTTGTTAAGGTCTTTAAAATCAACACATATGCATATCTCTCCATTATTTTTCCTCATAGGCAAAAGGTTTTCCACCCATGAGGAATGATTAATATGGAATATGATATTATATTTAATTATTTTAGTTAATTCCCTTTTCATGAGATCTTCAACTTTAGGGTTGATTGGCCTTTGCTCCTACCTTATCGATTTTGAATTATCTTATAAATTTATGGTGTTTGGATAACTTGGGGTCAAAACCTTTTATATCATGGTATTCCCATGAAAATACATCTATAAACTCATAACATAAGGCTATGAAGGTATCTCTCTCTTCCTTTGTGTTTACTTGTCCCAACTTTAGTAACTTGTCTTTGACCATGGCTACCTTCCCATAGTGTTCCTCTTTATTTGAGATACTTACCTTTTCTTTCCTTAACTAATCATATTAATTGAAGACACTCTCCAATGTCACCAATATTTTGGGTTATTTTTTTAGTTCTTAGCTGGATAATTTGATCACCAAACTAATGCTATAGTCTACCTTGATTCTTATGATATAATTTTGCCTCATGCATGAGAAAACAAATAGTCTGATTATCACTATTAAAGACTTTCCAACTCGCCTCATTATCAAGTACAAATGGCCTACACACAACCTTTATTTATGACTATCTTTGGGTGCCTTTAACTCCATCAATAATGTCATATTGTGCACCAATGGTAAATAGTCTATCTACATGATGATTAAATTCCCTTGGTATAGAATAGATTCAAATGCTAGGAATTCCTCCAAGAGATCCCAAACTTAGTATTTTTATGCATTAATAAGAGGATTATTTGCTACACTAACACCTTTTACCTACTGCACCACTAGCTCACTATCCCATTTCATTTGATTTTTTTTTATTTCTCTTCTCCTTGCCCATTGTAGCCCATGTATGAGGCCTTCATATTCTATAGTATTTGAAGTATAACTAAATGTAAAACTTAATGAAAAATATTACATATGATTATAAGGGGAAATAATAATCATTCTATCCCCATTCCCATTCTTTGACCTTGATCCATCAAAAAATAAAGTCCACATGCCTTCATGCTCTTGATTTGGGATTTTAAGATTAGGTACAATAACTCCATCTTCATATGTGTAATATACACGTAGGATTTCATCCAAAATGGTATTTTATGGGTCAAAACCATGTTTTAACTACCCATTCATCAAGGAACATATTTGAGATGCCTTAAATATGATCTTTAGACTCTTGATCATTGATGTTCTCATCTTCATCTAGGACAATGTAGTTCATATTGGATACGTTGGGCATAAGGTTTTAAGTGGAACCTAGAAATAAGTTCAAACCTAATAGTGACCCTTATCCCATACATATTCCTAAAGACCATGTATGTCTATTCAAAATAAATATACTCCTAATCTTTGTATTGAAATCCTTAGATAGGCACAGGGAAAAGTATGGATGAATGTAAACTACCATGACATCTTGAGAGATGGTATAATTAGGGAAAGAAGCCAATACTATATTGATGTACTTAATAACACCTAATATCTTTGTGGGAGATCCATATAATTACAAAACTCCCTTTTCATTGGGTTCATACTTGAGCTCTAGTTTATTAGCTATGGACTTTTACATGAATGAAGTAGAAGCACCACTATCTATCATGAAATTGTGAACAAGTGAATATACTATTATGATTGGTAAGTATAAGGGATGTGGATTAAATACTCTAGGAGCTTAGGGTTCATTAGGTTGACTACCATTAACATAAACTACACTCACCTTATTAGCTTTCTTATTTATGAGTGAAATCTTGGAGAACTCTTGTTAAAGAAGATCTTTCTTCCCTCGAATGAGTAGGGCATCCCACATAGGAACACTAACATTGGAATTATTCATATAATCTACAATTTTGAAG
The DNA here is from genome assembly GCA_037957365.1 of Torreya grandis. NCBI lineage: Eukaryota > Viridiplantae > Streptophyta > Pinopsida > Cupressales > Taxaceae > Torreya > Torreya grandis. The sequence continues at coordinate 2,374,856 of JARHVA010002299.1, forward strand.
GGAGATTTGGAAATCTTAGGTTTTAACTTGGAAGTAGAGGCATCACTTGTAGCTTATGTAACTTGGGGAATGAAAGGACTCTTTTATTACTACCCATGTCATTATGATGTTTGTTATGTTGGAGGAATTTTATGAACTAAACCTTGAGTGACAAGATCTTGAGCTACTTGGGGATGTGTTGGAGGATCCTTAGACTACCCCAAACTATCATCAACTATTCTCCTCTAATCCCTTGTGTGGGCTACAATTGAATTATTTTTTTTGGGTACATTCTACCAAAATTTTCTACCATATAATCAAAAGAGTTTTCACCTTATTAAAATCTATAAAAGGTGGTATCAATAGGTGACTTACTTAAATTTACCCCTTGTTAACATGGGACTTCAGCTGGGGTTATGAAAGGCATGTCTCCATGGGGCATTTGAGGACCTTATTTATGTTGTAGAAGAATATTGTTGTCATGTTTTTGAAAGGTAGGACCCTATTAAATATAATAAGTTTGAAATAATTCCTTACTTAGAGACATTTCTATCCCACTTTATTACCCCCATAGAGTATACCACTGACCTTCCTATGTGTATTTATTCTAAGTTGGTACCAATACCCTTAAACTACTAGAAGTATTAGGATTGAAGTTATTGTAGGGTATATATTATGTAATCTTCCCTTGGCTTTGTTGGTTAGGTGATAAGGGGGTCTATTATATTGGTAAGATTGATATGGATCCTGTTAAGGGGCTTGATAAGGTCTATAGGATGGTTACCAATTTATTGTTTTATGTTTTGAGTAACCCCTTTATCTTACCAAGACTATCTACTTAGCTACCATTAGAGTGATCTTGATTGTTTGGGGCTAGTAATGGGCTAATGGTGAGGAAAAGATTGAATCTCTAAAAATCAAGGCATGAGAGGCCTAGGAGTAAGCTTGCCTGCTTGAATTAGGCAATTTTTTAAATTATAGAGATCTCATATGATTTTATAAATGTGGTCCCCCCATGGACCTTATCATCACAACAACATAAAAATTCAAGGCCCTTAGATAGTATAAGAAGGTATAGTTATGGGTAAGATTGATGATGACAAAAATCCTATCACTAAGATTTTTTTAATATGTAATTAAAATAAACCATGGATTCCTAGGGAACTCTCTTAATTGACATGAGTTATCCTAAAAGTGCTTGCATAGACACTCACCAAATTCATCCCATGTGTTTATAGAGTCATGAGTGAGACCCTTATAACACTGAAGTGATTTACCCCTCAAGGAGGTTTCCAAGAGTCTCATGGCTACATTGTCTTGGGTTATGTTATGTACTAAGCATAAGTTAGCTATATCAACTATGTGTTCCATAGGGGTGGTGGATTTTTCTCTTATAAACTAGGGAAGACTTTTAGGGATAAAATCTGGGATATCATCAAACTAGTTAAGATTCAAATGAATACCACCATTAAAGGGTATAAATTCTTGCATTCTAGGTTTGGCCATTAAGATTAGAGGGCTTGTAATAGACTATGTTTGGGTAGAATTGGGGGAATTAGGAGGTGTGAGATTAGGGTTAAAAATAATACACCTCTTTCTTCTTGTAATATCTAATGATATCTCAACAAATTCAATCTTCTTACCTTTTAAAGATGATCTAGTGGACACATTTTACATGAAACTACCTACAAATCTACCATTGATTGTTTGTATCCTTCCAAATTTCCTCCAAAATTTTCAAAACATGTCATATAGGTCTCAAGGCACTTAATAACTAGTCCTACCAAGCATGCCAAAACTATTAGCTACCAAAGTTTCACCCTTGTTTAAGTAGACTGTTCACATCCACCTCACTTGGACTAACATTAGATTGACCTATAAGTTGTAGGCTACCTAAATTTTAGGTCAAACTTCTAGTTTTTATGGGGCTAGATCCCCTAATTTGTCACTTGAATCCACTCTCTAAGACCTAATACTATTGGGATAAAATGGAAAATAGATGAAAACTTATGAAATAACCTACACTAAAGTGGTGATGCACCAATCATTGAGGATCCTCTCTTGGTTTATCCCTTAAACACACTAATGAACCTAATGCAACCAATAGTTGATTAGACCTATTGACAAAGTTCTATACATGAATACTTCACACAACTTATATAGACTGATAACATGAAGTTATGTGCATGAAAATACCTACATAAGAAAATAACACTCATACATTTTGCAAATCAACTCTCACAAGACACACTAACACTAAAAAAGGAAGTATGAAACTATTCTTTTATTGATTCAAAGAGGCAAGGTACAATTTTAATAGAACTTTTCTACACCCAACTAAGGGAAGATAAAATAATAGATCAATGTATTCTTAAATATAATGTTTTGATAGAGAAGAGAGAATAATTGAAACATAAGAGAGGCCATGAATGAGGCCAAGGTGGCATATGGTAATTAAAATAGGCATATTCACCCCTCTCATGCATTGCCACTTATTAAATGACTCCATTTTGACAATGAGATGAGGTGTGGAGGCTATAACTTCCATGTTTAACCTCATGTATGGATTTAAATTATGTAAAATAGTACATCATTCCCTCCAATGGTAGTTACAAGGCATACATGGGGTGTTATTAGGCCTTTAAGAGGTGTTAAGAAACCTCTCCTTCAATGTGCATGTTGAATTGACATTGAACTTGTCTCTATTATTTCATAGTGGCCTTCAATATGGGATATTCTCCCCTAAATAGATAATTAAAAAGTTTAATGGTGGATCATTAACCTCCTCATGTCCTTCTATGCCCACTAGGACCTTCACTTAATTGATCAAATAGGTCTCACTTGTAAGTTCTTCATTTTATGAATATTCATTATTTGAAGACTTTGAAAAATTGAACCAAATACTCAAATAACCTAATAATACTTATATTATTATTATATTAACCCCCCTACATTAGCATTTAGACCTCTTAAGTGTCCTTCACTTTTCCCATAGTTTATAACCCCTGGTTTGGTTTTATAACCCATTTTATACTCAAAACCCTAAAAAATTACCCTTTCTAGAGGTGTCCATACATCCTATATATAATTAGGTACCAAGGTCATGAGTTCCTCTGAGTTGGAAACATGTTCTAGGTGTTGGCCAAGCAGTTCCTTCTTGTTTAGATGAATATTTCATTAAACCTTTCTAGTTAAGTCCCTATTAGGGTTTAAGGGGGATTTAAGAGTGTTTGGGAGTATTAGTGATGGTTCATAGAGATTAGGGCCTAAATATTTTAACTAATTACACTATATGGATGTCCATAAACCTCTCTAACTCCCCTCAAGTGATTGTCTCCCCATGAATAACATCTATACTATTATGAGCATTTGAAGATGCTCCTTGGGTGAGAAACATGCTTCCTAAGTAGGTTCTAGGTACTTTTAGATAAAATTACCAACTATATAGATATCCCTAGCATCCAAAGTGACTATGATGTGTCTAAACATCATGATGTCTTATCCCTTGAAGGTACGAAGTGTTATTACTACTCAAATGGCCCTTTGTTTCACCTTCTTATGGCACTTCTCCAATGAAGGTGTTAGATAATTCTACCTACCCATATGAACCTTGAGCTTGGGCACTAAATTTTAGGTTATGAAGCAATCTATTTTAAAATTGAATACTAACTCATAGATCTTAGGAAGCAACACCATTGGTTTGATCAAAAATTTTGACCTCTGATGAGTGCATACAACCATCAATCTCAACACCTATACCTACATACAATGGAACTAATCATGTAAGTTTCTATAAATGACTACTATATGGCTTATTTATATTATTTAGGACCTATTTTACATCTTTAACCCCCTAGTACAAACAAAGACTTATCATTTCTTTGTTCTCAACCTCAAACTATCATTATTAGGCTTGTTCCATATAGTTTGAACCTTACACATGATAAATAATGAGTTTTCATGGTGTTAGATAGACTTTAGGAGACCTTAAAGATCATTTTATGGTTAAACAACATCATCTGGGTGTGTTTTGGAGAAACAATTCACCATCAGTTCATTTTTGTGGTTTAGGTTAGGTTTGAGACGTCCATCATATTAACAATCATTTATAGCTTATGTACATCCAAATCAAGACCAATTTCCATAAAAATATAATAAATTAACCTCCTCATATTCCATCAATATCCTCAGGTCCCATGAAAAGAGTGTGTTGAGATAGGAGCATTGGAAGGTGGCACTCAAGTTATTTGCTAACCAATTCTTATAAGTTATTTTCTTAAGGATTATTCATAAAAGTTAGCTCATGAATTTCAAGTAATCCTTTATGGATATTTAGGCCATAGGGAGACTTAAACTTACCTAAGATACTTAGGCTTGGTCTTAAGCATCTCTATGATTTAGTGCATGAACACTTGAAGTTAGGCTTTGAGTTGGTTGTGTACAGGGTTGAATGGCTCAAGTAGGGCTTTGAAGTCACTTTGGAATTTTTGTCACTTTTTTCCACTTAAAGCATTATTATAAGGGTCTAAAACACCCATACACATCCCTCATGGCCATCAAATTTGTTTTAATATCTTGGATATGCCTTAAGGTTTTAATAGGGCCTATGACCAAGCTTGAAGTTTATCTGCATTGGTTTATCCTCAAGGGCACCTAGTATAGCTTGAGATGTTGCTTCTATTAGAGGATATATGGGTTCCTTAACCATCATTTTTAAATAATACAAAACCATATATATGGACTCTATTATTCCTATAGACCTTTCAAATAATGAATTTACTCATCTAACCCTAGAACTAAATGTCACAGACTAGGCTAGGCATGAGACAAAACAATGGATATTGTGATCAAGGAATCAAATAAGGGTGGTTAGATATGTGTTATAATAAGTAAAAAAAATTAAATAAAAACACACTAACATGCATAAAACTTACTTATATATATCATATGTGGATCATAATAAAAAAAACTAATGTAAAACACAACTAGAATGTAAAGATTACCAAATTCCTTACCTTCCTTGAATGCTTCAAATGATTTGTTGTGTGGCTTGCTTAGTTTGTGCTCAAAGAATCTTTGGAAATGTATCTTGGCTATATTATTCTCTCTTCAGAAATATGGATTATGGATTGATGTTAGCTTTGGCTTGTGATTTTGGCATTATAACACTATATATTTGAATCATGTACTAAATCCTACATTATAAATTTACTATGTTCAATCTCTCTAAATGAAAGGGTCTAGGCTTGCATTTATAGGTTTAAAAACTAACCCCAACTCAAGGTGAGTTAGAGTGTAGTTTATTCTTATAATTAATTAAAACCTAGCCTAAGTGATTAAATTAACCCTAGTAGAGTTAAAATATTTCAAAACCTCATGATTTTCAATGAATAAGCATGTGAGATATTTTAGGATATTTGACAACTCATAAAAAGGTAATTATGAAAAAGCTAGGATATTTACATTTTTGAATTTCATTTTTTAGAATTTCATTAATTTCTCATGGATAATTCAACTAAGAATTTAATTAGGTTTAACATTTTAATTAATTATGATTAGTATTTTGAACATTTTCAAGATTTGATTTAATTCATGTGTGCACTTGCCACATTTCATAGGTCTATAGGCCAAATTGCATGTTATAATGTTGTAGTATGATTAGATATGAATATGTGAGAGTTTTTTGTTGCTTATGGTAGGATACCCCAATTATGGATGTATCAATTAGATTATAAGCTTTGATGAGTGATGCAAAATCAAATTTAGGTTGTTCAGTGACTTTTAATATTAATTTGCAATGGTTGGTAAGAATTGGTTTGAAGTTTGATATGAAGCCATTGGTGGCTAATTTAGGTGTCTATAGCTTTCCCCTTCTTGGGAATATGTTGAAATACATATAAATATTAATGTCTTCTAAAATAATTAAAATGTCTTGTATGCTTATGACTTCAACAACAATGGATGAACTATAGGTTCCCCCTTAAGGGAGTGGTTGGAAAAGGGGTTGATAAATGGTCCCTCAAAATAAGGAAATGATTGGAATAAATAGATAAAATGAAGGGGTGGAAGAGACTTATTTGTCCATATATGGTTATAATCCATGGCATATGGAGATAACCTAGTTAGGGTAGACAAATAAGATGATTTACCCATAGGTGGTTATAATCATTAGCATAGGTGGGATAAAAAAAGGTGATGGTTTTCCCAAAGGTGATTATAATTAGTTAAAAGGAAAATAATGATTTGCCCATATGAGGTTAGAATAATTGGTAGGATAAAAACATGCCCCAATTGGGAGGTTAGATATAATGGTTTGAACAAAGGTGGTTATAAACATTAACATAATAAAAATGTGCCCTAGTTGGGTAGAATAAAGATAATGATTTACCCACAAGCGATTATAAGCATTAACCTTTAAATGGATGCAAACATAATGATTTTCCCATAGATAGTAAAAATGATTAGTAATACAAAATGGATAGTATACAATAACTTGAAAAAATGTAGTTATAAACATTAGTATCCCATCGGGCATGCCATTTTTGATCAAGGAATCCAAGAAGGGTAGTTAGATCATGTGTTAGAACAAGTAACAAAACTTGAATAAAAACACACTAACATGCATAACACTTACTTTAATATATAATATGTGGATAATAATGAAAAAAAACAATGGAAAACCCAACTAAAATTCAAATAATATCAAATTCCTTACCTTCCTTAAATGCTCTAAAATATTTATTATGTGGCTTATTTGGTTTGTGCTCAAAGAGTCTTTGGTAATGGAACTTGGCTATCTCCTTCTCTCCTTGGCACCATCACTTATGGCTTGATGTTATATTTGTATTTTTATTTTTTAATTATAACACTATATATTTGAATCATGCACCAAATCCTGCATTATAACTTTACTATGTTTAAGCTCTTTAAATTAAGAGGTCTAGGCTTGTATTTATAGGTTTAGAAACTAACCCCAACTCAAAGTGAGTTAGAGTGTAGTTTAGTCATGAAATGAGTTCAAAACTAACCTAAGTGAGTAAATTAACAACAATATATTTAAAATGTGTCAAAACCTCATCATTTTCAATGAATAGGCATGGGTGAGATATTTATAAAGTCTTGACAACTCACAAAAAGTAATAATGAAAACTTAGGATTTTCTTGATTTTTGAATTTCCTTTTTTAGAATTTCATTAATTTCACATGGATAATTAAACTAGTAATTTAATTATGTTTATAATTTTAATTAATTATGACTAGTTTTTAGCATTTTCAATATTTGATTTAAGAGTGCAAGTGCCCCACTTAATAGGTTTATAGGCCAAATTGCATGTTATGATACCATATGACAATTAGAGATGAATCTATGAGAGGTTTTTGTTGATTATTATATGATACCTATATTAGTGATGTATAAATTTTATTATAATCTTTAATGAATGATTCACAAGAAAATTTGGGATATTTAGTGATTCTTAGGTCTAATTTGTAAAGGTTGGTAAAAATTGGTCTAAAGTCTGGATGAAGCCATTAGTGGATAATTTTAGGTGTATATAGGTATAACCACTATTTTTATAACCAAAATTAATTATTTTATTCTTTTAAACACTAAAAATTATCATTTTTTCTAAATTTTAAGGCCTAACCATGCCTATAGAGACCTCAAACACTTATTTTTCCTAGACTAGTTGTAGGTTGCTTGTTGACTTATTGGTTGAGCATGAGAGTTCTAAGTAGGATTTTCTCTTTTGTTTCAATTATATTTTTTAGTGTTATATATAAAATTATATATCAATTACCAATATTTATTCTCTTGCATATCATTTCCTTTCTCAAACTTAAGGTTCATGTCCATGAAGACCTATTTATTCTCAAGTCTGAGTTAACTATATTTTTTTCTCTTTAGATGTGATGATCATTATATTTGACCTAATTTTTATATTTAACCTTATATCAGTTGGTATTAATGCTACCTTATACCCTAGGTAATATTTAGGTCTTCAATATATACCAATAATGTTATATACCTTCATCTACTTACAAACCGTCTATAGGGGTTTGAGTATTAGGGTTGTAAATAGAAGAGTGGTCTACAGTTTCTTGAAATTATTGTAGCACACTAACATACTCATTAACATATTTGGGATTAACACTTTATTATGATCACACTACTCTTTATTCTTATGGGTGGTCTACATAGTGTTCTTGGAGACTCTATTATAGTAGGTCTAAATGACTAGATATACATGGTTATTTGCTTCCTTAGAGGAGTGTATGACCCATATAGGTCCAAAATTCCATGATTTAATTATTATTGAGGGTTATTATGGGTATTTATATCTTGTTTCACATGGTATATATTTGTAATTAAAGGTGGATGGATGGAGGAGGGTGACTGTGGGGTGATATGGAGGGTGGACATGAAGACAGGGTTGAAACACAATATAAATGGTAGTAGAAACAACTTGAAATGGAAAGGGTATGGAAATGGAATGAAGCAAATAAATAAAACCATTCCAAGTTAACCAAAATGAACCTTAAATACCTTAATACATATACATATGCAAATATATAAATTTGGAGGCATAAAAAGAGCATAAATAGTCCAAAAGTGGAACCTAAGAATCTTCATGGAACCTTAATTTCCTTAATGTTTTCTAAAACCAACTATGTGGATTTCGAGATGAGGGTGGTTTTTAGGCCTATAATGTTATCATGGATTTTAATATACCTAATCCCAAAGATATGACAATGACATATTATGAATATAATACCTCTTGCCATACTATTAACTATGTTTGAAAGACCTAAGGGTACCAATGAATACCATATAGTGCTACTAGATAGTAAACATTAGATTTTTATGAGCCCCATTCTTTGAAGATCCTTTGAGATAATAGGAGGATATTGTGAACACCAAACTAGAGCAAGGAGGTAGGGGAAATATTGAATTACTTAACCAATCCTTCAACATTGCCAAATCTTTTTTATAAAAGCATTCAACATGCTGATTATTACCCATATCTACCTTTAGACTACATATTATTATATTTTGGAGGTTTTTTGGATCCATAATCTCACACGTGTGAGTTAAACACCAAAAATGACATGATATGTTCCTTTAAGACCTAAATAAATAGGATCAACTATTGGTTTGACCAAATAAATGAAGAATCCATGAAAATAATTAATTTCTACTTGGCCTTTGTAGACAAGGAAAATGTTCATATCCTTTAAGTTCTTAAGGAATGTTCATACAGCTCAAGAGACCAACCTAGAAACAAATTTTGATGGGTGGAAGCTGACTGAGAATGCTTACCCTGGCTAAGAGCTTGGGCCTCCATTCTCTCTCTTTTATATGGTCTAAGTATAAACTTGAGGAGATCTTCAAGCCTATAAATGATCTCAAGGGTAATATAGATTATTTTTGAACTCTCTAGGCATTGAAATAGTTTTCTTTCTCTTCCACTTGCCATTATTGACCTCCCTCTATAAATCCTTGACTCTACCTGAGTTAGTCCCTATTATACAGATCTGTAACACTTGACAAACCTCTAAAACCTACAATTTCTATGCATCTTCCCTTTATTTAGACCAAAATACATATTTAACAAGTGTTATAGAGGGAAAATATGAGTCATGTTATCTTTTGAAGTCAAAGGTACAAATTAGGGGAGTTGAAAAGTCATAATTTAGCATGTGTGGGGCACATTAAGGGATTTAACCACTTACCATTGTGGTAATTGGCTCAATGGGGTATGAAATGCTTTAGTGGTGATCTAATGAAGCTCATGAGGTCTACTAAAGGCATGGATAATGGCTTGGATCAAGGTCAAATTAGGCCTCATTGTAATAGAAAACATTGACTTTAGTACACATTCATGACCTTAAAGGGGCATATCAAATGAATGTCATTATAGTATCTATGAAGAGACCATTATAATATAAAAAATACCCCAATTAGATCCTAATACACTTAATTATGTCATTTAAATTTTTCAAGATGAACATACCTTATATAATTAGATAAATCAAAGGTACTTATGGATCTTCACTAGACTTCTTTCTCAATTTACCTTCACCATGGCATTTTTCAAATGTTATAACTACATAAAACTAACCAAGGACACTTACACATGATCAAAAATCATGAAAACACTTTATTCAAGTTGAAATATAGGTATGTATAATGCTAAACATCTTATAGCATAACAAGATAGTGAACTAATTGAATAACCCAACCTCGCAAAATGAATAACAACATGAGGACTAGTGACTTTGGATTAGGACTCAAGGAATTTGAGGTTGACCCCTTTTTAGGTCTGAGACTAGAAATTGATCAACATATCTCATAGTGGAGAGCTTAGGTATTGTTAGATTTGGTCTTTGGGAATCTTGGGATGCCATGTATATATCCCACTTGGGAATTACCAATTGTGTGGAATCTACTGAATGAGTGTCCTAAATAATAGTCTTTGTCAAAGCATCCCCTAAATATTTCATTAAATAATCTATGTAATAAGTTGGGTAATGATGTCCTGATGATCTTAGACTAGTCTACATTTATATACTAGATCATTGGATGAACAATATAAGTGGGATTCTTCCTCTTAAATTTGGCAAATGGAGTAATACAAGTAGCATGGGGTGTGGTGGAGTAAGGCATAGGTAATCCAAATTGAGTATAATATATGTGAAATTAGGTGTTATTAAGGGTTCCATATCTTCTTAAAATGTATCATCTTAGACTTAGGGGGAACAGGGGAAACTATGACTATAGTAATAGTAGGGAGGCAAAGATAATAGGAACAATAGAAACAATACCAATAATATAAGCAATAGGACTTTTAGGAATAATAGTAACACTAGATGCAATAGGAATTAAGGAGTATAAAGTATCACCTGGAATAATAGGATCTAATGAAATGAAATTAATAGGAGAGATAGTAGAAACCATAGGGACTGAATTAGTTATAGGAATAATGTACCCACTTGAATTATTTGCCTTTATTGATGCTTTCTATTTTATTCCTTAAAGACTCAATATTTTAAACTTTTGTAATTCTTCATCATCATCTTAAATCTTAGGCCCTTCTTGTATTGGTGTTTAAATGACTATATCCATAGGGTACCTAAGGACTCTAGGCTTACTCTTGTATCAAATTGTTAACTTTTGGGTCAAGGGAAGAGCCTAATGAGTGGAAGTGGGTGTAATATTCATAGTTGTAGTACTTGGAATTGAGGATGTAATATGGAGGCTATAATATTTAGAATTAGAAGAATCAATGTAAATTAGTTCCTCAACTCTCCCAAAAGAACTTGTAGTAGTATTAATTTCCTTCAGCTATTTATCTAACATAATGATTGACATTATAATCAGTGGTATCTTATATGGACCTTCTTATGAAAACATTAACACAATAGGGGCCTCTTCTATAAATTTATTCTACTTCATGGTTATCATCATAGTGGGTGGTGCTCTGGAGGAGGTTCCTTGGTCTTGTGACTATTGGGAATGTTGAGAGATCTAGTAAGTTGTAGTTGACCATCCAATTAGAGGTGGGATCCTAGTATGTGCCTATGTAAATGTTATAGAGGGTTCCACCTAGATGGATCTTAAAATCTACTCCATTAGTTCAGCTAATTTTTATCTTTCCATAACTTTGGCATCATCTTTTGAATTAAAAATAATGAAATCATGTTTATATTGTTCATTTTGATAGGGGATGTTGAAATCATGGATATGATTTTGAATTAAGCTATGAGGTTCTCATTCCCTATTAAATAAAGTCACCAATGATTAGTATTACCTAGATTTATCAACTTCTCCAAAATGTTTTCTATTAGTATAACACATCTGACCAATAATCAAAGAATAACCATGAAACAAACCCTTTTTATTCATATTTAAATCCTCATTGATGCTCCACCATAGTTCTTAAGCAATCTCCTATTCATCTAATTTTTTTGGGGACATAATACAGGAGACATAAAGGGGCAACCTTATTCCCCATCACCATGATTACCATGTATTCATGATAGAGCCAATAATCCCCCCTTAGACCTAACATTTTACTAATGCTTTATGATACTATGTACAAGGGCTCATCATGAATTTCCCTCCAAACTTGATGGTAAATGTTATCAGTAATTTGACTATATTCTTCATATATGCATATATGTGGAGGAAGGAAAAGAAGTCGCATACATGATTTTAAATACAATTTGGGGATAGGGTCCATAGAGATCCATTATGCACATAAATGATTCCCATAAATACATCCAATAAATATGACATCATATATAAATGGTTGTGCATGGGCCTCTTATCTTTCTTAAACATTCACTCTTGTAGTCTTACATTGATTATCTCTCCCAAGGTGAATGTCATCAATAAATCTGATAATGGAACTCATTTTAGGTGGAGGAAGTGGATAGTGGGATGACTATATAACATGTTCAATAAGGCCATCTCAATACAGATTCCCATCTAAAATTTGGTGATAAGCACTGGGTCATTGGCTTTGAGGGTGACTACTCCAAGAATGATCCATTTCCTTAGAATGTTATTAATTATGGTCATCTTCTTCCATAGTTTAACTTTATTTCCATCAAATCTAATATATACAATGGATAACCATAGGTACCTCTTTAAATCATCCCTTAAAATGAAATTGATGACTATTTTGTGGCTTATGTGGTGTAAGAAACCACTTCAAATCACCTTCCCTATGAAGAATAAATCCTTCAACAGGTCAATGTCAGGCATTAATTCAAGATTAATTATTGTAAAATGTAGATGTTGATGATTTAATGGAAACAAATTAAATACTGGCTACTTCTATGGGGGTGTCATATTCTTTTCATATGAATGGGTGTCTACATTTTCAATTACATCCCAAAGCATTGAATAATTGACATATTCATCATTGAACATAGTAGAATAAAATAAGGTATCTATATATTATATGGAATCCTTGATAGATAATTTATAAGGTGGAAACACTCCCCTAAATAATTTATACAAAGAATCTATTGCTACCTGGTTTAATTATGTAGTTCTAGTCTTCATTTCAACTATTTGCTTACTTTTTGGAAGTAATTCATGTAGGAACAGAAATAACAAGCACTTAGAATTATATTTTGTATGTAAATTTACTTGATCTATTCAATAATCAATGGACATGATGTATTTTTAGAATTTATTCATATAACATTATGTATAGGACTTTAATTCCAATTCATTCACCCTTAATGTCCAACATATCCAAGCTTGTTTTACTCATTTAATTGAAGCTTTTCCACTTTAATTTGGTGGGTATGTCATATAGTATTTTCATAAACTCATAAAAATTCCACACTATGGCCTTGGAGAAGTGTCACCTTTTCATTAATTTCACAAAAAATAAATTATGCCACATATCATGCCTTCAAAAATCAAGTGTCAAGCTTTGTGTTGATATCAAGCCAACCAATTGTTATGATGACACAAATATGAAAAATGTGAATATGAAGGCTGTGATGGACAAAATTTATGAGTAAAATATCTAAAAACCAAATCTTGTGAATAAAACTCATGAAGAACACTTTTCATGAACACAATTTTCAAACACATTTTTTGAAGAATAAATACTGAACACAACTTGCAAAATATAAATTTTGATTAAGACTTTAAAAATGTAGGATATGCAAAGGCAAAGTCATGATAAAATATGAGAACAAAGTTATAAATACCAAATTTGTGAAGAATAAAAACCACCAAAGTCTATGACTAACAAAAATCAATACTTGTGAACACATCTTGTGAAGTGTAAAATATGCAAAGGCAAAGCAAGTTGCAAATGCATGAGGATTTGGAAGTTTAGATCTGTCTAATTACTTAACAAATGTTGTGATAAAAAACCCTATGAAAAATAATTTTTGAAGACCTAAAATATGAAATGCATAACCTATGAAGTATAAAATAAATGAAGTCTAAATTTGAAAACCTGTATATATGCAAAAATTCCAAAGAACATTAATAGGTTAGTCCAAATAAAACACATAGTAGAAACCTAGATAAATATAAATGTCTATTGAATTTATATTAAACATCAATTATCTGCATGATTAAGGTGTGATGGATGAAGGCGAGCAGGAGGGCACGATAGGGCAGGGCACAATAGAGCAGAAAGTAGGGCACAGCTATAGGGAAGCGCTTAGACTGCAACAGGCATCCCAGGGAGCATGCAGTAGTGGGATGGCTCCACTTTTTCAAGGTTTAGGTTCTTTTTCTACTCTTGAGAAACCAATTATGTGCATCCCCAAAGTCAACGACTGTCTATAAAGATGCAAGGAGAGGCCCAAGCTGGTTATACCAAGGGAAATGATTGCTGAAGATATTGAATACTATTCCAATCACTCCCTATACTGCAGGTTTCTAGGGCTTAGGATGTCACTGTTATTCCTGGAAGCATGGACTTAGAGGATGTGGGCATCAGAAGGAGAAATGGATATTACATTATTGGCCAATAGCTATTTCATGGTCACTTTTACCTATATAACAGATTGTCAAAGAGTTTTTGCTAGAGTTCCTTACTTCCATAATCAAGTGGGACTATTTATCAAGCCCTGGCATGCCGGTTTCATACCTTCAGAGGAACTACCAAACCGTGTCCTAGTGTGGGTACATCTACCCCACTTTTTGGTGGAATGCTACCGAGAAGACACTCTCTAATTACTTGCATCCTTGCTAGGAAGGCTAGTCGGTTCCTCAATGTCACTCTTGGGGAAAAAGGTAATGATTTATGCCTACATTTGTGTTGAAATTGATCTTATTAAGCCATTACTAGATGCTATTGAAATGAGTGCAGGCCCTTTTTCATGGGTACAATAGCTAGATTATGAAACCCTCCCTTTCTACTGTTGTCTGTCATGCTTATGGGCATTTGCAGCGATGGTGTCCCACCTCAAAATCCATTGCATCTCAGCCAGCTCAATATACTCACACTCCTTCTATTACTGACAAGGAAAGGGGTCTAATTTTAGGTGAGGTGCTTGAAACTGATGGTTTTATGCTGGTTAAAGGCTGATATAGAAATAGAGGCCAAAAATGGTCCTTGAAGGAAAGACAATTAGATGACTCACTCAATAGATTTGAAATATTGGATGACCTTAATCAGTAAGAGGTGAATCTCAAGTTAATGATTTTAGACCAGGGGATTGAGGGACTAGCTCAGGAGACCAATGCTTTAGGGGATTTAATTGAAACATAGGATAATGGAGATTGTCATATGGATATGGACCAACAACTGATAATTCTGAAAGGCATGACTTCCTTATTTTCTCCCCTTAAAGAAGACATAAATATGCTCCTTACCAAGAAAATTGGGGACTCAGGGATAGCAAGAAGCAGTAAATCTTCTCCTCATCTAGGACTTCTACAAAAAGACCTTAAGAAAGGAGGGGGAGAGAAATCTGGCAAGCCTGGTAGAAAAAAGGACCTAGAAAAAGATCAAGCTAATGGGAGACACTTTGGTGGAGTTGGGGTCAATAAAGACTCTAGATGCACACTTTTTTAACCCTCTAAAATGATTATAATATCTTGGAATGTAAGAGGTTTGAACAATATCCCCAGACAAAATGATGTTCATAACCTGATTAAAAGTCATAGCTCAGATGTCTTTTTCTTATAGGAGACTAAGCTTTCAGTTGAAGACATGTCCAGACTAGGACCCAAGTTGTGGAGGCAAGGAAAATTTCAATGCATTGGTGCTACCAGATACTCAGGAGGACTAGCTTATCTGTGGAACCCATGAAAGATTGGCCTCATAGGCTGGCTAACTTCTAAGTACTCCATGACTATGATTGCTTCTAGCTTCAAGATAGGGGAAGTCATTCTCTTCTCCAATATCTATGCTCCCAATGATTGGTGGGGTAAAAACTCCTTATGGGGCCACATAAGTTTTGTCCATAGCCTAGCCCCCTTCCACCCTTGGATTATGGTAAGTGATTTTAATGCTATTCTTGATTTGACTAAAAAGAGTGGTGGCACATCAAGGTTGGACCCATCTACTTTGCTAATGCACAACTACATTGAAATTTTGAATTTAATTGATGTCAGGCCCAATAATAGATAGTTTACCTAGAACAACCATAGGAGTGGGAAACATTGCATAGCTGAGAGACTTGACCATTTTCTGGTCTCAGCTTTTTGGGTTGGAGGTATGTGGTCTATGAGGTCTAAAATTTCAGACTACAGAGGATCGAACCATTGGCCCATCAAGCTTAATAGTGTCTCATAGTATCAATTGCACTCTCCTTCCTTCAGATTTTAACTCATGTGGTTGTGAGATCAATCTCTACATGAGTGTGTTGCCAATTGGTGGTGTTGGGGTAGGCCTGCCCATGGTACGGTGATGTACATTTTTGCCAAAACACTTCAATATGTGAAGTACAAGCTCAAGTAGTGGAATCACCAAAGTTTTGGGAACATTTTCCATGCTAAGGCTACTGCACAAACCAAGCTTGATGGTATCATGAGAATAATAATGGAATAAGGACTGACTGAAGACTTACTACAAGAAGAAACACAAGCTGTGAAAGACCTAGGGGAATGTGAGCTACAGGAGGAAATTTTTTGGAAGCAAAAATCTTAGGTCGAATGGCTCCAGGAGTGGGAAAAAAATACATCCTTTTTCTTCAATTCATCCAAAGCTAGGAGACATGGAAATTCTATTTTGACCCTAGTCAATGAAAGAGGTGAGTGGCTTAACTCCTTTCTGGTAATTTCAGAGGACGTAGTGTAGTACTTCTCTACTCTCTTCAGGGAAGATGCTAATGAGGAATCACCAAAAGAAGCTTAGGTTCTCTTCTACATTCTGTCATTGGTGACGTGTGAAATTAATGAAAATTTAATGAAACCAATCACACTTGGAGAGATTGAGGAAACCATTGTTCAGATGAAAAAAGGGAAAGCAGTTGGACCTGACAGCTTCCCAGCTAAATTCTACCAAGAATTTTGGGATATCATCAAACTTGACCTTTTAGCTGTTGTCCAAGAATCTCAACAGAATAAGTAAATGCTTAAGGCTACAAATGTGAACTATCTTACTCTCATACCCAAATATGAAGGTGCTGATAGGCTAAGCCAATTTTCTCCTATATCCCTTTGTAATGTTGTTTACAAAATTATATCTAAAATCATTGCAGATAGGTTAAAAAGAGGGCTGAGTGCTATGATCTCAGAAGATCAGAGTGGTTTTGTGGAAGGCAGGCAAATCCTGGACAATATTGTTATTGTTGTTGAGTCCATTCACTCCATGGCCAGCTCAAAAGATAAGGTGATGTTCATTAAATTGGACATGGCCAAAGCCTTTGATAGGGTCAGATGGTCATTCCCATGGAAGGTTCTTAGTGCTTTTGGCTTTGTAGATGAATGGACTCAATGGGTCATGAGCTGCATTTCCTTGGCTTCCTTCTTAGTGCTTATCAATGGAGAACACACGGAGCTTTTTGGTGCTACAAGAGGGTTGCAATAAGGTGATCCTCTATCTCCATACCTTTTTCTTCTCCTTGCTGAAGGTTTGGGGAGGTTGATCAACAGGAACAGAGAGGAAGGAAATATCTAAGGATGGTGATGGGGAGGGGAATTATCAGTGCAATCACACCTGTAATTTGCTAATGACACTACCCTTATGGGCATGGCCATAATGACTGAAGCTGCTAATTTACGTAGGGCATTAGATGTTTATTTAAAGGCCTCAGGACAAAAAGTCAATGAAGATAAGTCATCCATCTTTTTCTTCAACACTCCAGGTCCTATTCAGTAGTAGATAGTGAGGACTTTGCATTTTTAGATTGGTACTCCCCCCTTGATTTACTTGGGTATCCCTATCTCGACTGGCCGTACATCCAAAGAATCTAGGCAGACTATTTTGGAGAAATTTTGGGTGAAAGTGAATCATTGGACACACCGGTGGTTATCCTTTGCAGGCTGAGTTCAACTTATCCAATCTGTGGTGAAGGCTTTTCCTATTTATAGGTGTATGCTCCAAGTTGTCCTAATGGGAATCGTTAAGGAGTTTGATTTAGTTACCAGATAATTCTTATGGGTTGATAGTTTGAACTCCACTAAATGGAGCCTTATTAGATTGTCTGCAACCCCAAACAATATGGTGGGCTCGATCTGAGGCAAATGAACTTAAATGGTATTGCTTTGGTGGCCAAACTTTATTGGTGATGGTGCACTAAACAAGACAAGGCTTGGGCTAGAATTCTCTCATAGAAGTACTACTCTAAAACCATTCAGAGGGGCATTCCTCACTATTTACTTATTGGGAAAGGTTTGACAATATGGGGTACTCTCAAAAAAGGGTATGTTCTCATCAAGGATGACTTATTCTAGATTTGTAAATAGGGATCCAAGGCTCTCTTTTGGTCTAACTCTTGGGATGGTTATCCTCCCATCATTTCTTAGTTTCCAAATTTGTTGAACCTTTGTTAGAGATTCCTTGATGTTGGCTGGTCTTAGGTGACTGACTTCAAGGTTTACATTACACAAGGATAGGTTGAGGTAGCTCACTAGAAAGCTCCCAAAACTTGGCCTGTTAATGGGACACAAGAAGAGAATGAGGAGATATTGAGCATCCTTTCTAGGCATCACTGTAATCCTCTTCAAGAGGAGGATGAGCTAGCTTGGTCTCCCAATCCCAAGGGAGCTTACATAATTTCATCTAGATATCAAGCTTTACTTCTTCAAAGATTGGGTAGAGAGGAAGTTCATTGGTGGAGACAGTCTGGAATAAATTCACATGGCCTAAATGCAACTATTTTTCTTGGATGTTAGCTTGGAATAGGTGCTTGACTTGGGACAATCTCCAGAAGAGAGGTTTTTAAGGCCCTTTAGTATGTGTTATGTGTAGAGCAGTTGAGGAAGATTCAACACACCTTTTTTTTGTGATGCCCCTTTGCCTTGCAACTCTAGCATTATTAGTGGGATGTTTGGCAGCACCCATGTTTTCATGCTCAATCTGTGGTCAATTTATAGAATGGAATGGGAGAATCCCCCTCAAAGATGCCCTTCTTGTAGGACACATGACTAAGCAGCCCCATTTTTCTATTCTGGCAGATCTGGCTTGAGAGAAATAGGTGAATTTTCTGGGGGGTGAGGGTCATGGTGCAACAAGTATGGTAGAAAGTGGTGGGGATGATCTAGGAAACTGTCCAAGCAAAGAGTGTGATCTACCTTCCTTTGACCAAACAAGATGATCAAGTGGTGGCATGACTTGGATTCCAGAAATTAACTGGTAAGTTAACATGTGTCAGGATGAGCAAGCAAGTCAAGGAGTAGATTCTTAGGATTGGTCAGTGGTAATGCACCCCTAGTGGGATTCTCAAGATCAATACGGATGGTTCCTCCAGAGGTAATTCAAGACCCGTGGGTACTGGAGGGATAGGAAGGGATTTTGAAGGTACGGTGATTTTTCTTTGTGTGGTTCTTGAGGGGTTGCAAACCATTAACATGATGGAAGTCCAGGCCATTCTTTATGCCCTTGAGAAGGCCCAGGTGTTAGATTGGCATAAGATTATCTACAAATCAGACTCTCAAGTCTTGATTAACTTGCTCATTAAGAGGAAAGTGGTGGATGTCAATTAGCAGCTATCTCTGCTTGTGCAATAGATTTTGCAGATTTTCTCGCTTATGGATAGCATTACTTTTACTCACATTCTATGTGAATGGAATAGGGTAGCAGATTTTTTTGGCTAAATGGGCATCAGACCATTTGGATGGGGGAAACATTGAGGATTGGGGGTCTCTCTCCCCGACGTTGCATTATGATTTGGAAAGAATTATGGAGGCTGATAGGGAGGTTCATAATATTGTCTAGTTGGGCGTGTGCCTAGTTTTTCAATTTTTTCTACTTTCTTCTGGAATTTTTTCCCCCCATTCTTCTTGTAATGCTTTTCTTTACTTATTAATATTATTTTTACCCCTTTTTTTAAGAGAAAAGACATCAATTATCCGCATATATAATAATAACTTTTAAATCTTGATCTTGCTAAATACACAAATAAATGTTGAGGAAAAGGCTTTTAAAAATATAACTAGACCTTTAAAACTTTTAATGGACCCCTATTAAAAAAATGAAAGAATGGGGTGTGTTGAGTATAAATGAATTCATCCTTAACACTCCATAAAATAATTGATAACTTTTTATGATTTCAATTGAGATGCATTGGTAAGCTTAGTCATGAAATTTCTCCCTAAAAGGGGATTTTTAGTCCTAACCACAATGGTCCACAATTTATGATCCATAAACTCAACTTTAATGTGATTTTTCCAGATATTATTTTTACACCCATTAAGCATTTCATGTTTGTCTAGCATAAAATTATAAGTTATTAATTCCCTTCTTTAAAGTTGACATAAAAACACTATAAAAGCTTTAAAAATTAAAAAAAAGAATGTTTTTACACTATTTGATAATATATAAAATTTATAGTGTGAACAAATAATAATCATTCAATTTTTTGTAAAATAATGAGAAAATTTTGTAAAAGATTACAACTAAATAAGATGTCACAAGTGTCACACAAAATAATTATGTAAACACAATTATTAAAAAAGTTACAAAAATTATATAAGGAGGATTCAAATCAACAAATGGACCACACTAAAACATCCAAAACATTTAAAACCCTAAAAATGATTGGTCATATGACCTTATTTGACAAGACTAGGTCAAGTGTTGAAAGTGAAGAAATTAGACTAGGGTTTTAACATGAGTTAAGGCACATGAACCAAAAAATATTTTTAAACTAATTATTTTGAAAATCTTTGACAAAAATAAAATAGGGTTGGATGGGTTTTAAATCAACACCTTGTTTTCATAAGTGTCTTGTAAAATTATACTTACTAACTCCTCTACTCTAAAGCTTTGAAATAATACATGCAAGCTTTGATTTTAAATCATATTTTATTGATTTTTTTTTAAATAACAAAATAATTGCATGCATTCAAAATCAATTTGCATGTTTTATTTAATTTTTGGTAAGAATATGTCAAAATAGAAATTGGGGCCCACTTTATTTTTTGTATGGAATATTATACTTATTAAAAAAACATATTTGATAAATACTATCAAAAACTTTATACTAACCTTAAGAAATGTTGCATGAAGCATGACACATATGAGAAAACTATAAGTTACATAGTAGTTTGAAGAAGCCACAAAAGAGCTTAAAATTTTTTAGGCATTCCTCCATAGGACCAAGATGACCAAGTTTCTAAAATCAAATTTTGATTAAAAAATTCAATTATTTATGCACTTATTATCCCACATAGACCATATAGGTGCAACCAAGAAGAATAAAAAATTCATATAGGTTTTAGGATGCCTTCTCAAGTTTTGTAGTGGTTTACATTCACCAATAATGATGTTTTAAAGTATTTAACTCTAGAATCAGGGCTAGGGAGATCCAAAAACATTTTTTTCTATTTTATAAGGCTCCACAAGTTTCAGGTGCTTGTATAATGATGCCAAAGCTAATTATTTTACTTCAAATTGATTTATGATTAATTGAATGGATTTTTGAGTGATTGAATTGAGTTTTAGAGTACTCAAAATATGAGAATTAGGCCTCCATAGTGATCAACATTTTTTCTTCTCCCTCTGTGTTGTTGATTTAAAAATTTGAAGAATATTGGGGTTTTATTCCTAATTTATTTAAAGGGTCTAGATTGATAAATCAGTAAATAATATGAAATAAATAACATATTGATTTGTGAAAATTATTTGTAATTAGATATTTTTAAAAAATAGTAATAAAAGGGAGAAAAAAAGACTTAGATTAAACTATGTTGATCCAACTACAACAAGGTTTGATATTCGCTATGCAGGCCTAGGATACTATCACAAACAATATTCTAGCTTTCATTTTTTGATTGGATGAGAGTACTAAAAGTAGATAGGAGTGGCACCAGTGCTGTAGTCCTTGTCTATTGTTGTTGTCTTAATGAGATAAGCTTTTTATGTTATGTTCAATAGGTCTGTATGACACTATCTCTAAATTTTCAAAGCCTCATTGTCAACAATACTCCTTATAGATCTAATTTTCTTCATTTATATGAATTTAATGTACTTGAACAAAAATTTAGCAAATAGGGAAAAGGGGTTAGTGTGTGTAAGATGCACTAGATATGCTTCACACCCTGTGTGTGGGCATGCTACCTACATACCAATACTTTGAAGAGGGATCAAGCCATATGTAGTTCTCCCTTTAAAAGTGTTTGGTGCAATTGTGATATGAGAATGCTAGGAAATGCTAAACTAGGTATGTTTGAGATGATTAGGGATTAGTGTAGAGATTTATAGGTGCTTAGGACTATATTAGATGCTTGTATGTAGAGAATAGGTAAGATTTCCTAAGTGATTTCACTTTTATTCTTGCTTTATTGATAATATTTTCTAACCATTTCCAAATGATCTTTGAATGGGATTTTATAGGGATCTACTAGTCATTGATTAAATTTAATTGCATAGGCTAACAAGGATAAGGATGGGGAACTAGAATAAATTGACTATTGGGTCCAAAAATAAATTTGGACAACATTGCTAAAAGTAGACAATAATGGAACTAATGCTCCTATCCTAGTTGGATGTTATTATCCTAGGTAGATAGGACCTAGAGGGATGGGTTGATCATGAAAAGAGGCTTTTAGCTTAGCTAGGATTAGGTATAAAAGGCTATGAATGACTAGGAATCAGTGAAAATAAGCCTATAAATTTCATAAGAGAAAGTGAGAGGGACCTATGGGTTACATGTCATTATCCATACTCAAGTTATCAATTTTTAAATTTTATATGACTACATTTGCACCCTCTTTATTCTAGTGATGCAACAAAGTGAAATACTAGGATAAAGGGTAAAAAAAGAAAATTTACCTGAACTTACCTACAAGGATGAAGCTCGTGAAGCTTATGTGATGTTGGGTTTGCATAAAGAGAGCATTTTGTGAAGTGTAAATCTATTGTGATGTTGGATGTTTGTTGTACCAAGAGTAATATTATGAATGAAGCTGAGTGCTCAATTCCCTATAAAGTGGCTAAATAATGCAAAGGTTATCCCTTTGGATCCATCATCACCCACTAAGTGAAGCTAGGTAGTTGTGCCTATGTTGATCTATGTTTGGACTATGTGTCTAACCCCTCTGAATAAGTGGCTCAAGAATATAAAGGCTAGCTAGTCCTTTAGATCCATTACCACCCCATGAAGTGAAGATATAAATAGATATCAGTACAGAATGTGTGTCATATCAGATGTCTACTAAATCCCATAAATGTATTATGAATTGATAATTTTGGAAAGGATAACCTAATGTATGTTGTAAAATAGGCCACTCTTAGCCATTTTGAAAGATAGAGATTAGGTTTGTATGAAATCCACTCCAAAGTTGAGAATCTAGCTTATGTGGAAGCCACTCAATAACATGAGAATTTGAGAAATCAAAAGTTAGGATTGTATGAAAGGAAAACCAAAATGATGCCAACCACCTATAGATGGAGTAAGGCATATAACTATTGAGAATGCTTGGGTAATGCTGAACTTAGAAAGAAAGAAAATAAATGTGCCATGTACATTGCCCCTAATCATTGGTGTCTGAAACATGGATTGTGATCTATATATTGTACCAACTACCCTATCAAAAATAGAAAGTGAGAGTCATAATTCCATGCATGATTCCCCCTATATCTAGATTCTCTAAGAAAACTATATTAAAACTATTGATTCTAGTATGAACTATAGATGACAAAATTATAACTGAACTTACCTTTCTATCTATTTCTAGAAAATATAGTTTTTTAATATTTGGATAGGAGTGTTGAAAATGGATAGTAACACCATTAGTGATATAGTCCAATCTTGGTGCTATTGTCCTTGGCCAAATCTGATGACTGTTCTATATTTTTGACTGTCTACTTGGTTTGTTATAACTAGTTTGATGTCTAGTTATTTTTTTAGTTGTTCTAAAACTAATTTTTTTGAGCAATAGGAGCTCTAATATTTATGGTAAAACCCATATTTATTACCCCCTATTATAAGGTTAGGAATAGGTACTCTAAAATGACTACCCTCAGAAGAAGAAGCCCTAAAAATGTGTTAAGCTAGAAAATATACATGATATAACAATGATAATTAACAAGATATAACATGGTTTGAATTGAGATATTGTTAGATCAACAAGGACATGCCTAGATAGATATAATGATGTAATAGAATGAGTAATGTACTAAACTAGAATTTAAATTCTAGTTAGTGTTTATTTGTTAGTTGTTAGTTGGAGGGATGGAGCATGATGTCCATCATGGCATCTAATAAAATATGAATAATGCATTATATGGATCATGACATTGCAAACAATCTAAATCAATCAAGCAAGCATATAAGGAAAGAAGCAAGAAGTGTAAAAGAGTGGCTAGGGGGCTAATTAAACAAGGGACATGGGGACATGCCACTTAAAATAGAAATCAAGCATATAAATAATGTTCAAATACCACATACACATATAAGTGGAACAAGCAAATTTGGCACAAGGGCCACAGGCACATTAAAGAGTATAAGCAAAAGACATTGGCAAATGTCCTAAGGAACACATATGAATAAAATAAAGGATATTGGAAAATGTCCTAAGGCACATATAGGAGACAAGTAGGAACTAGCAATATAATCACATCAAGATACACTAAGCAAGAAGGTAAAGCATGTAAAGAATATAAAGGTACAATCACATCTAAATAATAAAAGCAAGAGGGAAAGTATGCAAGGCATGTTCAGTAAAAGGCTAGGTATATTCTAAGAAATACACAAGTGTTAGATACTGATGATATGTCAATAAAGTAATTTTTGTAAGCTATTAGATAATGTACATCAACATGATCACTTAGAGTTTGTAGTGTAGGAATGACATAACCTGGATGGTGTAGTCATGTATAAGATGCCCTTAGCAGGTATGTATATCAATGTGTGTCTCTAATATAAAAGTAGGAATTCCCCCTCAGTGGGTAGAGTGAAGTAACCAAGTAGCTAGATTTTACTGTACACACTCAAAGAAGATCAAGTAAAACATGGTAATATAGATAAATTGACATACAATATCATGGAACAACAAATGTAAGTCTTAGCATAGTAGTAGCAATGTAAATCATAGATGATGAATACAAATCAAAATGTTTTTGTTGTTTTTGACATATTTGAATGTTTTTGTTGTTTTTGACATATTTGAATGTTTTTGGATTTTTTTAAATGTTATATAGTTTTTGTATTTTGGAATTAATTGAACTATGTATAATTAAGTAGAAGAAATTATGTAAAATCAAGTGTAAGAAACTATGTATAGGTAATGATAAGAAGAAATGATACTAACTGATGAGTCTCATGCAAGACTCCCTATCAAGGTGTCTTATATCAAGGAGAGGGATCGTGCATGATCATGAATCATGATGAAAATGCTAAGACTAGGGCTCTAAAAGCTATATATGTTGTAAATGATCTAAAATCTCTAAAGTGTAAACCAACTATGGGATTCCCCTATAACTTTGAGAAGTGGATGCAACTGTAGGGCTCTTAGAGACCCATGTAGTAATAGTAGAATCTCTCTGAACATGTGCTCTACGTGTAGATACATGAGATCTCAATGGGACTACCCTAGGTGTGAATATTGTAGCTAGAAGCTATCTATAATCCTAAAGCTATAGAGGTGTATAAACCCTCTGTGTTAGTGATGGATGCCTCAACTATGTCTAAATTTATACTAGAAGAGGAACTATAACTGGTGGAGAAACTAAAACTAGAAGTTGTACTAAAGCTAGTAACTGTACTATAGAATATGGACCTAAAGTGGGGAGTAGAAACTCATATGGAACTCCACAAACTATAATAACATGATTAGTGTGAATGAATATCATGCATCTATGAACTATAGAAGGCACTAATAAGTTTCTAAATCCATGGTTGACCAAGTAACATACTGAAAAATCTTGCACTAGGAACTATAGTGAATGGTGTGGCGATGTGTGTTGGACCAACTTGTAGAGGAAGTAAAATCTCACCCAATGAAATATGTCTATGCTCACTAAATCCACTGACAGCTATGTCTATTGGTGTAATATCCTACTTTCAATATCCTAAATATTGTAATAATGTCATAGTGTATATGTTTATGTTGGATCTATTGTCTATGAGAACACTATGAATATGATGATTATGAATGTGAGCTCTAATAAAGAGTGCATGATAATTTGAATCATCCTTGATGATATCATACTTTAATAAAAATATGGAAGGTCTAGCTGAAACTCTAGAATTATATACACCAATCATGTTGCTCAAAGTATGTGTCTCAACTAAAGGTGCCCTGTATGTATTCGGTGGTGGATGTGGATGATATGTCTGGTGAACCCCTGATGTGTCCCCTATGTCCTATTCAGAATATTTTGGAAAAGGATCTAAAAATATTTTCAAAGCTTTATCATGTGTTTGCTTTGCCAAAGGAGGCTCAATTGAAGTGCTAATATTAATATGATTTCCATCTATTAAATCATGTATCTTGTGTCTCAAACTGATGCATCTATTTATTATATGACCTGGTGCCTTATGTAACTCAAAAAAAGCATGCTAATAATATCCTTATGGAAGAGGCTTTATTGGGTCAACTTCCCAAATATGAGGGATAGATATGGTGTTACTATCCAATAGCTACTATAAAAATCTAGTTAGATAAACTGGTAGATTGGTAAATGTACATCGAGGAGGTGTTGATAAAACCACTCACTAAGGGGCTTCTAGAGTCACATTAATTATAAGTTGATTTTGAATCTTGTTATCATTGACCTTTAATTTATATGGTACTTTATTGTTACTCTTATTGGTTTTTTCTATGATACTTATGTACTTGAGTTTGCCCATTGAAATTAACTTGACTTCTCTTTCTTTTAGTGTGTGACACAATTTAGTGAAGGAAAATAATATTTTGAACATGATTAATTCATGAAGTGTTGGTAGAAGAATTTGTTTGAAGAGGTCTTGTAACTCTTGATCTAAAATGGGGATAGTCATCTTAGCCAATGTGGTCTTATATTAAATAACATAATATGTGTGAAATTCATTTGACCTTTGTTTCTATTATCCAACTTGAGCATATTAAACCTTGTCACCAATGTTGATACTGAAGTGTGCTAAGAGCATGTCTACTAAAGGATTGAATGCATTAACTAACTAATTTGTTAGACTATAGAACCATTGTAAATCATATTCTTTTAGGCTTTGTGGAAATAGCCTGGTAAGTAGCCACTCATTTGGTACATATTCCAAGCATGCTACATGAAATGATATTAAATGTGTCTCTAGATCACCCTTGACATCAGAAAGTGTAAGCTTGGGTTGAAAAAAACCTTGTGGAAATGGTGTAGAAGCAATTTGATATACCAATGGTGTATTCAAAGAAGCAAAATAATCCAAATCCTATGTAGGTCTAGAGGCACCTTGCTCAAGATGTTTCACCTTGGATTAAGTAGATCTTATATCTTACACAAGGGCTACCACATTAAGAGATAAAGATGTAATAGATATAGCTGGTGGCATAGAAGAAGGTTGGGCTGCTATAGGGGGTTGTTGAGACATAATTACCCCCATAGTGTCATTTGTAATTGGTGGCTTTGTGTGAATGAAAAACTCAACTTGTTTAGCCTTTTTGATTTATATGAGAGATTCTAATATAAGAGTATGATCTTGAGTTTTTTCCCTAAGTCTTTATCTAAAAATTTTGAGGGTCAAATATTTATTGAGTAAAACTTCATTATCAACAATGGGTAGAAGTGGATCATTAGTCTAATGTGGCGGAGCATGAGCATCAGTGTGTACATCATCGTTGGTATTCTCATATTGCTCATTGTTTGAATCATTCTCATTAAAATTGGTGTAATCTGGATGTGTAGAATATATGGTTTGAGTTTGAATGGGTTTTTTATCCATATTATATGGTTGAGTTGAAGGAATATAGGTGAATTCAAGAGGACTACCACTAATTATTGCACTTCATCTTAAAAGAAGAGATACAAGGAACATAGGTGGCATAAGGAAAACAAAGTGGATAATAGTAGAAAATATTAAATGGATATAATCTAAAGAAGTAACTAGAATGTGCATAAAAAGGATACGAAGCTTATAGACATATAAGGTGATACTAAAGAAGCAAAAAAGGAGAGAGTACATACAACTAAGGTTTTGACAATAATATTTTTGTAAAATACTATGAACTTTTGAGTTAAGTATGCAATTAAAAAATTCATAATTTATGGGAAAGTATTTGATTTAATGGAACCTAGTAGATGCAACTAGGATTTTGAAGGAAATAATTTTTTTGAAATTACTATAAATTTTTTAAATTGCTTACTAGTAGTAGTTACATAGTAAATTGTAGTTCTCCCTTTGAAAGTGCTTGGTGAAATTATGATATGAGAATGTTATGAAATGTTAAACTAGGTACGCTTGAGATGATTAAGGACTGGTACAGAGATTTAGAGGTGCTTAAGACTGTACGAGATGGATGTATGTAGAGAATAAGGAATATTTCCTAAGTGGTTTCACTTGTATTCTTACTTTCTTGATAATCTTTGACAACCCTTTCTAAATGATCTTTGAATGGGCTTTTAGAGGGATCTATTGGTCATGGATTGAATTTGCTTGCATTAGGCCAATAAGGAGAAGGATGGGGAACTAGAATAAATTAACTGTTGAGTCCAAAAATAAGCTTGGACAATAACACAAAAATAAACAAAAATGGCATCATTATCCCCATCCTAGTTGTATGATATTGTACTAGGTAGATGGGACCTAAGGTGATGGATTGATCATGAAAAGAGGGTTTTGGATTTGCTAAAATCAGGTTCAAAAGGACAAGAATGACTGGGAATCAATTAAAAAATAATATGAGGGTCATGAGAGCAAGTAAGAGGGACCTATGAGTTTGGTGTCATTAGCCATGCTCAAGTTACCAATTTTTGCATTTTATATGATTACAATTGTATACCAAGTTTAACATTGATAAAAATATTTGAAATGTTTCAACTAGTTTAGTTTGAAAGTTTCACTAAAAAAATAATCAAACTCTAAAGTCTTGAAAATAAATTGCACCATATCCAAGCTCTAATACCATGGAAAAATTTGAATTATATGCAATATATATTGAATATGAAAATAGAAGAGATCTGGTGCTATAAGTAATAAGCAAAGACATGTATCAATGTTAACAAAAAATTTAATGTGGAAAACCTCAAAGAGGTAAAAATCCATAGGATGATATTATTCATATAATTAAGAAATATAACCCAATATGAAATCCTTATTCTTCACACTTATTATTTAAACAAGCTTCATATAACTCTTCATGTCAATACAATGAATACATGATGTTTCTATGTATTAATTTTAATAATGGTAATTAAATGACCAAAGGGGTAAAACATTTTTTTATATTGGGGTGTGGAGGTGGACCAATGTAACCAACATGTTCAACCTTTCCCTAAGGAAATCATCAATGGTAAATGAATAAATATGTTTTTTATATTCATTTACATGAGGTATTCAACCCATGTTAATAATAACAAAACATTATTATTTAATTAACCTAAATATGCTAATGGTTTAATAAAGGCACCACATAAGTATTAAATATTCAAATAATTAAATCATTCAACCTCACCAAATTTATATATTTGAGTGATAAAATCATCCAATATCACCATATTTATTATATGAGTTGATTAAATCACTCACCCTCACTAGATTATATATTCACACTTGAGTTATGCAATTGAATTATAATGGTATCAATGGTTATGTCACCACTCATCATTTCACTAGATTGGGGGCATAATACCTTCTAGTATCCCTCTTAAAATCTCTAAATTTTAGGTCTAAACACTTTTTAGTTCCAATTATTCATAAGGAAGCATCTTTACCAAGTTAAAAACATCAAGAAGCAACATGGTTTAATCAATATACATGTGTACTCCTTCATTTATTTATTTATTTTCAATCATTTCAATTATTTCAAATTTTAGATTATATTCATTTATTTATACTATAACATGATCTTGGTTATAAGTCATACACTATTAAATCACTCAAAGTGGGCTCAAGTAAAGGCAAGGTGTGTTACACACACCTAGGTATACATTTCTTTCCTTTAACCTAGTAATTTCATCCTTATGCATTAATAGATTAAATGTTGGAAATCATAGATAATAAAAATAAATATTTATATAATCTCATTATTTTACATATTAAAAATATTAATCATGGCTCTAGACTTCAATCTAGACCTCCCTACTACTGAAATGCTCATATTCGCCATTTTAATGTGCCTAAATGCTTATACATTAGTCCAATCCATATCATTGTAATGACCCAAATTTGTTTTATTGCATAGAAATATTAAAACTTAACAAACATCATCTACTATTAGTTTCAAATCCAAACCTATTTTATATCCTTTTAGACACTACCGGCCATAGAGGGACATTATCATTGATGGTAGAGTCCATATCCATATCTAGTGTCCAGTTTCCAAAATTCATCCAAATTGAAAATGTTTTGAAACTTTTAACCCTAAATTAAGATATGTAATTATAGTTTAAGGTTAATAATATATAAATTAGTATGTAAAAGTGTGATAAACAAATCTATATTAGGCTAGGTAATTTTCAAACTCAGATAAAAAATATTTTGAATTTAAATATTGAGGTATGCTATAAATAAAAAGTACAATTATTTATTGATATTGTAATGAGATAGAAAAAATATTACTTAGTTTATTGTGCATGTGTATATCTGATATGGAATAGGGTAGAATCAAATTGAATCTAGATTCTTGATCAATTGATATATTTTGGAAATTTGCATTTTATGGCCTTAGACATTTGTGTCAGACATCGATAGTTGTATTGATGTTGGTGTCTGAGATGGAAACATATGTCTAGTATAGAATATTGACTAGATATAATTGTGACCACATGGATCCTTAATTTTTTTTACTCTTTTATTTGGTGTGTTCATATATCACATACATACTATCACTCTTTGTCAAATTATCAAAACTTAGTTTCCTCACCCTTGGAGTGACTATGGGAAAAGTAGGTTAGTGGGCACATGGTATCAAATTTACCTAAGGACCCCTCTATTAATAGGTGTAACCTACATATAAATTACTCCAAATAGAGGCTCAAAACTATGTAGTTATAATATACATGTTGTCTTATGTGTGCATAAGGATGCAATATGTGATAAGTAAGCACATAGAGTGACCTAACTTGTAACTTAGAAAATATGGCTTATTGAATGATATTTTAGCACATCAAAAATATAGATGGGATGTCCCTATGATTGATGTTTAAATAATAAACAATATGAAAATTTTGATCACTTTAATTCTTGATTTAATGATTTTTATAAGTTGCCTTGTGAGTTTATAGGTCTATTATAAGTGAGGAATGAATGAGGATTGATCTTGTATATATACCAATCGTCTTTGAAAATATCTCACATTAAATAAGTTAGGAAAACCATTAGGATATGTTTCATTTGTTAATTTAATTATTTTAGGGAACTTTAAACTTAGTTTGGCATATGACACTATCATTGAAATAAGCATCCAATTAGAACACAAGTTTTAAGGAAGTTGGAAAACAAGTATAGTTCTAAAACTTATAGAAGATGATAATAAGTAGGTTTAAAGTATTTTTCATAGTATATAAGGATTGGTCATTAGAATAACATATGGTAAAAATAGGATATAATAAATAGTGGATGTGATCCTTTTAAAATCAATAAGGTCTTAGAACTAAAGGGTATGATCATGAGAAGTACTTTCCAAGAATACAAGACTGAGGTGCTATATAATTTATATTTAGTGTCTACTTTTCCCCCTTAATATAGTAATGAAATTACTATTTTAAAAGAAAATAAATGCATACTTGAGTATGTATAAAATATATACACATAATATTTTCACACTTGTATCAATTACTGAGGCTTTACATCTTCCAAGAACCCATTGTGACTCAATCTCTCTTAATGCATGCCTTAAGGGATGCACCAAGAAAAGTGTGAGTAGAACTTTGGTGATTCGAAGGATTTTTGTCCATTATTATCATATTATTCCCTATCGATTCAACTCCTAAAACCTTTCCCTAATCTATCTCTCTTTCCTTGCACATTCCTCTAGTATTTTCCTCTTTCTATCATTCTTTCCCTTGCTTAGTACCCTTTTTACCTATTCAATAAGCTAAGTCAACCTAGTCGACCTAACATATTATGGGGTCACTTTAGCTCTTTAGGTCTAATTTATCTTGCCAACCTAGCAAAAAAATTAGGCATTAGCTTGATAATATGCTAGGTCAACCCAATCAACCTAGCACAACTGACATTTCCAAGTGATTTTTAGGTTAGATACTCCTATATATACAAGGTCATTTTGGTCATTTCCATATCAATGAAATTAGGAGTTATTATTCACTCATGCTTCTTCAAAATATGCTCTTCGACCATTCTACTCGAGGAGTCTTAGCTTAGGTTTATTATTTAGAGAATATTAGTCTTTTGGAGAGGGCTTGGATGCTTTGGCCTAAAAAATTAATCCTTATGAACCACAACAACCTCTTGTGAAGCCCCATTGGCCAAGTGAGAGATGGAGTCATGACGGGTTCATATTCAGGTAAGTATATTCTAACTTTTTTCTTCTCTCTTTTAGTAGATAGAAGTAGTATAAGTGTTGGTTCAAATAATATTACTCCTCATATTCCATATATTAGGGTGTTATTCATACTTAATTTATTTTAATTTCCCTATACATGTATTTGATTGCTTTACATCTAACACCTTACTTTGTGCCACAATATTTAGTGAACACTATATTAGTTTACTTTTCTTATTATTAGATTAGTTTAATTTCTTGTTTATTATCATAAGTGAATATAAAAACCATATGACTCTTTGAGGGTTGTTGTGGGATTATGTTAGACTGTAGGATTTGGAACCCTACCTAGCATTATGTGTTGTGATAGATGATACAAGTGATCCCCTAATTGAGCCTAGCAGATCCTCATATTGGTCATGTTCTTTATTAACAAGTGTGTGCCCCAATCAGAAGTGTAAGTTTGATCTATCTTATTCAATCCAAGATTGATTCATGTGCACCATGTAATTTTAATTGAATACATTCTAGTGAACATGATGTGAATCAAACCCTTATGAGCTTTTTTTCACTTATTTTATTCATTTTTTCATCTTTTCTATCATATGTTCTGATTTTCTAGCTCGATTTTGTCAACCTAACTATTTTTATCTATGTGTAAGAATAGGCAACTAGATAAACCAGCTTAACCCAACATAGGTTTCCATAACTTTGCATACTTTATGTTGACCAAGCACATTTAGAGCCACTTTATAGCAGGTTCCTATTCAGGGTTCACAGTACAGGTTCTAGATTTCAGACTTCTAGATTTGTAGTCTAGTCAACTAGGTTCACCAACTCAACTTAGCACATTTCTAGACATCCAATTCAATTTTCTAGGTCAACCATGTCAACTTAGCACACTTTTTTAGCTTTTGTAGTAGGTTCCTATCTCACTTGGTCAGCCAGCTCAACCTAGCTCTATAGATTGGACCAAATCCCTCTAAGGTTATAAGTCAGTTATTTATTCTATTTTCATCTCCAAAACACCAAGATCAATTCTTATTTTCTCTATTTCACTCCACTCTATACTCTTCCTTCAAAATGGAAATATATTTAAATGTACTAATTAGATTTGCCAGCATCAATTCAATTGATTATGTATTTCATTTCAGTTTATGTTTTTCTAGAATAGCTATAGGCATAACTTATTTCATTTCTCATCTTATTAGTAATCCTTTCCCTTTCCCTATCTGTTATGCTACATCGACCATCTTGACTCTGCACTATCCTAGAATATTTTGACTACTTTTGTTTACTATATTAGGTTAACCTGATCAATGTAGCATAGTCTACAAGTCCATTTTTTCCACTAGGTCACCCTAGTCAACGTAGTTTTGTTTTTTACTTCCCCTATTTTTAGCTTGGTTCTTCATCCTTTTTGATCTGCATCTTATTCATTTCTTTTTGATCAAAATGAGGTCCCCTATCAAAATCTTTTTGGATAGTCTTAATTTATTTAGATCCTATATAAGGTGTTCATTTATCCCTTTCTTTACCTCCCAAGAGAACCATCACTCTTGGGACACCTCTTCTCCTCCATCTAAAAATTTCATTATGGTTCAAATAACACCTCAAGATGAGGTTTATGGGTCCAATCCTTTCTGCACCTACCAAGAACCTTCTCAAAATCTTCAAACTAATGTGGGAGTGATTGACTCAAATTTATTTAATAATCCCACTAATAAATATTCTTTTAATATTCCCTCCAACACCAATGTGGGAAATGTTCCTTCCAACACCAACCCTCCACCTAAGACATATAATTATTAGCCCAAGTGATTCAACAAATGAACATTATGTAAAACTCTAATACCAATAAAATGATGAAACTTCAAAAACATTTGATCAATGTGGATAATCAACCTCCAATCATGAATCCTCAAGCTAATCCTAATTACATTCATCCACCTCTTAGAGATGCCTCAGGTAACATTATTCCTCAACCAGAATAATAAAATGCTTTAAACTATCCAAAATGAGCCTTTAGCTCCCTCGATTGTATCTATTGACATTTGTAACATATCACCAATTATTAAATATGATTGGAATAAATACCCCACCTCATTTATTAAAGCTTTTGGTAATCTCTACAAAGAGTGGAGCTAAACTAATACATTTTCCACTACTAAACTCTTAGTCAAAACCTTCACTAGTGATGTATTATGATGGTATAATCAATTACCTCAATATTATATTTGGCAACTTGAAGATTTGGTCAATCCTTTATTTAAAGAGTTTCAACATAATAATCTTCCTCAAAACTATCTTAGCCATTTCATACATGCTAAATAATCTCCTAATGAATCAGCTCATGACTTTATTAAAAAATGGAAATCCTTAGCTCATAAAGCCAATCATAATGTGTTTGATGATAACCTATTCAAAATATTTATCATAGCTTTAACCCCTACTCTTCAATACAAGGTTTGAACCTTTGTTCCTCAAACTCTTAATGAAGCTCTTGACCAAGCTAAGTGGTAAGATTTTCTTATGAAGAAATTCAAATCTAATTTAAAATCCATAAAGGATATTTCCAAACATCCAATGCTATCACTATTAACACTTCTCAAACCAAATATGGTGTTGTCAAATATGATATTCCTTCATTATCTCATGTGCCTCTTTTGGTTCATCAAATGAGACAATTTTTACCTCTTTCTAAACCTTTCATACATCCTAATGCTCCTCCTAAATGATATGATCCCAATCTCTTTTGTTGGTTTCATGTCTATGTTGGACATTCTCATGATTATTTTAGAGGGCTTGATAAATGTGCTATTTCATACTGATTGGTGATTCATTTGACCATGAAACCATGATTAAGCACCATCATCATGAATACACTAACACTTTTCAAAAATGGTAACCCTCTAAAGCCTCTACATCTAATAATAAGCAAAAATATTCTTCCCATAACCAACCAACTTCTAAGGATGTTTTTTAAATTGAAGATAATTATGATAAATACTTTAACAACTCTCAATATTTCAATATGGCTAACGTTAATTATTGTAGGATACCAACACATAAAGATCTTGTGACCAAGCCTAAGAAACCTTATTTAGAAGAATAATTGTTTAAAGATACTACCACTATCAATATTGATTTAGAATCACCTGAGGAATAACTTCCTCCTTCTGATCTTTTAACCACATCTATTCTTCCAAAGTCTAATTTTCCTTCTTCTAAACCTCATGTCTCATCTTCTAAATCTCATTGGAATTTGCTAGAACTTAACTCTATGCCATGTAAAATTCCTCTCATGTATTTGGTTCACACTTCACCTTATCACAATAAATTCCTTATGTAAAAACTCCAATATAATGAAGACCCATCTTCTTTAGATGAATAACCACCATTTATTGATTCTCAACTAGCAAACATTAATACCATTAAATCTATGTGTCTTTCTTGAAAATATTAAATTGAATTCCTTGAAGAAGATATGATTAATTATTAAATCCTCTTTTACACTAATGATCTACCTCTTTTCATCAAGATAGCCACTAACACCACCTTTATTCAAAAATTTATAATTAATGAAGGTTCTCATATTAATGTGACTTCTTTATGGCTTTTACAATAATTTGGTTATAACAAAAGTCATCTTAAACAAACCCATCTTACTTTCCATAGTTTTGATTAGACTAATCAAAATCCACTTGGTTGTATATGGCTTCCCTTAACCATTGGTCCTAATACCATGAAAACCAAAGTCATGGTTCTTGATCTTCCTTTATCCTATGACATACTCCTCGGCTATCCATAGACTCATCGAATGAGGGCCATTATTTCTTTTGGTAGTCAATGCATTAAATTTCAACACAATGGAAAATGTTATAAGCATGAAGCTAATCTAAACCCATGGAATATCCAATTACCTAATCCTAAATCATAATATCAAGTTCCCATGATTCCTAAAATCAATATTTCTCCTTTTTCTAAGTTCATTAATATGAATCTTGATTTACAATTTACTCTTGTGGATTCTAATGATGATAAGCCCAATGAATTATAACACACTTGTAATACTAAGAAATTGCCTCTGTATATTTTAGATTGGCATCTACCTTCCCTCTTACCTAGAAATCATACCATTCCTCTCATGAATGAGATTACCAATTTTCCCCTCCATGTAATGCTCAAGACCCATCTTTACCTAAAGATGATTTTGCTTTCAAAGAATTGAATATATTCAAGATCATCTCATCATGACTCCTTAAACATTCATTAATTTTAGATTTTACAATCTAAATATCCTCCTGAATCCCAAGCATGAATAATTTCTCCCACATATGATGACAACTATTTCATGACCCAAGCTCAATCTAGAGACTTGGATGTCTTAAATTATCAAAATACCTTGTCTCAGATTCATGATTTTAACCAGGATGTACATACCATTTTTATAGGTCATAACTTAAAACCTAAGGGTTATGTGCCTCCTATGAATCCTCCTCTTATTGCTTATCCTCAGGTGGTAGAGAAAATCATGCCTTCTAGCCCTCTAGAAGTGATTTCATCTTCTTTACCTCCTTTGGATTCTCCAATTAAATATAATTCTTCTCTTGTCATCTCTCCATCGACCTATTCTATTCCATATATTTTTTCTACTCTTAAAATCACACTTGATGCCAAGGCAACCAATGCCCATTGAATACATTCTGAATATGATTGACATGGCAATCAAATTTTAGATCTAGAAGTAGATGTGGAATATTTTGGTCCTCTTCTTACCATGCCTAGTGATGAAGCTATTTTGGATTTTATTTATGTGTTGGAAACACAACTCCCATGACAACATCTTAAAATTGGAATTTTTAAAAATAAAACTCCTCACTTTAATGACTTTATCACTAGCATTGATCCTAAATCTAATCTATGTAATGACATGCTTATTGAAGAAATAACTTGTATCGACTATGGTACTCCATCTTGTCCTCAACCAATCATAGTTTTTGAAGAACTTTAACCTTTTGAACATGATAATTTCAGCCTATTTTTTTATAAGTATCAAGAGGCATTTGCATGGTTTTACCAAGATATGCCTCCCATTAACCCTAACATAGTGGTCCATAACATCACTACTTGTCTTGATGTCAAACCTATGTGTCAGAAGAAATTCAAGTTTCCTCCCAAAGTTACCAACTTATGCCATAAAGAAATCATCAAACTTATCGATGCTAAATTTATTAAACCTGTGGATTATTTTGAATGGGTTTCCAATATTGTTCCTATTAGGAAGGTCACCATGGTCATTAGAATTTTCATTAATTTCCATAATATTAATATTTCTTGTCCTAAAGATAAATTTATTTTACCTTTAATAGATGCCATTTTTGATTCCATGATTGGATATGAAATGTTATCTCTTATGGATGGCTTTTTAAGATATAATCAGATTCATATAGCTCCCAAGGACCAACATAAGATTGCTTTCACCATAGAATGGGGCACCTATTGTTACGTTAAAATTCCATTCAATCTAAAAAATTCCATAGCTACTTAACAACATGTTATGAATCATATCTCTCATGATCTCATCCATAAAATTGTTGAAACATTTGTGGATGATCTTATCACTAAATCCAAGAATCGCATAAATAATCTTTCTAATCTTATCATCTTTGATCATCTCATCAATATAAATTTAGACTTAATCCTTTCAAATGTGTCTTCAAAGTTACATCTATAAAATTATTAGGATTCTTAGTCTCTCTCCATGGCATTTATGTTGATCCAACCAAGATTAATGTTATTATCAATATTGCTATCCCTTGTTCTATTCCTAGCATTCGTACCTATTTAGGAAAGAATGGGGAAATTAGATGATTTTTCCTTGAGATGGCTTATCAAATTCACTCCATTAATTACCTTATCAAGAAAATTATAACTTTATAATGTATGGATCCATGTCAAAAATCATTTGACAACATGAAAGAGTCATTGTTTTATCCACCTACATTTTTTCCTCCTTCTAATGATTGACCCTTGATTCTTTATACTTATTCCACACCTATTTCAGTTGGAGTAATGCTTGCCCAACAAGATGATATAAATAATTAAGTTATTTTTTATCCTTTTTCTATCATATAAATAATTAAATCTTTGTCATCTAATCACCCTCTATATTTCCTTATCTACCACATCGAGCTATCACCATTTGGTAATGCCCATGGTATCAAGACATCATCCAATTCTTAGAACATCAAACTTATCCTCCTAACTTGGATTCCTATGAAAATATGTGTCTTTGCAAATAAGATTTCAAGTATGTATTTAGACATAGCATTTTTTATTATTACAATGTTGAAGGTACTTTTATCTATTATGTCATTTAACATGAGGTTCCTCCTCTACTTGAGTAAGCACCTGGGGGCATATATGATGGTCACTATAACAGACATGCTACAACCCAAAAATGCCTATGTATGGGTTACTATTGGACTACTCTAGAAAAGGATGCTATTTAATATTCTAAAAAGTGTAATCCTTGTCAACTTCATGATGATCTCATTCATTCACCACTAGCTGAATTTAATGTTATCAAATCTCCTTGGCCACTTTCCACATGGGGATTTGATCTCATTGGAAATTTTCCTTGTTCTTAAGATGCATACATCTTCATCATCACTACCACCAAGTACTTTACCAAGTGGGTTAAAGCCATGCCCCTTGATAATCTTACTATTCCTACTATATCTAAATTCATTCTTAACCAAATTATTTTCCACTTTGGTGTTCCTCAGACCATCATTTATGATAATTGTGGTAATTTCAAAAATAAACATGTTAAACAACTTTATGCCAAATTCAAAATCAATCACAAGTTTTCCACTCCTTATCATCCACAATGTAAAGGTCAAGCTAAGGCCACTAACAAAATTCTCAATAAAATTCTTTAAAAGACAATTAATAAAATCCACATAGATTGGCATCTTCATCTTTATCCTACACTTTGGGCCTATTAGACTAGTATTCATACTGCCACTAGGGCAACTCCATTCTCTCTAGTTTATGGTTCTGAGTTGGTTCTTCCTCTTGAAGTTGAGATTCCTCCTCTTTGCATATCTCTTCATGACATCATTCTTGATGAATAATTACATGAGCCTCACTTTCATGCCCTTGATCTTCTTGATGAACATCATATTTGTGCCTTGCATCACAATCATCAATACAAGGCTCACATTGTCAAATAACATAACAAACATGTTAAAAACCACACATTTAATGTTGGTGATCTTGTCCTTAAATTAGATTACACCTATGAAAAAAAAGGTATGTACACCCAAAAATGGTGGGTCCCTTAGTTAAATATGTTCTTGGTCTAAGTAATTATCACCTTTAAACCAATGAAGGCAATGGTTTCAAAGAGCCCACCAATGCTCCATTCCTTAATAAATACTTTGCTTAATCATTTCCCTTCTTTTCCTGCTTTCTCTAAATATCTAACATATTTTTGTAGGTTACTTTAGCATGAGTCTCTCCCTATGCAATAATTTCCTTCCTTTTCAAACCTTTAGTCCTCCCTTTTGGTCTTTTGGTATCTTGATGTACCAATGTCTTCATTTTCTTTCTTTCAAACCTTTATTCCTCCCTTTTGGTCTTTTGGTTTCTTGATGTACCATAGTCTTCATCACTTATCTTTTCATTTTTCCTTTTACTTGCCAATGTTGTTTTGACATCCTCTTAGGATTTTCTTTTATGAGTTTCTTGGTAAGACCATGGATAAAACTCGGCCCTCATAAAATGACCATTCTTTTTATTTCTCATTTCTTCTTTTTCATTCTTTTGTTGCTTGCCAATGTTGTGTTGGCATCCTTTGGGTCTTTTTTTGTGAGGTGCTTTATAGAAAGGCTCCCTCAATTTTTGCTTATTGGCACCCCTTGAGTTTTCCTTTTGTGAGTTACTTGGTAATAACATGGATAAAACCTGACCCTCCTCATAAAATTACCTTTATTTTTATATTATTTGTGATCCTTGTTATTTAGACATTAAATTTTACTTCTTTTACTAGATGGAATCTATAAACAATCTATGTTAGCATATTTTCCTTCACTTCCCATAGTATTATGATAAGGTATCACACCTTTTCTATCATTGTATTCCTTTTTTCCCTTTGTCATATTTTTGAAATTTTAAGAAATTTAAATTTGTTACACGTGTCATTTTCCTCTTTATTTCCCCCTTTCTTTCACCTCTACATTTGGATAAAACAAGGTCAAAGCTAAGATAGCACTTTTATTTCACCTATATTTACGAGATTCTTAGACCCCATGCTCTTTGATTTTATCTCTCTTAGCACCCTTGTCCCAAATTTTTCAAATGGAAGTCATATTTAGCACCCATGTTTGGTCTTCCAAATCTATATGGAGGAGGAATTTAAAAAAAAAATTAAAGCCAATCATTTGAAAACAAAAGGAAATTATATCTAAAAGGTAACATACAAATATTAAAAGTCTAATCACACCAAAAGACGTGATTATAATCACATTTTCTATCTCCAATAAAAGCTCAAAATCCATAGTGTGCTTCACATAGAACCAAAGTCCTTTGGGGTGTAATAGGTTAGTATATTGGTATAGGGGATTTAAAAAAAATCTATAGTGCTACCTACTTTCTCATGCAAGTACCTAATCTTCATAGTAGACCAATGGCTCTGTAAGGATTCTTGAGGAGTGGGGAACATGTCATGGGGAGGTAGGTCCATTTTACTTTTCAAGCATATAGCCTTCATGGGATGATCTATTTACTCCATTTTTTAACCTAAAGTTCTTCAGAGTCTTTAAGGTTGATAGTCCTTTTATTTTGAAAAACCAAATGTGAGTGTCTTGACTTTGATAAAGAGTTCCCCTACCTTAGTTTTTTCTTCATTCTCCCCTCTACCCCATTTCATTTCCTCACTTGATAGACAAATTATGATTCCAAATGTATTTTCCCTCTTATTTAAATTCTTTTTTCTTCATTTATTAAAAACATGATAACACTACTTTATTTCAATTTTATCTATCTCTAGATGCAAAACAACATGTTTAAGAAACTATGGATCATTTTCATTATGTTCTATATATTTAATAAAACTACTTTTCTTTCCTTTTCCTATTTATTTTGATTTTTTTGTTTTGTTGTTGTAGACACTTGAGTTTGCACCCTTTTTCCATTGTTACATGAGATGTGGATTATTAATGATCACCCAACCATGTTATTTTCCCTTTTATACATCCTCTTTTTCCATTGATGATTGAGATGTGGATTATTATTTCTCACTCATCAATGTTGTTTTACCATTTTTATTTTTAAATCCTCCTTTTACCATCTTGTTTCACATGTATTCTTGATTTGATTTGGTGAGTTTTCCTTTTCTTACTTGAGTTTTACTTGTTTGAGGTTTTTGGTCTTTAGTAGCCTTGGATTTTTGATTACCTAATTTACTCTTGTTTGACTTGGTCATTTCATCTAACATAGCACTTGTCACTCATCTTTCTAAATTCCCAAGTATATCCCATCCACATAACACTAGTTATCTTGGATTTTATTGAGTTTCTTTGTTTTTTATCCTTAGTTTTGTATTTTTGGGTTTTTCCAAAGTAGTCTCTGCACCCTCCATAATCAAAACTAAAACACAACTGACAAACATCCCATGATAAAGGTAAGTCAAGGTATGCATCATTTACTTTCCAGTTGTTTACTTTTTAGTTAGTTTCCTTTTCTATCATTTAATTTCATCTATTTTATGCCTTTTAAAATAATAATAAAAATTAGCATTAGTGTTGTGTGTGTCCTTATGTTATTTCCTAAAGCACCATCCCCTATTACACCTTAGTGACATGTGATGAGATTCAAGTGGGGTATATGCATACACATAATATTTTCACACTTTTATCAATTATTA
This sequence comes from Torreya grandis, assembly GCA_037957365.1. Lineage (NCBI taxonomy): Eukaryota > Viridiplantae > Streptophyta > Pinopsida > Cupressales > Taxaceae > Torreya > Torreya grandis. The sequence continues at coordinate 2,417,500 of JARHVA010002299.1, forward strand.
A